>JAWWLV010000045.1:6927710-6942957 GCA_035041135.1 Platyrinchus mystaceus
GTCATATAAAATTTTCCTTCTTAATATGTACATGATTTGCTTTATTCCTTTAGATACTTCTTTGTGGTAGCATACATTTTTATTTTTTTTCTATCTCAGTACTAAATTTCCTTCTTTCGTATGTAACATCTTTCATGTGTTTATTAAATTTCACTTGATATTTCAAACCAAACCTCCAGTTTATTGAGATCACTCTGTATTTTGTCATCTGAAGGTATTATTTCTCAGATGAAATGCCTTCATATACCTCTGTGAAGCACCACTGACCTGAATAAGGCTTCATTTCAAGGGCTTTTTTATTGAGATTCTGGATCAGGTCCAGGTATGAAGTCATTACACGGTCAATTGTATGCCAGTCTGCCACGACAGTGTTTCAAGCACATGTACTGGCACTTTATGTGTGTGGGAAATAGGATGAAGAGGAAAAACTTAAAAATACCTAAACTTACATTTCTGCTTTTCCATAATAATCTAGAAGAGTTTATATATTTCCATTTTTTATTGATGTGTATAAATGAACTTGTGCACCCAATGTTTATTTGCCCACATAGTGTCTGTTTAGGGTTTCGCATATTTCTGACATACAACATTCCTTCTGTACTAATTGTTCAGGTATTTTTAGGCAGCTCCAGTGGTCTCTTAATGATATGTTTCATATGTTCTTTTTTCCTCTCCCTGTGATTATTTGTTTAGACAAACGAGCTCTTGAAACTGAATTGTATTTGAAACCAATGGAGGTCAATAGGGGTGACTCTATTATGCTAATTTAGCTCTTGGGTCCTTTTATATGTTGTCCAAATCCATTCAGTTTTAGGAGTGAAGAACAGAAGCTTTTGTGTTGCAATGTTTGAATGAGTTTTCCCTTTTTGCTGAAGTATACTGGTTGATATTTACATTTAACTAGAGCTTAACTGAAGGTGATATTGGATGTTGGCTTCATTAAGTTTGAAAGACGTCCTTGAAGCAAATAAATATTAGCATCCTGGCTAAGGGAGGAACTAAAGAAAATAACAGTGATGAATTAAGAAAAAAAAAAAAAGGAGAAATATCTTTCACACATCACATGGTTTTCTCCAGATTTATGACAAAAATGAAAAAAACCACTTTGAAGATGGGAAATTGCAAATGTAGAAACTGTGTCTTCATATCTCCAGTACGTGTTGCCACATGCTTCAAATGAATGTGACTGATAGAAGTGTTACCAGACAACTGCGGCCAAGAATCAAAAAAGGACTGCTGGATTTTAAAATGTGTGATTCATTTTTTCATGTCATTAAGGCGAGAAATGCGTTTTCTTTTTCCTCCTCTCTCTCTGGCTTTTGAAACTTTTCCACAGAGTTCTCTGGAGGCAAACTTAACCTTTGGTGTGTTTTATCGTTCTCCAGCATCTGACTAGGAGGGAAGAGCAATGAGCTTTCTCTCCTTAAATGTCAAAAAGTCATGAGTTGTCATCTCCATGTATCATCTCAGTTTCTGAAGACACGGGAGGTTTCCTTCTGAATGCTTTTGTAGAAAATCTGTGCAAAAATAACTAATTTTAAAAGCAGTAAGATACACTTACTCTGATAATGGAAGACAGTTTTGAGAACTTTGAAAATTACAAGTCTGGTGGACAGTTTTGCCTTCTAAAAGATCCCAATTTTCAGAAGATTCCATATCAAAAGAAATAAATCTACTTCCAGAAAGCTCAAATTAAACATGCAAAACTGAAGCATGGAAAATCTGAAGCTTCATTCAAAATACTTCCCTTAGTTACCAGATTTTAGTCATAATCCATCTGTTGCCAAGGTCTTAAGGCCCAGAGTACCTCTGATCAAATTCTCTGTTCATGGGACAAAGTTTCCTTTGATGCCATCACTGGTTTCTTATCAGCTGAATCCTTTTCCCAAGGAATTAATCAACAGGATGACATTCAGCATAAGCTTCTTGGCAGCCTGAAATTAGAGAAATGTGTCAAATTGGAAATACATAAAAATATGTATTTAATTTGATTGAGACTGAGAAAACTATATCAATTATTTTATTCATATAACTTTGATTATTTTTCTTATGTTTCTTATATTTTGATCAATATTGTTTTTCTGTATAATTTTAGTTATGTTTTTATTTATTTATAGTTGTTTAATGCTAGTGACAGATACCAGATTTGTGTCTAAGTGTGTATCAAATACTAAGAAATACTTTGAGAGGAAATACAAATTATTGTTGATTAATTTATTTTCTGTGAAGTAGAAGCTATTACATTAATCTTTACTGGACTAAAAAAGATAGTCTTTGTTGTTGTGAGCGACCTGAGCAGTCGAAGAATAAAATGCAAAAATTCTGAGTAGGAAGCTGCAGTCAGTAGTCAGCAATGCAAAGTAGAATGACACATGCAAATTAAAGTGCATACGGTATTTTTCAAGCTCTAAATCACATTTGTTAGGATAAAAATGGTGATTAAAAAATCAGACCTGCTAAAATCCCATTTTATGAGTTGATTTGAGAATCGTGAAGCTTGAATCTCATTTTAGGTCATTGAAACCTAAACAACTGGAAGGCAAAATCCAAATCTCATCACCTTTATTTCCTGACATCTAAAAAAATGGGGTATCCAGGCTTACCTATGATGTTTCGCAATGACTCAGATGAACTTCACTGATCCCAAGGCCACTTTCACGTTATTGTGGAGAATCTATACCTTTGATGAGAGTTTGTGTTAAGGGGAGAACTGATGAATATGAGTGGAAAAACAGCTGACACAAACCAGCATGTCAGGTACTGCATCCCACAGGAATTGATCACACCATGTGTTAAGTGGGCACCTGGAATATGTATGGCAGTAACAGACCTCTAGATCATCAATCAAAATAGTCTTGATTTGGTTCTAAGTGCTCACAGTGTTTGTTGTGGTCTCTTCACTTACCAAGTTGTCAAATGACTTTGACTCATATTTCATTCAGTGGTCTGTCCAGTGTTGACTTTGGGGAACAGATAATGATTAACTATGGTTAAACATAATAGAATTGACTTTCTGGTGGGCTATTTCTAGCTTCTAATTCTAGTTTCCAGATAGTACTTGTTTTGTCTCAGTCACTAATGAGATCAAAAGTTGCTTAGCCTAAGAACTACTGTGATTTTTAAAAGACATTGTAAAGAAGGCAGTTGTAGATGTATCTACTTACCCTGAGGTCTCTCTAGTCTGGCCTTAGCATAGAGGGTTCAGTGCCTTTTATTTCAAATAACCTTCATAATATCAATAAGATTTCAAATGATTATTAGCACCGATGTTTCCCCTGCACAAGAAAAACATGCCAAATTTAATTTACTATCTCAAATGTTTTTATAATACCTGTTTAGAATGACTTTGATATACCAGTCCTGGAGGCAGTACTACTCGTGATTGCATGCAGGGGACTTTTATACCTCTCCTACAGTGAAGCAGACTGGATTCTAATGATACTATGATAATTTTTTTTGTTTGTTTCACTGACCTAGGTAAGGTTTTTGTTATTTTTCTCCCCATTAAAGGAGGAGAAAATCTTCACATGGTGCAGCAACAGAGTTGGAACTTGCAGGTTGGAAGTACTCAACACTTATCTATACAGTGGATACTTGCTGAATTTCCATGACCGTTAAAACTCTTCTTTGAACCTCCAAAATCTTGAACAAGATTTTCCATTGAGCGTGTGAATGTGTTTCTGTCTGTTGGATTTATTTTAAGAGCATGGCAATTGAAGAGATTATGTAAAGTGAAGAAGCAAAGACAAGCAAGGAACAAATTACAGCAAGTTGGAGGAGTGTGCAGAGAAAAAGTTTAAACCGCAAAGTGGCAGCACTAACACATCAAGAGGGGAAAAGAATCAAAGACAAATACCTTGGATGGTGGGAGGTGTCTGGAACTCCTGTGAATGATGGTAGACAGCATATTGCATGTGGGTGTCTACTGTGATCTGTTTCCCCCCAGCAACACACGAACTGTACCTAGTCTCAAAGTCATATTTCCTCATAGTTATAGTCCTATATGCTTTTTATTTTTGTGCTTCATGCCCTCCTGAAATGTTACATTTGAAATGGTTTCTGGTCTGTTCTGAACATTTTATTCCTAGAAAGATATCAACAAAATAGAGGGACTTTTAAGAGGGGTGAGAAAGAAAAGCTGTGGAGGTGACCTGTAGTAAAAGAAAATATTCAAAATAGGTACCAATGGGTTAACTGTGATAACCGGGATGGCTGCCCATTGCTCAGCACCAATTTCAACATATGTCCTTACAAAATGCCATAATCATACTTCTTTTTTTGAGGAAACATTCTGAATTGTGTAACAGTATGTTTGTGTATTTACCAAGACGTAGAAAGAAGACAGAATAATGGCTTTTAGTTCTGATTGCTAGACCTTAGAAAAGGGAGAGTAGAGGGGAGGAGATAACCTGTTTTAAATGCATATGTTCAAGATTTCTCAAAAAGAAAAATCTCTTCCATTTTGAATGTGAAAATGGTGAATGAAAAATTATAGGCAATTAATGAGAGTCATCTGGATAAAATAAGCCCTGAACTCCAACTCTACAGCAGCAGCCGAATTTCCAGGTTTTGCTCTCTCACTCATATATCCTTTAGGAGAAAAATTCTGATGGACGTTTATCCTGGTGTCACTGAGATCACATTCTGAGGACAATGGTAGAATTGAAAAGGAGATTAGATCACGGTTTGGCTAACACAACCTCTGTTGTCACTGGCGTTGTGTCAGAGAGAAAGGCCCACTGTCAGAAACCAAAGTGGCTCTGGGTGAGTGGCTGTGAGGGAAAGCTTGTTTTCCATTTGTATGATGAGAAAATCAAACCTAGAAGTGAGAGAGGCATAATGAGTAGAGGACAGAAAATAAAACCCCCTGAATTTTTGATAAATAGATTCACTATTTACAGTAGGTACTAAAATCCAGCTACTAAGAGTTATAATCGTTCAAATCTTTATTGTTTAGACACTTGGAAGCCATCCATTAACTCATATGTTTCAATTTTATATGTTTCAAATAGAAACCAAAATATCTCCATAAAGTAAGGAGCACCTAATCTCAGAACATTAAATCACAGCAAGATATTTTGATTTGGACATTCACATCTTAAACTGATCATAAAGTTCTCAACAGATTTGATAATATGGGCTTTATTCTTACCCGATAGCAGGTTTGCATAGTTATCTTTGTGTTGTTTGCACTTACAGGGCTACTGTTATAGATGAATGCCTACTATATTGTAAACCATAATTTACTAATATAGATTTAGGGGGAAAAATGATGAATTTTGATGGATTAATTACTACTTCAGGTGATATAACTGGCATCAAAATAGCAAGAAATTGACTCTGTGCTTCTGAATTCATACCTGAAAATGCCATTTGTTCACTTCAGAAACTTAAGTTGTAGTTGCAGCCACAGAAAGCAGCAGACAGTAATGTTTGCTGCACTGATATTTCCAAACTGTGCCTGTACTACCAGTTGGTTTCTAAGCCTTTTTTTTCAGTATTTCTTCAAATCTGGATATCAATTTCCATTAGTGCCTATCAAAACAGGAATGACATTTCTACCCAAAACATATTAAAGTAGTCATTTAGCACTGTCATCATATATCAGAGTGTGAACTTTAATTTATTAGGTAGCAAACCTGCTTAGAGAGATAACAACACAATGAATATGGAAAACAATTCATGTTAAATGATGGACCTAACTCACAACTATACATTGCATTAGCAGTGGGTGCTTTGTGCCTTTATATAGAGTTTTGACTCCCCAAAAGCTGCACTCTGTGGCTTGGCAGGGTGTGTGTATCAATGTGTAGAACACTTGGGTGTCAAAAACAACCATTTGTGACAATCAGCCAGTCAACAATCTTGAATACCTTCCAGCTTTGCTCCGTTTATTGGCATCAGTAAATAAAGCACTGTGTTTTCATTTATTTTTTTCTGCCAGCTAGTGCCAGGCAACTTAATGGAGCCTCCCAACATTGCTTCCCTATGGAAATAACTTGAATCAACATTGTATTTTTTTTTACCCTAGCATAAAAAGTTCCTTCTCTCTTTTACACTCCTTTTGCTTCATGAGCAAACAACTTCATAGTAAACAACTAGAGGGCCATTGTAAACTTTGCTATCAATTACTTAGTTTTATTTTTTGTGTTTCTTTTTGAATAAATAGTTACATTAAGAAGGAAAGGAGCTGGAAATTCTAGTTCTACAGCTGCTGGTCCTCAGTTCATCCTCAGAAGAAAACTAGTGGTCTCCAGGTATATAGTACAGCTGTTTAACTTTTGAAGAGAAATGTGTTTCAATCTAGTCCTTACAACTTGAACTGGGATTTTAACATGGTCTTTTTTTCTAATGGCAAATGAATACTTTTTTTTTCTGTCTCTTAGTTTACAGCTGAGTTCAACAAATGCAGCAGTTGACTTTCCCCCTGCTACTTCCCCCCTCTTCTTGCCTTTCCAGTTCTTTCATGAAGAATGACATCCATAAAGATGAATGTTTTCAAAGAATCTCAACATCTGTAACAAAAAAAACCCCAACCAAAATGGCAAGAGTAACAACAACAAAAAACCCCAAACAAACAAACAACACTCCCCCAGGGGCCTTATAGAAAATGTTCTGGGCTGTGGAAGAAAAATCCTATAGCTGACATCCTGCCTTTCAAATGTGCTTTCACGTTTGACTTCAGACAAATTACTTGATCTCTGCAGTTCTGCATCTGTATGAGCTCAGCAATATTTTTTACTGTACGGATACACAGGAACTAATATTCTTATCACTGCTGCTCCATTCTGTTACAGGTTAGATAAAACTATCTTCATAAGGATTTAATAGTGTTTAAGACAAAATCGATTTTATATACAAGTTACATTTATTCCAAGAAAACAAATGGAAGCAGAAAATATCTATGAATTTTCAGCTTATCTGAACAAAGACTTTTATTAGCTGTTTCCCTGGCAACTTTTTTGCAAGTAACCTTTAAAGATAACTTTGCATTTGGGAGTAGAGGAACTTGAAATAAGACAAAGGCTATGGAGAAGTCTTAATACAAAGGCACAATGTATCCCAAGAAAGCATTCATGATGGTGCTTTTATGTCTGAATCTCTGAGGAAAAAAATATTCTGCAAAGAAAGACACAGCGTGAGAGCAAGGATGATCAGATGTATTAACACACAGAGATAGCAACATCAAAGCTGGTAGGTCCTGCTTTGGTTTTGGTTTTGTTGGATGTGTTTTGGGCTTTTTTCTGAGATGCTGCACTAAGCTCAGTAGCACTTCTCCAGCTGGGAGACTCTAGGGCAAGAAGTAATATTTTGAATTCCTTCACAGCAGCATTTCCTAAGTAGTTCAGATGTGTCATGAGAGATGATGAAGGGTAATTTGTAGAACGAAATGATACAATTAACAGCCGTGAATAGAAAGCAGAAGCAGTCAATAAATATTTCTGTTTCATAACTGTAAGCAGGCAAGAATAATGTACTTGTACAACATATAGATGGTGAAGTGTGTTTCAGTCCATATATCATCTACACATGATAAACAATTTGTGTGACCTAGATGACTTACACATCACAGTCCAAACTGTTGATGAACATTTTGACAAATCCTGAGGAAAAGTCAGAAGAAGCTCCGAAGAGTTACAACAAGTAAAAAGTATTCAAACGGGATATTTCATTAAAAATATTTGTGTTTTTCTAAGCCAAAGGGAAAATGGAATTTGAATTTAAGTAATGCCAGTGTACTTTATGGTTGCTAGAAAAAAGAGAAATATTTTCAGGGAGATTAGAATTTTTGGATATCAAAAGTACCTGAATTATTCAAGTCATTATTAATTCTTACATTACTTAAACTTCTGCAAGGATTTGGAACCTTGTGACATTCTAATTAAAAATACAGCACTGTGAATTACCAAGAAGGAGCTGATGAATGATATAACTGATAAATGTTAAGGAGTTGCCATTCACTGAGAGTTTTCATTATAAGTTTTTTCTAGTGGGAAAATTTACCATGTAAAATGTACCTGACACTGATTTTTATTCATGATCTGGTAGTAAAGATATCATTATCAATAAAATCTGTGATTGGCACAAAGAGTAGAGGAGCAGTAAAAAATGATGAATTAGAGCAGTCAGATACAAATTCCAAGACTACCTGTTGAACCAGTTTATTCATTCAAGATGCTTTTCCAGTTCAAGTAAATGCAAAATTTTATCCATGTAAATATAAGGCATGCAGGTCATTCCTACAACAGAGGAGTAGGACTCCAGAAGAAGATATTTAAAATGTATAGGGATCATAGTAGAGAAAGAATCAGTGGATTCTGCAGTGGTTTTCTGTATCAAAAAATCATTCATGCCAAGTCTTGTTTGTGGCAGCAGTTGAAATAAAAAACTTCTTCTATAGTACTGATAAGATTAATATTATCATACTACTTCTAGTTCTAGAGTCTGCAATTTCAAAGCAATATTACAAAATTGAAAAAAAAACCCCTATACTAGTTATTAAAGATCTGGGGAATATGCATTGCAGTGAATCATTCTGGAGGTTTTAGCCTTTTTATATAGCTGGGAAAGCCCACTGAGAAGACTGGACAACAAAGGTCATTCATTTGGGAAAGACATGTGTTTTCATACAGTGATTACTCAGTAATTAAATGCAAATGCACTTGAGAAATTAACAAAATTGTGCTGGATTCTTCCCTCCTAATTTCTTCATACCAGACAGAGGATGTGTTTTGGTCACAGAGAAGCTGTTGCCTCCTTAAAGAAATAATGTGATGATTCATCCGTATGTGAGACAGGAAAAATTTCAGACTAGAGGATGTTATAATGCTGCCTGATATGGAAAGAAATGGTTATGGGAAGGGGAAACCTGACACTGGTGACATACAGCCAACATTTTTGGATCAGATCTTGGCTGTGTCAGCTTTCCACCCAGTTTGAACAGTTTTAGGCTTGTGGCAAGTTTTAACTCTGAGTAGCAGGCTAGTAATTCCCAGTGGGCCATCATCAACATTAACAAGTGGTTTCCATATTAATATGCATAATGTAATAGAGATAATAGAAGTTACATTTGCAGAAAGTGTATATTAAAGGTTCCTCCCTCTCTACTCATTCCATCAGGATGAGAGCTGTTGGTATCTGCTTTATAGCTATAACAGCTGATATTTTTCTATGTAGAGGAACTGGGTTAAATCCTGACAATATTAGCCAGCAAGAGCAGCTATCACAACATCAGCTCCTATGCTGATAATCAGACAATTTTCTTGATAGCACTCCTGAGTATATATTTTATGTACTACTGCTAAAACTATCAATTTTATTCCTTCTTTAGTAACCTCTTCCAGAGTTCATGCATCAGATTACATATCGTATTTCATAAATAATTATCTTACAAGGAATTTTAACTTGGTGTAAAAATGAAATGTCAATCCCATTTTTCTTCTGCAGAAATGTCCTTATGCCAAGACAAAATGAATCCTTCACCAGATGGCTGTAAATGAAACAGAAAATATGTGATCTAATGGTTCTATGTTAGCAAACTATTCTAATTGATTTATTTTTTCTTAGTCATTACACTGCTAGAACATATCTGTGCTTAAACTGGCATCAACTCTGTCTAATAATATCTTCTATTTTAAACATTGGGCAATTAATGAAAAGAAGTTATCCTATTGTCACAGGTGATGAATTAGGGCTTTGTATTTCTAATTCTGCCTGAAAATGATTGCATTTTTTAAAAAAATTATCTTAATTATAAAATAAATGTAAATATTTGTTTGAGATTGGCTATTAACCCAAAAGACTGGGGTGATAAAGAGCAAAAAACAATCCAGTCCCTTTTTGTTATTTTCCTGAATCTCTGAGTATATACAAGAAATTTTCATACTGCAGATATTCGTATCATTCTTGTTTCTAAGCTGTATGGATTTTTTTTTTTTTTTGTGCTGACTTGCCCCATCAGAATGGATTGAAAATTAGAATATACTGGCAAAATTAAAAGTGAAAAGAGAGAGAGAGAGAGCAGAGAATTCACTAGGCAGAAGGTTTTGTTTTCAAATCACTGAGATAAAATTTATAAGAGAGCTGGCCTCCAGAATTTACACTAGAGTTTGTCTTTTTCAAGTATTCCACAGGAAAGTGGAGAGGAAAATCTGTACATTTTCATGTGAGCATCCATTGTTAGTAAAATCATTGATATTGCTCTTTAAAATAACAAATGAAATATTAACAAGTTCCATCAGAGCAAGCATGAATTCTGAATATAATGGCGCGATTTTATGCTATCCCAGGAGTCAAGCTTAAAATAATTGGGAAGTCATATTATTCTGTTCCTGGTACTTTCATGTTTGTTGAAGACACAGTGTGGCATTTCACTACCTCATCATATCATCTGAATACTATTGTCTGCTGTAAAAGTGTCTTCATGATCACGGCCTTCAGAGTCCAGTAACCCACTGAGCTGGAAGGATAATTACTGAAAAATATAAAAACTCAGGGAATGCCCCAGCTTCATCATAAAACAGCTCTCAGGAAATGTGTTACAAATGCGGATTATGGCAAAAATTATCTTTTTCCTGAGCACAGCCATGATCCAATGCCTATTCCAGTTAGTAACAGTCTCCACTGACTCCATGGATCAAGCACTTAAACCCTTTTCAATTTTTCTTACAGCTGGACTATGTTGTCCTTATTTCCCATTGTGAGCATTGCTTATTAGAAAGTTAGAAGACTCTTGATGAACTTCTGCTGGAAAGGTCAAGTTATATATTCCCATTTACCCGTGTACAGCCCCATTAAGAATGAATCTCCTTCTCTGGTGATATCCAGACAGCTGTGCAACATGACAACAGACTCCAACCTATCATCCAAGGAAAATAATTCATTATTCAAAGCAACCTGTTGCAGACATCTGGGAAAACTGTTGTTGCTGTAGACAAAGCATCATCAGGAAACTGATATTTTGAAGAACATATTGAAGTTAGCCATGAAACTGAGTGTAGTTAAAATCAAATGAGAAGAGCAGGGAATAGCAGTTAAACAGCTGCTGGTTGTGAATTTTTGGTATTTAGCCTCCTAGAAGCACTCAGATTAGGAAGGGTCTCTGGAGGATTTGTAGTCCAGTGCTCAAAGCAGGGCTAATTGCACAGTTAGATCAGGTTGTTCAGATTCCTGCCCAGCTGAGCTGGCACAGTGCCCCACTACAACCCCTGAGGAATATCTCTCAGATCAAGCTGGCTGGTCAGTTGGGCCTGGAATCACTGACCACCAGCTTCAAGGCCAGACTGGATGGAGCTTTCAGGAACCTGGTCTAGGCAGTGGCATCCCTGCCCATGTCAGGGTGTTGGAACTGGGTGATTCCAAACCATTATATGATTCTATGATCTCTTGGGTCCTGCAGTCCAGTTTGCTTTCCATGCACTTTGTGGCCCAGCCATCCAGACTGCATTTTGGATGCAAACCTTAGTTTGGTTACTATGTGTTTCTTGGATAAGGTGCTTAAATTTTTTACTTTGTTTTATTTGAGGTGAATAATATCTACTAATCTCCTCTCATTCGCAGACTCAGACATTTCATTAGAGAAGGAACTCAGGTTGATTAAACCTGACTGATCTTAGTAAATCAGAGCTTCACAATCACTTTCTTGTCTTCATGTAACTTTCATGAATCGTTCTTGCTGTCAGTGCACTAAAACTTGGGCCTTGTTAATTCTCTTCTTTCTTGCTTCTGAACTTTTATTCAAGTCCACAAGTTGATAAAATCATCATGAGAATACCATGTTCCATGTTATTTCTTCAGACTGGATAAATAATTTTGGTAGTGTTTGCTCAATACAAGTAAGTGTTTTAACACAGTCATGTAGGACAGAATATATGTTAAACAGAACATATAGCTACTCATTATTTTGAAGTTTGAATTGATTAAGTCTTGAAGAAATAGTTTATAACTTGGAATCTAACTTTAAATGTGTTTTAAGTATTTTTAAAGCCTCAGTAAATTTTTTGTCTCTTGAACATGAAAAATGTAAGTAATCTATTCTTTTTCCATTTTTCCAAGACTTGTCAAGAGTAGATTTTGCTTGCCAATTCAGATTTTCAATACACATTTTTCAGACTAAGATATCAAAAATTTAACACCTTGATCCAACATCACTATCCAGAAAGCAATTTTATTTTCAGGTGTTTGGCAGTTCTCTTCTGAAATCTCTTTAATTTGCCTGTCTCTCAGTCAGTTAATTCTCCCCTGATTCAGTAGGAAGCAGACTGAAACTAACTGTGGTTTTCATACAGCTTACTGAACAGCCAGCAGACAGGAGATACATCTTTGCTCCATGAACAGCTTAGGCCAGACGTTTTATGTGTAACTTAGCAGTGAACTGCTTCATATTTCATTAGCAGTCTCCAGCACAATTTAGTGTTCCTTGTGCTTTAAGCAAAATGCAATAAATTACAAGGATGACATGCAGTGCAGGAGAGATGAACATTATAAAAGGAACTATTTAGAAAGTGAGAAGTGGCAGTGCTCACTTGCTTAATATTTGTATAAAAAACCCTTGAAGATGAGAGGAATAGAAGCATTCATTATTTTCCTTTTTTTTTCTTTTTTTTTTTAAATGCATTGGTGTGTTGCACGTTCTAATTGAAACCTGTGGAGTAGAAAGCTGATCTTGCAGTAATGTTTGTGGATACAATTACGGAAATCCTTTGAGCGTGATTAAATTATACAGTGTCTGGATATGGAAGTCGTTTTGATACTTATGTCTGCAGTGGAGTCAGTGGCAACGTGTGAGGTAGCACCTCCCTGATCAATCTGTTTAGGAAGGATGGAATGTGTAGCAATTTTCCAATTAGGAAGCTTTTCCAGCAGTAAATACCAGCCATAAAAGAGTCAGTTCAGCATGGTCCATCAGACAAATTTGAACACGTATGATGTGAGGCCATCTTTGGAAGATCGCTCAGAAGCAACGATCAGTTTAAAATGGTCATGCAAGAGAAGAAACGGCATGTCTTCATATTAATTGGAGTTTGAAAAGTTTTTAGTTGATTATTCATTGCAAAACACAGGTCTTTTAGTGCCCTTTATAAATCTAGGTGTTGGAACTTGGTACAGTTCTTTGTTTGAGCTACTGTAATTTATTCACCACCACAAAAATGCAGGTTGATTTAGTTCTTGTTGTTCATCTCAAAGATGTGGTTGATTTCTTTTGGTAGGTAAAAAAAGTTTTAATTTATTATCTGTTGTGAACACCTGGGCAAGTGTCCAAAGCCCCAGGATTTGTTGTTAATAAACAAAACTCGAGAATAGAGGAAGAATTTTTTTTTGTACAGAAAAAACTATCTAACATAAAGATATATTTTAAAAATAGTGTTTTCTGAGAAGAAATATGTTCCATCCAGAATATTAAAATTCAAAGGTTTAATGGTTCTCTTTTTATGAAAAATCATGTAACTCCAGCACAGTGTGGTTCTTTCTACCATACTCAGGCTCCTAAAATTCATGAAAAATCTTCAGACTAAAGTCTGGCTTTCCATAGCACAAATATCTTTGAGCTTTTTCCTCACTTGTAGAGACATTAATTTCTAAAGGCCATTGTCAATTTATCCATCTCCATAACTCAGGGCTAGATTTTACCCAGGAAGTGTTTTAATCACCTTGATAACTCTCAGTTCATTGCAAATTCACTTGCTTTTCACTTTGAAAGACAATCACCCATGGTCTAAAGACTCTGAATGAAGGCATCTATTCTATGTCTGTTAGTAAATGGTTCAAATGGTTGAGTATGCCCCTGCTAAAAAAATTGCATCTCATTTCCAGCTTGAAGGTTTGGCTTTCAGCCACTAGGTCTTGTTATTAGAGATGAAAGAGCCCTCTGATATCAGGCACTGCTCCCTGCGTAGGTGGAATGTTCCCCATGTTGTCCATATTAATCTGATTCATTGCTGCTTCTGCACTATCTTTCATCAGTTTCCCTAACTGTCAATTTTCAAAATAGTACTAGTTTCGATATGCTGGTTGTTTTTGTAGCTGAGATGCCATGAAGTGGCTGGAGAGGACTTAAAAGCGATCTTCATCTGGATGAATTATTACTGATGGAAAAAAAAAAAATCTACATCTTTGAAGGATGTCGTATACTTCAGACTACAATTTTCTGGCAACTTTCACCACAAAGGACTCATGTTTGCTTTAATAAATGACTGAAATACCTAGACATTTATTTTCCCATGCCTGGTTCCTAAAAAGGAAAATGAAACTCCTGTGGTGGGCACCTTAGCTCTAGTTTTTCTGGCTTATTTTCCAACAACACCCCTGTGATTCCTCCTCTCTACATACCCTAGCAATGCAGGTCCAGCTAAGAAGAAACCCAAGGCAGATGGATTTACATGGAATTTAGGAAATGTCCAAGTGCCTGAAAAGTGTTAGCCACTTCAGAGTAATCCATGCAGTATAGCAGATAGCCCTGAGAACTGACTGTAAAACTGCTTAATATAGTAGAGTGTCTGAAATTCTTCCCCTTCTCTGCAACTTAGACATCTGGCATAAGGCTGATGGAAAAAAGGGGGATTCTAGAATCCAGAAACCTCTACTATGGAGAATTCTACAGAAACTCTTCCCAAGAACTCAGAAGAGATTGCAAAAGAGACAATATTTTCTCTTTTCTCTAAAACATCCCAATGGTTTCATGCATTGGCTTACCAGGTGAGAAAAGAGGGTATTTTCATCAAATTCACATGGGCTCTGTAAACATCAGGAGGTAAGCCCAGGCCCTTTTCGTCAAAGGTGTACAAGAGCATCAAAAACCAGCCCTCACAGATCTCTTGGGTTCAAATTCATCCCTTTTTCATAAAAATACAGCAAATTTTATGTACCAGTTGCACAGTAACGTTTATGCCTTTTTCTTTGATTTTTTATGTGACTTTTTGAGCCATGACAAGTATTTTTTTTTTCCCCAAATGTGAGGAGACTGTCGGTTTATTCAGGAGTGTTCATTAACAACTCAAAAATCAAAATAAAACATAATATTGGTGTCATACTTGTATTCAAACTGATCCAATACACACTATGCCTCCCCCCCTTTTTTTTTTTTTTTGTGGCACACCTTTCTGCTTTGTGAAAAGCTTGTTTTAGAGAATAATGGAAAGAAGAGTGAAAAGAATGATGTGTCAGAAGCTGTGCTTTCAAGCTGTTTGAAAGAAAGATTTGGTTGGTTGGTTACTCTGAAATTTTTCAAGGTGCTTTTTGCTCAGATGAA
>JAWWLV010000045.1:6943057-6992637 GCA_035041135.1 Platyrinchus mystaceus
CTTTCAAGCTGTTTGAAAGAAAGATTTGGTTGGTTGGTTACTCTGAAATTTTTCAAGGTGCTTTTTGCTCAGATGAAATCACAAACAAATGCTCAATTTGAATGTACCGTTGGTTGGTTGAACTTATATTGCCTATTGCAAATACAAGGGGCTACCCAGGGGCTGCAGTGTGGTTTCATTCCATATGTGGCAATATAAGACAAATTGTTATTTATACTTGAAAGATGATTTTGAAGATTTAAAGCTCCTCAGCTCCACCCAGTTCAACTTCTATGCAGATTCTTTCCTCGCCCTTATCCCTGTCACTGACCATACTGAATATCCTAACTGAGAGAGAATTAGGATGTGGAATGAGGCTCAGATAACAAGTCTGTACCTCATCTAGAGCTGGTGGATGACAAGACTCTTCAGATAAGACTGAAGTTTGAATTTTTACCTCCATAGTGACTTCAGAGAAATGCAGAGAAAAACAAACAAACAAAACACCCAAAAACCCCACAAGATTTTAACGCCATCCAACATTCCATGATTTGATTATTTTATACACATCTTCATTTACAGACTTCAAAGCTGCTCACTGAGGTAGTGAGAAAAGAACACTTTACAAGGTAAATAATTGAAGGAGTTGAGAGTAACAAAGTGACCCTCTTTGGCTGACAGGATTCTAGAGCCCATAAAAAACCAAAACATGGTCCTCTAAGTAATTGTGAAAACACATGAGGATGACCCAGAACTTAGTTCCTCTTTAGGGATCAAAATAGGCAGCAACATTATGAGGATAATACAGCACTCAGAGCCTGGCCTCAGACAGCATAATGTGAACTGACAGCCTTCCCAAGGATTTTTGAGAGTTTGGCTCTAGCTGCAGTTGCTTAACACTTCCAAATTTGGCTCTGAACACCAATAAGAGGCATTCAGCAGAACCAAATACTGAATCCAATTGTCTGAATGACTGTCCGTAGGACCATCCTTCTTCCCAGACTGAGACATTCTACTAATAAATGACACACAGAAGACCTCCTTGACACCTTAGTTCAGAGTCTGTATCTATTATACTCTGTCACAAGGAAGGAGAGAAAAATGTCAGAGCAAAATAAAAGAAAATTATCAATCAGTAAAAGAAAAAATATCAAACCTGCTTCCTAAAATAAACAGATGGAAGAGGCAAATTAATAGTGAATACTCATTTTCTAGCAAAGCCGTTGGAAGAAATAGAAGGAATATAGGCAAGTAAATACACATAGCATTCCTGAAGGTGAAATAAATAGGGATCCTATTATACTACTGCTTATGCACAGCTTGGAAACTTCACTATAAAAACTGCAGGGAATAGAAATGCAAGCAGAACGTCCTTGGACTCTTTATGACACTACATCCATGACATACCCTGAGGTTCCAATACAGTACTTATTATTTGCCAGTTCAAGCTGTTTGGCTTAGCTGTGAATTGGGTAATATTTCTTTCCACTGGAAGAAGTGTTATGCTCTTGGTATAGCTGGAGTGCTACAGCAGCATATCCTCATCCCTTTCACATTGCTTATAAGTTTGCAGGCCACAGTTATAAACCCCAGGTATTCTAAACTTCAAGTGATTCTGCCTAAGACATGGATCAATTCCCTAGGTAAAACAGGGAATATAATACCAAAATTTGAAGCTCATTTGCTCCTCCATTTCCATGGCTGTGTATCTGGTGTCACAGATTTAAAATGCATTCATTTACCTGGGCTCTGACATACATACAGAAGTCCAGGGGGATCTCTCTTAATTGCAGGGGAGAATATAACAAACTCACAGACTTTTGCTAAGTGAAAAACAAGGTTTTCTTGTTTTTGTTTCGAAGAATTTTCAACTTTAACTACTCCAATCAAGGAAAAATTTTTAAAAGCACCAAGAAGAAAAAGCAAAACAATGACAAAACTTGAACTCTTTCACAGAAGACAAGGAAGCTTTTGATTAGAGAGAAGACAATTTGAGATTAGTTTCCTTTCCTGAGGGTGCACCTACAATCAAAGGAGGATACTAACTATTGCAAAACCCTCAATATAGAAACAGAGGAGTTCTTAGTGCGTGGACTAGGATGGGAGAAATTCCTCAAGGTATATCTGTAAAAGCTTCAAGGACATAAAGTCTGGAGCAAACAGGGCATCCAGAGGAGCTCACTCCCAAGGATAAATCACACCTGTGCAGAAGCTGGAAGGGAGTACTGGAGAGACCTGCAGTGTGTGTCTTGTGTTGGACTGTACTCTGCTGAGCTGCTTTGGCCGGTCACATATTCTTTTGCAGGACTGACTCTTCTGCCACCATCCTCGCTTTTGGTGAGACTTTGGAGCACACAGAGCCCACTGCAAGACTCGGTGGCCATAAACAGCCTGAAGGCTCAGTCACAGAAGGGTTGGGCTGGAGAGCCTCGCTTGAGAGTGGTCAGGCCATGAGTTTTTTTACCTTTAACGGGAAACCTTCAAGGGTTTCAGTAGCTTGCCCATGGAATCAGAGCTCATGGGGAATTTTACTCTAAAGGAAGTCAGGGTTCTTTTCTCTTTTTCTTGGGATATTAAATATTCTCTCAGAGTAAACAGTCTCTCTGACAATTTTCTACTGACTGATATTTAGCTCTGGGAAAGGACAAGCTCATTTTGCCAAAATTGCTTCTGGATTAGGATGTTGCATACCCCATTGCTAGGGACATGGCCTACTGCGGAAAACATTAAAATTTAATTATATTGCTGGATGCAATATTATTTGTGAAATAAAATTGCCTTATTAGGATATTTAGCCTTCTTGGGTCTTTAGAGAATCATTAAACAAAGTAATTCCCTATTACCTGAGTGAAAAAGAATTAATGAGAAAGGAAAGTTATCAGAAAGGTCTAAAAGCAAATGATTATGAGCTAATAATGTTTCAGGAATTTAAATGTATGAACCTGCTAACAGTCAGAAGAAATAGCTATGAAGGATCAAACTATCATGCAGAGCCTCCCACAATGATTTGTTCACTGAAGATGAGGAAAATTATTTTCCATTACTCCAAAGACTAACCTCACAGTGAAAAATAAATTGACATTTATAGTGTTTTATCTCCAGAAATTAACAAGAAAGATAATTTGTGGCTTGCAAACAAAAGATTTTTCTTTATTAAAAATTAAAAAAAAAATGAGTAGTTCAATTCACTTCCCTGAATACCCTTTTCTACCATTTTCATACATTATCCAGCTGTGTGATAGCAAAATTATAGTCTAATCACTTAGGATCATCTGACAGACTCTAATTGAATACTTTGTAATTATTTCAGTGTTTTGAATGGTCATTCTCAGCTGCATGCAAATGTTCCTTTCCTACTTGACTGAAAGGTCCTAGTAAATAATTTTGGCTTTAAACCTCCTGTTTTAGGCAGTGCCTGGAAGTCTCAGATAAATGATAGGTGAAGTTATGGCCATTTTTCCTCTGAAAGCTCTTAGGAATTCTTGGAAGAATCACTTCACAGTCTGATATCTGCATATGGGAAGCCTGTGAGGTTAATGCATGATAAGGATGTCAAGAATAGAATATTATAGAACTTCCTTTGACCAGTCTGATGAAAGATACAAAATTAATCTCTTTGGGTATCCTACACCATCCCTACATCATGTGATTCAGTTACCTCTATTTAGACTTTTAGCGTTCTTTGAGATATCCCAGCTTATTCAGGCATCTACAAGAGACAGGGAAGTGCAACATCAGACTTAAAGAACACCAGAAGACTTCCATGTTCTGGAAAGCAGCTATTCAGGGCAATTAATTTTGGGCAACGGAATCCCACCTCTAAATTTTTAGATGTGGGGTAGGTGTCTGAGCTTCTGTTATAGATGGAAGGGCTCTACCCAGAATGATCCATGGAGCCTGTAGAGCCATTTGGCTGATCTGTTACTAGAATTTCTGTAGCACATAGTTTTCCTATAGTTCCTGTGTTGCATGTGCCAACTGAAGGGAACAGGGTTCAGACTGGGTATCAAGAAAATTTTTGTCACTGACTGGGATAGTTGACAGTGGGACAAGTTACTGTCAGGTGTTGTAGTCTCCATTTGAGGAGTTTTTCAATACTTGGTGAGACAAATAACCCAGAGGAACCTGGTCAGACCTCTGGATGACCCTATGACCTCATGGATGAACAAAAGGTTGGAATAGAGACCTCCTGAGGTCCCTTTACTCCTGAATTCTCCCATGATCTCATGATCCTTGGATACTGTAGTACACCTCAAACAACACTAACACCAATCACTGAACTTCTGGCAACTACAAGCTCTTGAACAGCTCTGGCCATAGCTGGAGCTTATACACCCAGACCACATGTAGACATTTATATATTGACAGCTAAATTTGGGTCCTGATCAGGAGATGATAAATCCTGCTCCTCACATGACAGTTATGTACATGCAAAGAAAAACAGGATTCATCAGACATGTATTTTTTCCACCTACTGCACAGTGTGTTTATCCATGTGTGAATGTGCGATGCAGCATGCAGAGGTACTAGAAAATACTTTGTCTGTTTTTCTCTGTCTATTGAAAAAAAAAGTTCTTTGTCTTTGAAAAAAAAGTCTCAGAGTAGATTAGAACATGGTAAGTGTTGTTTTATTTAAGAATCAGTAGGTGAGTAAACTGCTTTAGTTAAAACAGCATCAAGGAGTGCTTTAGAGAGAGGATTTAAGGTTCTCAAGTTCTTTACCACATGATGAAATAATGCTGAATACTTTATTCCAATGTAATTTACTCTAATTATTAAGCAAAGGGGGAACAATCTCTCTTTTTAAAGAGGTTTCCTTCAGAAAAGCCATGATTGTTCTTCGTATCAAGTTTTTAATTTGGAAAATCACGAAGAGGGGTGATTTTAGAAGGTTTCATTTTGAATCGGTTCTTTAGTTCATACTGAAAGGAATCAGAGTGCTTTTCAAGCAGTTTATCTGACTCACAAACCCAAGAGCTTTGAATGACGGTGCTGATGTTGAGCTTTAAATAGTATTGCCCTTCCTTCAACAGCAACTTAAGGCAAATTTGGAAATTACATGGTCTATGCAGACAAATCTTTCTTTTCCTTCTCCGTGACTGGGTTACTGAGTTCTAACTCGTAAATAGTAAAAATTTCTGTGGGTAAAATTCTGCCAACTTTGAGAGATATAAAGAAAGCATGAGAAAAGAAATATGCTTTAGAAGCTGCCTTCACTACACTGCTGTAAGGAAGCCATAAATTTTCCCTCTTGTACAGATGAAAACCAAAGGTCCATAGGTTCTCTCTTCTGTTAACATCTGAGCTAATCATCTAGGGCTTCATTGAGATATCTAAATGCAGGCATACAGAGTCATTTGATATGCTTTACAAATCTGTGTCGTCTCCAGCTGCCAGTCCAGAAAATCAAAACTCTCCCAAAGATTCTGTGTCAAATATCAGTTCTACACAGACTTCTTGGATCCTCCAGAGTACCTACCATGTCACTAGGCACACCTGTGCTGTTAACTGAATAATTGAACATTTAATCTCCTGTTATAGTCAAAAGAAAGCAGTAAATAACTTCAAGATGCAGTTCACAACTTTGTTCAGACACCTAAACTGTTCTGATGCATTACAAATGTAAGCTGACATGTCTTTAATAAAGCTATGAGAGACTGAATAATATTCCATTTATATTCAGCTACAGTTGTTTTATATTTATATTATTTCAGATGCTGAATTTAAAGCTAGTACGACATAAATGTGGTCACAGAGTTTTTTAGGATCCTTCTTGTAATGCACGTACCACATTGCAGGTGTTTCCAAGGGAATGTGAAGCTTCCAAGTGTGATCACATGCTGGCAGTGGGACAAAACACCAGCTTAGAGAAGCAATAAAACCTCTTCAGATGTTTTGAAATTTTTTTCCAATAAAGTATTTCAAATTGTAGCAAAGTCTCTCAGAAGTCATCCCGGGATACATCTTCCTGAAAGGAGGTCATGAGGTGGGGGCACGTCTCTTCCCCAGAGTAACAGGTGATAGGACAAGGGAAAATGGCCTCAAGTTGCAGCAGGGGAGGTTAAGCTTGGATATTAGGAAGAATTTCTTCACCACGAGGGTTATCAGACACTAGGTCAGGCTGCACAGCAAAGTGGTGGAGTCACCATCCCTGGAGGTATTTAAAAGATGCGCAGATGTGACACTTCGGAACATGGTTTAGTGGTGGGCTTGGCAGTCAGTGTTAGGTGTACAGCGGGACTTGATGATCTGAAAGTTTTTTCCACACTAAATGATTCTTTTTTTGTGTTCTCTTTAAAGATCTCAAGACATCCACACTATCAGAAAGCTTCTATACTTTCTGAAGGGTCTTGTCTTGCCAACCATAGGAGAATGCTGAGAGCCTGACATTGAATGAACCTTCTATAAAGCACAGACATTCATCCATAATTGAGTCCATCTGTGGTACCTGTAGGAATTAAATATAAATCTTTTCAGTTCTCTGCCTTTATCACATATTCACATAAATACTGTTTGTTTCAATTCTGACCTTACCAGGGTCAAAATCTTTCTCTCCTTTGTTACCAGCTGTTTCTAAATTAACCCAGTGTTCCTGTGGAATGAAAGAGTTTTAGTGATTATTTTTTTAATAGAGAAAGTTTCAATGGTAGATTATCACATCAAATATTCCTAACACTAAGTAAAAAATTTACTACTGAGGGACATGCTCTTCGTTGTCAAGAGAGAGGAGTATCATCTTCAATAGATTAAATTTATTTAAATTCTGCAAACTGCAAAACAGCTAATTTAGAATTTGATATGGATGAAATTATGGGAGGTTTTGAAAGAAACTACCAATAATTTTCAGTGAAACTGAAAATGACACACAGTAATTCAGTTTCATCAAAAACAAATATTATTTTGGTCCATGTTGGAGTTACATTTATAGACTTTTAAAAAAATATGAACAAATGAATCTTTAAAAATAAACTTTTGAATTAAAATGCCATTTAGAACATGTGATAATGAATTATTTAGACTCCTTCTTCTTTTTTCTCTATATTTTTGGTATAGAAAATTCAGAAAAGTGAGAAATTAATAGTTTAAGTGTCGTTAAATCAGCACTTCCAAAATACTGACACACAAGTCTTTTGACAGAAATGATCAATGAGTTTAACTCAGATCACTTGTAGCTCTCAAAAAAACCCCAGCCCAAAACAACAAAGAAACGCAACAGGTTGTGATCGCAGTTCCTTGAGCTTATCATTCACTTGTTTAGATGCTCACTTTCTAGATCTTAGCTTCAGCTATCCAGATCACAACTTTATAGTAAGGTCTATCTAAGTGAAAAGTCTGAATACTTCTGCAATACAAATTTGTATGGATCCCTTAAATTCAGCTGAGACTTCTGGTTTAGAATAACAAGTGTCCACATCCCAGTTGCATATGGGTTTTAAGGTTTACTGCATCATGTTGTTTTTACAGCAGAGTTGTCACTTCCAAAAGGTGCACATTGCATATGACACACATACATTTTACATGAAAACCCCTCCACCACAATTAAGATCTCTGCTGTTAAATGCTGCTTTTGAAAAATACACAAAAATTTTCCTTTTTGCCAAGCTCAGAGGAAAAAGCTACCTTTGCAAGCCACTGCAAAACCAACCAAGGAAGGAATTGACAGCAAATAAAAGAGAAAATCTGTTCATGTACCCTTAGAACTGTTCTGTTTCTAGAGTGTAATTTTTTTATAGTGGTTGCTGTGATTGTCATTCTAGAAGAAATGTATTGCCACTTATGCATATCTTATTATTTTGTTACTGTGCATAGTAAATACTATAATCAATAGTTGCTTACCATAATCATAGCAATTACTATGCAGCTTTAATACTGCATCATTGCCAAGAATATTTTTCAACATCAAGATTGTCCTGCTCTTCTCACTGTAAACATAGCAGTGTGTTCTTGTCCAAACACAGCAAACAGGGACAACCTTTGTCCAAATGTGCTCTCATGAGATTCAGTGATTTAGGTCAGATTCTAAACAAACTGCACAAAAATGAGAAAATGTTGATGAATCTTAAAGCCTTTACAGGCTGGAGTTACAAGGAGATATAATTCCAAAATGTAAAGATGAAGAAAATAAATTTTATTATTTATTTAATATTAAAATACATTCTAGTAAAAATATATATAATCCTGTGGGAATACACACATACATATACATATCTATTAACACACGTGTGTGCCCATACCCACAGTCAAGCAAATATGCATGCATCTATAGACACAGATAAAACTTCTTGCATTTTAAATTTTCCATTTATGAATATTAAGCTTGAATAAAAAATAGCAGAATAAATATTTGTTTCTGAGTGTATTGCAGTAGCTGTATCTTTTCTCTGTAGGACTCCCCTTTCAAACTGTTTTGACACAGAGGGGATTACTGCAAAATTGGTCGTGAAAGAAAACTAGTCTTTTATTCCTATCCCAACTGTTAATATTTTCTTATCTGAAATGGCAGTGCTAAATCTGTAGGTAAATATGAATTTACTGGCTATACTGTAGCTTCAAAAGATCAGCATCCTGACAGGAGAGCCAGTAAAGCCTTGATGCTAATCTTTATTTCTATAGACAGTTGCTAAGTATAAATATACTCTATCAGCTATGCAACTCTAATCTAAAGCTGTTTATTGCCACACCAAAATAAGAAGTGGAGTATAAAGAGTTTGAAAGCAAGGCTAAACTTCACAGGATACGTCAATGATTGGTGACATTTTGTTGTCAGTTGTTATTTGTATGAATAGATAGCACAAGCTTTTTTGGAAAAGAAAATCTTTAAAAATGCATAGGGGTGTTTGAAATAGGACCATTCAGTCATTGCAGGGTCATACATGGTAAAAGAGATGGGATAAACAGGTGATATTTTGTCTGATATTTTGTCAAGACTCAGTAAAACAGTGGGAAGGGTCCAGTAGAATTCTGCCTTCAAAGACTGGATAAGGTTGCTGCATGGGCTGGCTCAGTTCAAAGTAACCCAGGATAACTTCTATGATACTGAGCTATAATTTAAAACATTTTTTTTGAAAATATTTCAAAACATTTAGAGACATTTTAATACTTCTCTAAGCTGTGTTCTGTCCCAGTGCCAGCATCTGATCACACTCGGCAGCTTCACATTCCCACAGCAAAAAGCTGTGGTGTTGCAGTACATGCATTAGAGAAAGAATTCCTTAACAACTGATATTCCATAATTCTTTGATGAACTGGGTGACCACATGTATGTGCACTGGCTTTAAATTCAGGATCTGATCTAATATATTAAATAACTGTAGCTGAATACAAATGAAATATTAATCTTTCATGAATTTATTGAAGACATGTCAGATTGTCTTAAGTTCTTTGGAAACATTTTGAAACCATTTGAAATAAGAAAAAATTTATTTCCTTTCCTTTTTCTGTTGCATAATTGTCCATTTAGGCAGATAGGACCTTTTTCCATTCAGTTGTGAGATCTCAATAGGCTGGAGAGCTGGGCAATCAAAAACGGTATGGATGTTAACAAGAGCAAGTGTTGGATTGTCCACCTGGAATGGGATAATCCTGGTTATACATAAAAATCAGGGCAGGGGAGTCTGGAAAGCAGACCTGAGGAAAGAGAACTGAGGATTTGGGTGAATGGCAATTTGAATATGAGTTACATGGTTAACCAAAAGGGCCAACCCTATCCTGGGGTGCTCCAGCACAGTATCACTGGCTGGTTGAGGGAGGTGGTCGTTGTCCCACTCTACTGTCCACTGATTTGGCCTTGCCTTGAGTAATGAGCAGTTTTGGGTGCCTAGAGATAAGAAGGATATAAAGCTATTAGAGAGAGTCTAAAGGAGGGCAGCCAGGATGGTGAAAGTCCTGGAGGGCAAGACTCATGAGGAGCAGCTGGGGTCAGTTGCTTTATTCAGCTTGGAAAGGAAGGCTGAGGGGTGACACACCACAGTCTGCACCTTTCTCCAGGGGGCAGTGCACCTCCTCCCTCTGGTGACCTGCGAGAGGACATGATGAACTGGAATCAAGATGCACAAGGGTAAGTTTGGATAGGATGTGAGGAAAAGCTTCGGCACTGAGGTGGTGATGTGTCACTGGAACTGGATCCGCAGGAAAGTTATCACAAATCAGACCTGTCAGAGTTCAAGGAGGGTCTCGATGACACTCTTAGTCATACAGTTTAGTTTTAAGCAGTTCTACAAGGAGCAGGGAGCTGGACTCAGTGACCCCAGGAGTCCCTTCCAACTTGAGATAGTCTGTAAGTTTATGATTCTAAATCAGATACTACAATCACTAAATTCTTGCTGAGGGGTTTCACTGCCACTCTACTGAGGTTTTCCCTTGCTTATACACTCAGCATTGTTGTGTTCAGCATCTGTTGGGAAGGAAGATAAAGTTTCTTTCAACTGTAGTGGTAAAAGGCCTTTGGGGTAGATTCAGCTTCAGAACATATTGGGCTCTTTTGATTCCTTGTCTCCCTAAATATTCACAAGATGAATGCGTGCATATATGCTAAGTTCCTCATAGAACTTGATCTTGGTCTCAAAGATCATGTTTCACATTTTCTTCCTTACTATTTATGTTCTGCTCTGAAAGTAAATGAATACTAAATTGAATCAGCAATTCAGGCTTGCTACATTTCATTGATCTATGACAGATCAGAGCTTGATGCTGAGCTAATGTGGCCCCAGGCATCAACCTTTACCACTAATATGGTTTTAAAATTCTCTACTCAAGTCTATTTATTATGGATGTAGTCTGTTTTAGGAAAGCACCTAAATCTCTACTAATGATTCATTCAGACGCATGCAGTGTCCTCATTTAAAATGTCCAGGTCAACCCCGCTTTCTCTGATTATTTTAATAGTGCACATTGTTCTATCTTAACTGGTTTGCTTCCAGTCTCACTGTTTGAGATATTTTTTGCCTGACTCCCACTGATGACAGACTGGGATGATTTATTTCCTTATGCAACACTTTTTGTATTCTATAGTTATTTTTTGCCACAGTAACACTTTATTATCTTCCTCTCCCAGCAGCTCACTCTCAGCTGCGAGTAAAATTTAGGGAAGTTTTCCGAAATTTCTTATCATCTGCCGGCCAAAATTTTATCTGGGATTCTAGACCTCAGATTCTTAACTCAAAAAAAATTAGCTCTGGTCCTCAGTGCTTCTCCAATGATTGTCATCCATCAATACTAATAGGGAAGTGAGTGGATTCAGCCTCCTGATGTCAGCAGGTAAAGTTCGAAAACATTTACATTTGTCATCTGGCTTGTCACCTTTGATGAGTCCCTTTCTTTACACACTCTGCTTCACTTATTTGATTTACTGCATCCCCTTCAATTTCTCCTTAATTTCCTCACATGTGCTTATTCCTCCCAAGCACAAAGCAGGGAAATGGGTATTTCTGGTCATTAATTAAACTAAAAAATAAAACGCTGTGTTCAACTGAAATTTTAATATTTTTGTCTTTCATCTTAAAAGTCTTAAAACAAAAGCCAAAAAAATCCCCAAGGTATTTTCAGTCCTATCACCACTTGTCAATCCATTGTACAAGATACTTTTTGACTTGGGATTATCTCTTTTTTATTTTAATTGATTTTTCCCTAAAAAACAGGTAATTTTTTAAATCATAAGACAAAACTATGAAACATAAAAGAACATTTCCTTTTAAAATTACTATTTAATATATTTTGATATTTTGTAATGGAATTCTTCATTGAATCATATGGTTGTAATTGGGCTTTAAACTGCTTCTCAGTAGAACTTGAATTCATGAAAATGTGAATTTTTCAGTGAATTTATTGTCCATAGAAAATTTGTCGCCATCTCTACTTACAAACAATGAGTAACTAAATACTGTTACGCTTATTACTCTTGGCTTAAAATTTGTAGTGTCTTGTTAAAATAATTTCAAAACATGTTCTGATTTCAGTAAATGCTCATAGTGCTTGTGATGAACAGTGTATTATCTGTAATCAACTTTGAAATTTGAGGGCTTTGGATTTAATAGGGAAATTCAAATGGACAAATTCAAATTTATCTATATATCTCATGAAAATATTTTCAGTCTCTTGAAATTTCTCATCTAAAGGTTATGAAATGACGAAGTAGCAAGCTTTCTGCCATCTTGAATGGTAGAAATGCTTCCAGCCTTCTTGCTCTCTTAAGGGTTTGTTTCATGGCAGATTTCAGGCTGAGCTCAGATTTGTCCTTGAACAAAAACTCTGTTCACTGTTTGGCTGTAAACCTAGGTTTTATTTTTCTGAGGTACAGTTCTGGTAGGGCAGCTCATTGTTTCAAGGGAGTTAAAAAAGCACCTGAAAAGTCATGTGCAGAGCAGTTGTGCATTTTTCCTGGTTGTCAAGGAAACCACCCCAGGATTCCTGGCAACAGACTTCATCTCATTCGGTAATGGAAACACCACAGGTATTAGCCAGTCAGTCACCTCCCACTGGGTGCTATTTTGGGAATAAGTCAGTAGATCAGATTCTCCTCTTCGAGCAGCTCTGGAGCTCTGTGAGGGTTTGTCGTGTGCCTTTGTCTCCACGGGCTCGGCTCCCCGGCAGTTTCTCTGGGCAACGAGCCATCTTATAGGTGAGGCTGGTAGGAGTGCTTGCTGTTAAACAATGCTCTCGAGGTAAAGAAAAACCTTCAAAGCACAAGGGTAAAGCTGTCTCTAACTTTCCTAAAGTCTGGAGTGAGAGCTAAAAATTGTCAGAGGGAAGAGAGTAGCCTGTTTCAGATAGATGCTGCTTCTTGTCACGTACCAAAACTGTAAAGCAGTGCTTAGATTTACAGCCTTAAAGAAAATAATAATGATTTGCATATTTGTGGTGGACACTTATTTAGTCATTAAATGTCCTGAAGATGCTGCCTGAGATCTCCAGTCCTGGGAATGGTGGAACAGTGTGGTTATGTTTCTGGGATCTCCTGTGAGTGCTACAGGCAGTCAGCCAGACTGAGAGCCAGGCACTGTCCCTGCTACCAGCCTGTTCCCAAAATGGGTTGGTCCAGAGAGCATCCAGAAGGATAAAGTGCTTTATTTTAATGAAGGGGAAAGTAAAGTTTTATGTGTGAATGGGGATGTCCATAGGGAATGACAGAGCAAGCTGGAAGAAGGTTATTGAATGCTAAGGGCAGAAAATAGGACAGGATAATGGGGAAGACAGATGAGAGGTGATGGAAAACCTTGATGTGTACCTGAAATGGGTAAATAAAACAGGGATTGGAAACCTGTGGGGTGGGAATGAAAGAATGATAAGAAATGTCACAGTGGGGAGAAATGGTTGTGGACAAATGAAAAATTAAGAACAGGGAATTTGTGGTAAAGAATGGATGGGCCAGGACTGAAAAAGGGGGAATGGATTGGAGGGAAGGAAAGAGAAACATGTCTGGGATGGGAATATTACAGTTAAGAGTCCAGCAATATGATATTAGGACTATCTGGAGAAAGATATTGCAAATGGAATGAACAAATCTGAACAGTGGTGATCCATGAAAAGAAAAGTTTCAAATAATGATCCAGATAACAGTGTGGAGATTGAGAGTGGATCCATTTGGGAAGAAAACCAGGACATCATGTGAGGAAGAAAGGGGCAGAAGGAAGATGTGCTAGTCAAGGAATATTGAGATAAAGTGTGGGAACCAGGGATTGAAGTATGACAGGATTGAAGGATAACAAGAGTAGAGAAAATGCATAGAAGTACCTGAGCTGTGTGAATAGGTGTTAGAAATGGTGATGAAATTAATATTTTATCATCTAACTTTAACATGTAGGTGTTTATAGCTGAACTAATTGTTTAAGTCTCCCCTTATACCAATGGAGAATTAGTCAATACAGTCACTCGCTTTGCCAGTTCCTGGTACCTGTGTTAGAGTGAGGTTATTGACCTCTTAACTCCAGTGACTGTGCCAATTACCATTAGCACTGTCTATTAAGGGGTCCTAGGAGACTTCTGTAGCTGTAGGCCTTCAGAGTTAGGCACTGGAATCCTATCACAAGAGCCTTTCATTCATACTCCAGGACCAAATATTTTCCTTCTGAAAAACTATGTGAGAGTGTCCTGGATCTCCATTTATATGACCAGAGCCCTCTGGAAAGGATATTTTGAGCTTGGTAGAACTCCTTCAAGAAGAACTGAGTTTTGCTGCAGTTTCCAAGGACAATTTTATATGTTTGCGGTTTTTTCCTATCACCAATGAGTGTTTTCTCTTTGTGCTGGTTTTGATTGGGGTAGAGTTAATTTTCTTCACAGTGACTAGTATGGGGCCATGTTTGGATTTGTGCTAAACCCAGGATTGATAATATGGAGGTGTTTTTGTTAGTGCTGAGCAGAGCTTTTCATACTGCCATGTTGGCAAGGGGTCTGGGGCTGCATGGGAAGCTGGGAGGAGACACAGTTGGGGCAGAGGACCCAAACTCACCAAAGGGATACTCCATATCATGTGACATCATGCTCATGATAAAATGGAGGGGGGGGGAGAAGGAGAAACAGGAGGGACGTTCTGAGTGATGGCGTTCGTCTTCTCAAGTGACCATCACATATGATGGAGCCCTGCTTTCCTGGGAATGGCTGAACACTGCCTGCCCATGGCAGGTAGTGAAAGTGTTACTTGTTTTGCTTTGCTTAAGTGTGTAGCTTTTGCATCCCCTATTAAACCATCTTTATCTCAACCCATGATTTTCTCACTTTTCCTCTGCCGATTGTCTCCCTGATCCCACTGGTGGGGCAGTGAGTGAACAGCAGCGTGGGGCTCAGTTGCTGGCTCAACCTGACACTCTTGCAGATATTTATTCAATGAAAATTTCTAACAGTCTATGGAAGAGCATGTTCATGGTAGACTGGAAAAACTCATGGTATGGATTTGAATTGCGCATCTGCTTTTCCAGCAAATGGCATGATTAATTTAATCACAAACCAAAACAATGAGATTCCGAAAAGTCAGTATAGCCTTATGCTGACTTCAGTGGGAATATAGCTTGGTGCCTATGTGCAATGGCTTTGGACTCAGATGTTTACATGAGACTAATCAGTGTGGATCCACGCAGAAAAGGGAATGCAAATGGTAGAAAAAAGCTGGGATATCTGGTGAACTGCTGTAATCAAGTGACAAGAGCCTGAGGAAAGAAAATGGAAACTGGGACATAGCTAACAGTGATACTAAGGGAGAGCAGGTTAGCAACTGGGAAACTAGAAATAACTACAATATTGAAATTGTGAGCTTGTTTTCTGTGGGGTGACTAGCTGAAAATGCACCACTTCCATTTCAATATGAAGTTCAAACCACTCATGTGCTATGCAAGGAAGGTTCTATCTATATACCAGATCACTTGATCTTAGTTCTCTAATTGACTCCCTCAAAGCCTTTCTCTAGGGAGGAGTTCAAACCAATGTCTGATTAGGCTGTAGTGCTGGTCAGCTTTCCTCATCCCCGAGGACTTTTCTAGAAAGGAGAAACCCAGACTGAGATTTGGGAGAATCCTCTCAGCTTCTTTCAGTGCTGCCTGTGCAGGAGCCAAATGCTCCCAAGTCTGGATGATCTCACGTAGGCTACTGCAAGACCCATGGTTACTTTGTGGCTCAAAAGGAATCAATTCACAAACAAATGAAGAGTAGTCTGGGAGAAGCTCTCTATAGACACATCCAGCATAGCATTTAGTTATAGTGAAGACATACATTCTTTGTCCTCCCTCTGTACATTTTGGTCTTCATGCTGGAAAAGAAAAAAAATATGGTAGAGATGAAGTTCTTAGATAAAAAGTGATTATAAAGGGAAACAGAGTTAATGAGAGAACTGTGATTAATTGTGGCACTATTTGAAAATCACTGCAAGCGACTCCACAACCTAGTCAGTTCAATGTTTAGAGGAAATCAATTCCTGGAAGGAAGAGTGAAACAAATAGTCATGTTCACCTAAATGTCATCGAAAGATTACCAACCATAAACTGAATAAGAATAAATAATACCAAATCAAACTTAATTTCATTGGTTACAGAGTAAGAGAACATGTTGAAAATGTCCTACATTCTATAGCTCAGCTTCAAGAGTAAGAACTTTGATAGTTTTCCACAATAATTCATAAAAATAGATGAAAAAAAAATGAAAGAGAGCAACTTAGTGCCCAGTATACAGAAATCTGATTGGAAAATGATATTTAATGGTTCAGTGTTGAAACTGAAGGATGAATTAATGTTGTTCCTCAAGGACCTGTATTGAGTCTGTTGCTATTCAGTGTTGCCATTAATGATCTGTTATGAGCTTTGCAATTTTGTAGGTGGCATTGAGGGGACACTGCCTGAAGAACTGTAGGCAGTAATTCAGGTAGTGCTGTGGAACTGGGAGTGAGAATTGAAAAAAACCACTGAATTCTTCATGACTGAGATACAGATACTGTTCTCAGGCAAAAATCAGTCAGCTCTCCTGATAATGGATAGTACAAAATTAGTTAGGTTGCAAGTTTATAGACAAAGGTATTTTTATTGCTCACAAGTTACCATGAAACACAATGACAGGTTGTGACAGAAACACCCCAAATTCCAGACAAATCAGTATAAGCTAGAGTAAGCCACATAACAAAATTCATCTCTCCATTCAGAACTGTGGGAGGCCTCAGGTAGAAAGCTGGGTCCAGTTTTCCTGAGCAGCCAGGAATACACTGAACAAGCAACCAAACTGGCACAACCAAAGTGTCAAACTTATGATACCACAAGTATGTTGAACAAGGGGAAAAGGATGAAAAAGAGGGCAAAGAAAAAAGAACTGTGCAAAAAGTAATGAGCATACGACAGAAGAATGGAAAATTTTTGCTGTTGAGATTTGATAGAATAGTCACACAAAAACCTAATGGACCTTTTAGTTGAAAAGTTAGGTGGGAATTTCTGTTTAAGAAGGATAGAATTGCCATAAGAAGAGAGAAAAATGCTATTACCAGTATTCCTTTTTTTGGAGTTCTCAGAAACTCAATACTACATGATCTTGAATGCTGATAGTTCTGTTTTCTAACAAACCCAGGAGGAGACATGAAGACAAATTTGTTTGCAAGACAACGTCTAAACTGTAGGACACCAGTTTGGGAGATACACAGACAATGTATCATATGTATGTTCATGATGAAAAATTATATTGAAACCTTTTATACTTCTATCACTAAATGGGCAGGACTCACACAGAGCAAAACTCATTTGTATTAAATACACATGATTTGACTTCCTGACTGCTTGGTAGCTTCCTGTAAAGCACTGAGCATGACATGGTTGTATATGCTATGCCAACTTTAATGTTTGACCTTGCTGCTACAAAAGGCTGGCTAAAAAACCCCTCAGAAATACTGAGTGAAGCAATAATTGATAGTGACAAGGAAAAATATACGGTCAACATAGTGAAAAAAAAAAAACCAAGAAAAATTTTAAAAGCTTAGTAAAAGGATGGAAGCAGTTTTCTGCACTCAAATAATAGTCCCTTCTGGTCAAAAAACGAAACAGAACAACAATTAGGCAAGTACAGTTAACAGCATTAGAGAAAAGTACTAGACAATCATGAATAGAGGAACCAGTGCCCTGTTAATGCAACTGGAAAGAAATTTTCCTATTATTAACTGTCTATTCCCTGTAATTTTAAGGATTTAATTCTTCTTTTATAAACCAGAGAAATGAAATTATGCTCTTTTTAATTTATCTCTCCATCAACTGGCAAATGACATTTGAAAACTTGAATAACCTCACAGTTTTCTTGTGTTCTCCCATAGATCTGTGTTCAGACTCTCATTCTATAGTCCCTTCATTATTGTTCCCTCCATCCATATCTTCCTACATGTCTCTCTCTCAAGGAGAAAGTTATGGGAATTTTTCCTAAACAGTGGGTTTCACACTGAGAGATGGAGATTTTTTCCTTTAAAAGCTAAACAGAATTTCATGGTTATTAACATGCTGGTTTTTTTCAATGCAACTTCTCTATGTGCTTATTCTAGGCAGGGCTGCAGGCATCAGCTTTTATTAAGCTTATTCAAAACTTTCCATTGTAGCACCAGTTTGCTTATAGATTTCAGAAAGCTTTGATTATTTCAACCCAAATTTGTCATGTGCAGTTTGAAACTGTGGTTTTATTTTATTTCTTTTTTACACTTGAAACACTCTGTCAAATATTGCACATAAGAAATACAGGCAAAAGAATAGCAGAGAAAACAGTTTCAAGTGTATGACCTTCATCTGTGTTGGCCAAGAGGGAAAAAACCCCATGGTTTTAATTTTTTGTAGAGCAAAAGGATCTTTTTTAACCCCTAAAAGAACAGTAAAACAACTTACCACTCTCATTCAAGGCAGGAAGCAATGTCACAGAGGGTCCTAAGTGTCTTGAGGCTTGATGTCCTCTGAGAAGGTGGAGGAGACTGATCTTGGGTTCTTCTCACTCAAGAGTTGCCAGGACACCTTCAGGAACCCCTCTCACTATAACACTGGAAACATGTGTTTCTCTGACATAGAGCTTCAGGACCACAGACACAGCATTTAAATTCAATTTTCCATAATACACTAATAAGAGAATCAATAGATAAGAGGAAGAAATATCAGGGAACAAAAATTTTGTAGAGGGGGAAGGAGACATTGTATGTCACATCTTGTAAATCCTAATACATTGATGTTCAGAAGTTTATGGATATTTATGTCTTCACCTACAGCTGAACACTGATTCATAGAAAAGTTGAAAACTCATGGCAACTTAAAACCCAACAAGTTGAAAAAAGAGAATAGGCTAGATGCCGTAAAAATGATCATGAGGATAAAACAGAGTATGGCAGGAGTATATTAACGCAGGTTAATTCATGTTAAAAACAACAAATAGAATCATAAAGTCCTCCAGTTTTTTAGGCTGATTATAATGTTTAAGACTGTAGAATACAATCACTAATCTAACATTGCCAAGGCCACCACTAAACCATGTCCTCAAGTGCCATGTCTACATGTCTTATAAATCCCTCCAGGGACAGTGATTCCACCACCCCTGGACAGTCTGTGCCAGGGCATGACAACCCTCAGTGAAGAAAGGTTTCCCAATATCCAACCTAAACCTCCCCTGGTGCAACTTGAGGTAAACTGAGCACATTTCTGGCTCATGTTCAGTCCCTGAACACTCTCAGATCCTTTTCTGCTGGACAACCTTCCAGCCACTCTTCCCCCAGCCTGTAGCACTGTGGGGGGTTGTTGTGACCAAAGTTCAGGACTTGGAACTTTGCATCTCATACCACTGGCCTCATTCCAACAATCCAACCTGTCCAGATCCATCTTCCTACCCTACAGCAGATCAACACTCCCACCCAACTTGGTGTCTGCTGCAAACTCACTGAGGGTACACCTGATCCCCTCATCAAGATCATTGACAAGGATATTAAACAGGGTTGGCCCCAATACCATGTTTTTTACCCAGCAAACAGTGCACCTGCCCACTCCATGGTAAGTCAGTTTCTCCTGGAGAATGCTGTGGGAAATGGTGTCAAAGTCTCTACTAAAGCCTAGGTAGAAAACATCCACAGTCTTTTCCTCATCCATCAAGTGGGTCACCCTGTCGTGGGTGGAGTTCAGGTCAGCTAAGCAGGACCTGCCTTTCATAAACCTGTGCTGGTTGTCCTGCATGTGCCACGTGATGGTATTCAAGATGATCTGCTCCGTGACCTTCCACAGTACCAAGGTCAGACTGAAATGAGTCAGATTGCATAAAGGAGCAATGGAAATTCCATATTAAGTTAGAAAAGTCTAAACTAATCTGATATGCCCAGCACGGACAGCATCAGCAATATAAGGGGTTTTGTATATTATACAATCTGTTTGATGAAAAGATGAAGGTTTTATTATTCACAGAAATACCTGATCTGTTTCAAATCCTTTTGTAAGACTTAGCTCCATTATACCTTGTGACAATGACTTGCACAGATTAATTACTTGACTAATAAACCACTTTCTTCTTCTCTATATAAAACTTGCCTCAAAACTGTATGACATAACCACATTCCCCCCTTCGCTATCCATCATGTCTTTTATTTGCCATCTATTGAAAGGCAAACAACTATAAATGAACACTGCTTTCTACAGATATTTTTTAATTTATTTTAATAATCATAGCTGCCATCATATATATTTGTTTGTTTGTTTCTTTGTTTCATTCTTCCCTTTCTGCCATATCCTGAGGTCAGTTAACCTTAGCAAATCTATAAAGGTCTCCTTCAAACCATAGTCACTCTTTGCTACAGCTTATATGGTTTAGATTTGAGCAGCTAAAATGTTGCCAATACTTTTATTTTTTGTTTCTTCTGACTACTTTGCTTGCAGTTTCCATATCAATGTAATGACAGTTTTATTTTCAGTTTTTATTTTAAGGTTTTTGGTGAAGATGGTGCTTATTTATCTAATTCTCTTCCAAGAGGCAGAATAAGAAAGGCCTGTGTCACATCTCAACAATAATAACCAAAGTTCATGGCCAAACTCAGTTCTCAATCCTTTAAATAAGTGACAGAAATTGTGATGGACAGTTGAGTTTAATAGAAAAGTAATGATCAAAAATCTGCCCTCTCAATAAAGGCCATAATAACATCAACTGGTATAAAACTGGTTTACAGCTAATGAGTCCCAGTGCTAGCTGGATATACTGTATAGTGTATAAGGACTTCAGAAAAATTGCACTACATTTTCCCTAGAGCAAAATAAGGAATCAGGAGCAGAAACCGCCATTATAATTAAAAATTGGTCCTATGTACAACAGTCCAGCTGCACCTCTCATGTATCACAGACCAAAACATTTTTGGTAGTTTGGCGGGATGCAGTAGATAATTCAGACTTATTTGAATAAACTATCTATATATTTTAGCCCCAGCAATGGTATTGTATTTGACTGGACTTACATAAAAATTTTTTTTGCTCTTTATTCTCATCTGATCAAAGAATTAAAGCCCTCAGTAGGGGAAAGAACTTCCCTGAAGTTCTGATAGAAAAAATACAAAGATTTGTAATATATAAAAAATCTTCTAAATCCAGTGATATTGAGCAGCACCACTCAGAACTTTATTAGATATTAAGGAAAAAAAGTATGAAAGTTTGCTGAACAAAACAATCCCATCAAGTTTTCTAATTCTCCTTCATAGTTTACTGACATGAAGGTAAAGTCATTATATTAATACCCCCTTTTCCAATTAGTCTTATTGTCCATGACAAGTCTCATAAAGACATAACACTTCATTAGTTTCAAGATGCATTGCTGTAGAGAGTATAAGGGGATGAGACCTGCCCCAAACTATTGCAGTCTCCACATGAGCGAGATAGTCTTACAATTTCATTATGCTGTACATTAATATCTTAACTAGTGAACTAGTTAAACAAGCATCCTCTTTCTAACCTTCAGTGTTTTCTGAATAATAAATTCATTAGTGTCACTCACTTTCCTTGCTATCTCCTCAGTGATTAATTGATATTAAACAATTTTTTAAGTGCTTTTCCCCTTAAATGCAAGTGGAAGGTACCACACTACTGACATAAACTCCACAAACTCTCAAGTAATGTCTGTATTATGTAAGTTCAATCAGTAATGGTAGAAATGCATCACAGTAAGTCTAGGTGGTATGTCAGATGTATAATAGCAGGGCACAAATTTATTCCTGTTTCTGAGAAGTTATACAGATGAGCAATAACAGTTGTATTTTACAGAGGAAATAAAAGAGGCCCCAAACCAGAAAGTGTGATTTACCTCACTTATTTGGGTATTAAAGAGCTAAATACCTGAGTATGAGTGAGTTATACTTTAGAGTCAGTGGCAAACAGTAGGAAGTTCAGATGAGCAACTCACATGAATCAGATGCTTATTTTGAAGCTATATAAATTGCATTGGGTGCCTGGGTTATTAAGAGTTATCATAGTTTAACAACCAGCATCTCAGCACCACACAGCTGCTCACTCACTGCCCCACCAGCAGGATCAGGGAGAGAATCAGAAAAGTGAGAGAACTTGTGGGTTGAGATAAAGACAATTTAATAGGGGAAGCAAAAACTGCACACACAAGCAAAGCAAAACAAGGAATTCATTCACCACTTCTCATGAGCAGGCAGGTGTTCAGCCATCTCCAGGAAAGCAGGACCTCATAATGCATAACAGTAATACGGGAAGACAAACATCATAATTCCAAACTTTCCCCCCTTCTTCCCCATAAATATAAATTTCTTCCTTCTTCCCCTCACTTTATATATTGAGCATATTTTATGGGCTGGAATATCTTTTTGCTCAGTTGGGATCACCCATCCCAGCTGTGTCTCCTCCCAGCTTCCCGTGAACCCCCAGCCTCCTTGCCAGTGTGGCAGTATAAAAAGCAGAAAAGGCTTGGCTCTGTGTAAGCCCTGCTCAGCAATAACAATATCTCTATATTATCAGTGTTTGTAACACACAACTAAAATATAGCCCAATAACAGCCACTGTGAAGGAAATTACTGCAGCCAAAGCAAACACAAAGGTATAGGTACATTCTTTGAACATGTGCAAGTGATGACAGCTGCACTGGTGTATTGAAAGCATGCAAAGAGCTGACAGATAAAGCAGAGAAGCTGTGGTAGGTATGTCTATATAGTAGATATTGAAATTTCAGTATCTTCATTTATGAGCTGAATCTTGCCCTTAAGTTAGAAGAGGCACTCCTAGAATGACAAACAGTTCTATTTTACCTAGTACTTACCTGAAAGTTAGGTATGCAGTCCAGAGTCAGAGGAAGAAGAGGGTTTCAAAATCAAGGAAAGCACAGCTACCACAAATAGAGGCAACACTATCAGATTGCTGCTATTCAGTAAGAAGACTGTAGGACATTTCACTGACATGTTGTAGGTATTTCTCTGGATTAATTCAAGAAAGAAAATTAACTGCTCCAGCCATCAGCTACAGAAGCTTGTCTCTTTATCTTAAGCTATAGCATTTTGCATTTCCTATTTAATATAGACAGCCAAAAATGGAACATTATTAAGATTTCTTCACAAGTGGACGAAGAAAGCAGAGCTCACTACAGTGTCCCCTGTTTCTTTAATTTCACAGCTGAATTACCAGAGACTTGCTTAAAGACAAAAGGCTACAAGAAAATTCAGAGCTGCTGGAAACATGTATATGTACATATAAATATGTTCAACCCTTTGGGTGTTATTAGAGTGGAAATAATATCTACTATATGCTAAAGCTCTGTGTAATGAAGAAAGGAGGTCATGCATTTTTTAATAGGAAATGACAGAGGGCATTTCATCACTGCAGAACCATATAGTTTTACCTAAGCTAGTTTTAAAATAGCTTACTTAGCTGGTGGTAGCAGAGAGCTCAGTAAATGCTGAGAAAACTGTAAGCGTTTGCCTTTTTTCTTAAAGTGTGGTGGGAGGTGTTTCAGCCCACAGTGACCCCACCGTGACTGACATCTGAGCCAGCTGAAGCCGCTATATTAACTTATGGCAGGAAAAGCAGTGAAGACACATTGAGAATTTGCCCACCAAGCAAAATTTAGGAGCTTGAAGACTTAAAACATTTGATCCTTTGACCACTAGTCTGAAGCAGTGATTGCTGGCGTTTTTTGACAGACAGTGTTTTAACAGGTGGGACTGGAAATCTTAGGTATGTGAAAGCAAGTAGTGGACATGAGTCCAAAACAACTCCTCCAATAAATTTGAAGACACAGTAATAAAGACAGCATTTAGCTTGCTCAAAGTTCTGGAAATTAGAGACAGGACTGATTGTAATGAAAGAAATTTGCTTAAAGCATTAAAGAGTAGGTTGACTCCAATCTATGCTGTTTTCAAATTTATCCCTTATCGTAGATGATTATCTTCTGTCATCTTCAAAGGATGTATTTGCCATGGTTCCCAGGGACAAGCATTTTTCTGAGATAATTTGTCCAAAAAGGCAGTACAGACTGGTGATGAGAATTACCATTAAATAAGCACACATGTAGGCTTAGTGCAGTGTAACAGCATGGTAAAATCCATACCTCCATTACAATAAAAAGACAGGCGGGGAGGGGATCTGTCCAGGACATAACACTGGTTATGGCAGCTAGGGAATGTTCAGGGGCTTAACAGTCTCCCAAAGACCCTTGCCAGGCTCCCCTGTATGCTCATCACTCCTGGCTTGAGGGAGGGCTCTGTTTTGGCAAGCATATCAAGTATTGTAATGATACACCTGTGGTAGTGTGAGAGGTTATAGTGGGCAAAAATCAGTGATTGCCTCTCAGGCCTGGTTTCTGTCATGCTGTGCTCCTCATTGTGACATTTGTGACTGCAATGAGCTGTGACCCAAGAGTGTACCCAAGGGAGCCAGGCTCCACCATGGTTCCTGCATTAGAGGAAAAGGGCACATCTCTATGAAAGTGTTTACTCAGATCATGAATCACTCATTTGCTGCTGTTGGTCTGGCAAACACAGTCTGAAAGTTGTCTGACCACATCACTGTGGCTCTGAGCCTAAGTCAGCACCTCAGGCTCGTCTGTGGGGCTTGCTGCACCCAAAGGACTTCTGTTGGTCTGGCCATGCTGCTTTTTTGTCTGTCTGTAGTAGTACTGTATGACCTACACTCCTTTTCCTGTATAATGCACTCATGTCTGCTTAGGTCCTCATTCTACCCCTCCCGCTTGCTCTGCAAGTATCATTACTTCTTAACTAAATCTAGATGTCTAGAATTAAAGAGTCTCCTCCTGCCAGTAATTATTTTACTTTAGTCAGGGAGTAGCTTTCTATCTGTATCTGGGTCAGTATTAATCTTAGCTTCCAGTGTTAATTTTCATGCTAAATATTCTTAATTTGTTCCTCTTTTATAAGAAGCTCCTTGATCCAGTAAATCTTCTTGTCCCTCCTACAGTGTCTCTAGTTATGAATTGTCATGATTCAGTGAATCTGCAGAGAAACTATTTTAATTATCCTCCCTTTCTCTCTTTCTGTCTTCCGACAGGATGTCCAAGCCTCCCATGGAGGGAACATTCCTATCCTCCCTCAGTTCCCCTGAGGCAGTTAAAAATTTTTCATGTCAAGTTATCTCTTTGTCTCCCAAATCACACTGGATAAGCACTTCTCAGTGCTGAGGTTTATTTCTGTGGGGAGATTCCAGCTGCAGGGCAAAGAAGACATAATCTCAGGGGAGAAATACGTAGTCTCATTTATGTAAGACTTGGCGAAGCTGGAGAAAGGCCTGACCCACTGCATTGCTCTCTGGACTTAAAGTGTCACAGATTTTTGCTTGATTCAGTGCAAGAAGAAAAATCACATTTGCAAAATTTGTAGCTGGTGGTAGCTGTATTTTTTTTTTAATCTGAACCCAATCATACCTTTGGGGTGGGTGAGCATCGGGAATGGGATGGAGAATCTCCAGATCTCAGATGCATTGAATACAGTCCAAAAAGTACAGCTGTATCTTCTCAAACTCAAGTAGTTCTGAAAACTGGTTTCTGGGCATCCCAAGACCCTGGAAGAAAGCATCACAAACTTTGCAAACAATTAGGACTTTGCGTCATGCTCTGACTAATAAGGCAATTGCTTATATGGCAGCTTGAGTGTTGGTGCAGTTAGTTGAAAAAAAATAACAAAAGCCTGGATAAAGTGCTTCCCTCTGAGGCTCAGCGCTGTCAGTCATCTATTCAGGCTTCAGAAGTTCCCTGATGCTCTTTGTTCAGCAAGAGGCTTACTGGAACCACCACACACTGTGTCAAACTACCAGGAAAGCCTTTATCAGTACATCCTTTTGAAACTGTCATTGAACTGTATGGACCTAAAGAGTGATAAGCATTAATAATACCATGTTCTTTTTATCCATGTGTCGCAGTTTAGTCTCAGTTGACTTTATCTTGAGCTCAGGATTTTCAGTTCAAGCTAGTCTGCTGCAGTACCCCCCTTCTTGCTCTTTTAAAAATGGTCCTTAACCCATCACATATGGATCCATAAGGCAGAAAAATATTAAACCAATTCTTATCTAAGTAAAAGGTTTATGCCTTTTCTTCACAATGTAGACTTCTTTAGGCAAGTGCATGAGCATCCTGTATACCAAGGTCCATTTGCATAAATCCCAGAAGCAGCAGAGCTAGCCAGTGTGTTAGGGTTGGGGCTTTGCTTGTTGAATTTTTTAGTTTGGTTTCTTAATGTCTGTTTGTTTGTGTGTGTGTGGTTTAACTTTCAATTAATAAAACAGAGGTAGGAAGCAAGGATCTGATGATCTGTTTCTATATTCATTGACAATTCTGACCTTAGTATCATCTGCCCTTTATAATTCATACAGCCACACCCATTCATCCAAGCACAACAGGATCCAGAAGGATCAGCTGAACATCTGGGTGAAAAAATCCAGTGCTCACTGGTCAGCATAGTTTCACTTCCCAGTGGATTTATCTTCACTTTTTGCAGGAATCCCAATGAATGGAACCAGCTTACAAAAATGACTGTATGGAAACCATCTTGTAAAAAGAATTAAACCTGCAGACCAATGGCTTTACTTTACATGGTGCAAAGAGTTCAGGTGTATTTCAGCAATACATTCTCTGCCATATATTGGGGATGGCTTTGGGACAGCTGCCAGGCGATGTCACATAAAGGAAAATGTAGTTCCTGCTCCTGGAGGTCATAATAGATGATGTATGGGCTAATCTGAAATACGAGTGTAGACAGGCAGAATACACTGCTCAAGTGAAATCACTCTGCCAAAGATTTTACAGTTTTTAGAAAGGCAGCTTGGTTAAATCAGCAAAAGAACACAAGGATGTAAATGCAACATTAGGCAACTAAATCCCAAATCTGCAGAACTTCTCATTTGTCTTCTATAAACAGAAAAAACTGAAATCTATAGAGCCTAACAGTGCCCTGAAATTCTGTGGATATATTAACAGTCTGGAGCAGATAAGCAACCAGTTCACAATAAATCCTGCCAGGCATTGGACTACCTCTAAATGTCCTGCTACTTATCTTATAAAAAGCTTTTCTCCAAATAGACATGATAGAGGTTACAGCAAAAAACCATGACTCTTTAGAACAGAATAGAATAGATCAAAAATCAGAGCAGGATAAACCAGATCTTTAAAACACCTTCCCCCTACCCCTCCCTCCTTCTGGGCCCGACCTCCTCCCCCTCAGCAACTCATGGAGTTGGGGGACGGGGGTTACAGTCAGTTCATCATATGTTGTTTCTGCCACTGCTCAGAGAGAAGAGTTCTTTACAGTTTCACAGAATATTCTGAGTTGGAAGGGACCCACAGGGATCATCAAGTCCAACTCTTCCCCTGCTCCAGCATGGGGTTTCTCTCACTGGAGACAGTTCTCCATGAACTCCTCCAGTGTGAGTCCTTCCCACAGGCTACAGCTCTTCACAAACTGCTCCATGGGTCCCTTCTCACAGGGTGCATTACTTCAGGAACAGTCTGCTCCAACGTGCTCTTCACCATGGGCTGCAGGGGAATCTCAGCTCCGGCACCTGGAACACCTCCTTCCCCTCCTTCTCCATGGAAATTGGTGCCTGCATTGTTCCTCTCACATATTCTCACTCCTCTCTTCTCTGAGCACAATTACATCTGCGCAATGACTTTTGTTCCTTTTTACATATGTTTTCCCAGAGACGTTACTGCCATCTCTGATGGGCCCCAGCCTTAGTCAGCAGTGAGTCCAGCCTGGAGCTGCCTGGCATTGGCTCCTTTGGACATGGGGGAAGCTTCTGGCAGCTTCTCACAGAAGCCATTCCTGCAGCCTCCACCCTGCCCCTGCTCCCAAAACCTGGCCGTGCAAACCTTATACAGACTCAAAACCCCCATCCTCAATGAGACTGAGGTGACTCTGAGACCAGTCTGGATGGAAGACAGTGTTCTCAATCCACTGTGTTAGAGAATGGCATCATTGGAGTGTTCATTTAAAGAGTGGGTGACAAAGCAGACAAACCTAGACTAAAGCCTATGGGTTACAGCATTTGCAGGAGGAGACCTGGTGTCCTGTTTCTTGTCTGTTAAATATACCACATGTATTACAGTGAAGAAATAAACAATGACTTGAGGAAAATGAGGGCAAAATTGATTTAATATTTTTGTTTTGGTTTGGTTTTAAGGTTATTGGCAGAATTAAGAGCATTGGGAACTCTGCTTAGGAACTTTCACTGCTTGACTTTTCCTTCTAAGGATAGATTTTCCAGAAGGTGGAATTTAAGAACAGAATGATCACTCCATGGATCAGCTGAGGGCAAAATATTTGACAGTGTAACCACATAGCCACCCCCAGCACATGCTGACATACTTATAGAGGCTGGCATGCCTAAAGGCTTCCTATAATTTATTCTACTTTTCCTACAGTCCCTGAAGCACAAATAATCAGAAAACTATGAGGTCTTGTTATGCTCCAGCTCTCTTGCTCCCCCATATTATATTCCCTAGGGTAAGCAAAGGAGCAAAACACAACTTATAGAGCTCACAGTAGCATAGGAACTCATTTATATATGGCTTATTATTGGAGACCCTTGTCCACCCCATTTAAGGATGCTGGACACTAGGCAACAGAATAAATTTCTGTACAGTAATGCTAGAATAGTTCCTCAAGTTCAATGAACTATTTGAAGAGATTTTCTCTCTCTGACCAAAAAGAAAAAAATATTAAAAAAGCGCAAGTCTCTTTTAAGGCTGTAAAGAATTGTAAAGATATTATCTATCTGGCAATATTTAATATGTTTAATAAAAGCTCCTAATAAAATATTTGCTTTAGCCATGACCCACTTTTGGAAAAAGTACAGGTTTAGCTACAGTAAAGGTGCAGTTCTGGAACAGCATAAATATACATGGCAATATTTCAAATGGAAGTCAATTATTAATGAAATTTAAAGGCTTGCCTTTAACTTACAGTTATGATAATATTGACTATTTTGTCCATCTATAAAAAATGCTTTAAAAGAAGCAGGACTTTAAAAGAGAGTCTTAATTCTGAAAAACCCTGATTTCTGGGTCTTGAATTTGAAACATAAATAATATTTTCCATAGTGTTTATGTCTGTGTGTAAAGATTTACGTACACTACCACTGTCACCAACAGTTACTCCACAGTTAGGTACAACACTGTTTTTCCACGAGTCTATCCCAAAAGATTCCTTTGGCTCTTCCATTTGGAAAGAACATTGTTAGCAATAGTGCATTACCTTCTCCCACACTGCTCAGCACCAGAAGAAACTAAGTGGTACCAAGGAGTAGACAAATCTTTCTCAGTCATGAACTCTCTGCACCTTCAGAGTGATTTGCTTTCTCACACCAGCCATACTGCTGTGACTGGCACCACTGCAAGTTTCATCTTAGTCTTCATTAGCTGCTGTTCCATTTCCCTTGATGGGTTTCCTGGCCAAGTACCATTTACTTATCTCTCTTTCTGCTCTCACTATCCTTACCCTGCCCCTCTCTGTTCATGCACCCAATCTTCTCTGTTCAGCTACTGCATCTGAGCTTTTTCATATTTCCCCTTTTGTTTGTTGTCCTTCATCCAGGGTTCCCCTTTCCAGCTCTTTAGTCATATTTTTGACAGGGAGGCACCAGTCAATCAGACTAATTTCTCACTACCCACCCACTCCTCTTTTCATGGTTACTCAGATTTTCCTGATCTTTCCACCTCATTGTTTCCCAGTCCAGCTCATCCATATATCATTCCCCGTTACTCTTTCTCAGTCAGCTCCAGACTTCACCAACTTTCTGTGACAGCTATTTTGCCTCATACAGATCCTGTAACTGCTCTTCTCTGCACAGTTTCCTTCCTTATATTATTCTCCTCCTTCAACTCTCCTTGGTCTTTGCATTCATATCACTGATCCTGATACTTGAAGGAAACCATACTGGTGGGTTGAGAGTTACAGAATTCATGCTCTCAAAAATTACATAGAAAAAAACATCTCCTTCCTTTCAGCCCTTCCTCTGAATAGACAGAATAGAGAAGAGCTGGATGTGAACCATCAACAAGAATTTGCTGACTAATATTATTCCTTAGCAAGGTGAACATGAGGACAGTAAAAAGGCTGATATAACAGTGTACTTCCTTGCCAAGTCTCTAATTCCTGTTCCACAGAGTAAGGACACTGGATCTCCTCAAAGGTTAGGGAAGTTTTAATATGGATAAAACCAACTTTTTTTCCCTCCTAGTTACATTCTTGGAAACAGCTGAATAAACTTGGTTATAATTACAAAAGCAGCAGAAGCAGATACCAGCATAGAAAATGTCATCTTGAACAGTCAAATTTAAAAACATTTCAATTAGTAAGTGAAAACATGGGAAATATTCTTATAAGAGGAGGTGTCATCCAAACCTAATTATAGATTATGTTTCCGTTCTTGATATAATGTGATTTAAATTCGTTATCCATCTGTAGTGAGAGAAGAGATGCATTTTAATTCATGTGCCTCATCTAGCATTGCTGAGTTCAAAAAACTTGATAGATAGCGACAGATTAGAGATGGTTAGTGTCTTACCAGAAGGAGGAGTTACTGGTTATGAATTTGGTAAAAAAACCCTGCAAATATTCAAATAATCTAATAAATTCTCAATATAGACCCTAATTTGATAAACACTTATACTTTCTGAGCTTTTTGCATATTGGTAGAGTTGCGTGTGATTGCAATATGACTATCTAAAAAAAAAAAAATCATATAAATAGGTCCTTAAAATCCTCCAGAGTGATGGTCAGATACACTTTTCAAGTATATAAATGGTGTGTGCCAACCTATAGGGTGAAGGAAAAATTGGATGCTCAGTGCAAGCATCAAGCCTTTGCTGAGGTATATAAATAGTGTAACATTATTTCTTACTCTCACACACACATTCTTTTGAACTGAATAATTTAGTCCAGCTGTTAAAGCCTATTACACTTTCCATTACAAATTATTTTAGAGAGCAGTTCTTTTAAAACTGGATGAATACACTAAAAGAGACACTGCATTTGCATAAGCCCAAACTATTGTTTGCAGGTTTTTAGCTATTTCAGCTAAGAAGCCTTTGTTCTTTTGTTTTCTTGTCTGCTTAGCCCTTTTCTTAGCTATGCCTCCGTATCAGTTTCTTGAGCTGGTTCAAAGCATTAAAATGAAAACCAGACTGGACTAAAGCAATGAACAGACATCCCTTGGAGATTTTTAAACTTTTGTAGTGAATTTGAGTTTCAGAATGTGCTATATATAGTCCTGTATCACAAATGTCACATTTTTGTCTGTAAAAAAGTGTTTTTTATACAGGTACAAAATATTATGCAGTGAAAATACATACTTGAGCACAAACAGACACATACACATGTGGTTTAATTGGTGGTTTAATTCACCATGGCCTTTCAGTACTTAAAGGGAGCTTATAGAAAAGGTGGAGAGGGACTTTTGACATGGGCAGATAGTAATAGGTCTAGGGGGAAATGTTTTTAAACTAAAAGATGGGAGATTTAGATTAGATATTAAGAAAAATTCTTTACTATGAGGGTGGTGAGGCACTGGAACATGTTGCCCAGAGAAGATGTGGGTGCCCCACGCCTGGAAGTGTTCAAGGCCAAGTTGGGTGTGACTTTGAGAAACCTGGCCTAGTGGAAGGGGGTTGGAACTAGATATCTTTAGGATCCCTTCCAACCTAAACTATTCTATGACTCTATGATTTTCACAACACTCTACTAGTGTTCATCATGAAAATTTCCATGACAAAATGGACATAGGAACTGACATAAATTCTGTTATAGATATACTTACATCAGTAGTTCAATGATGATTTCCATTGATTTGACTTTTGACTCATTAATCCACAGAAAACAGGAATAGCCATCTGGAAAAATAACACAATGCCTTTTCCCCCACACAACTCCCCCACACCCCTCCTCCCACCAAAAAAAAAAAAGGAAAAAGCACTTACAAAACTAAACAAAACCAAAACAACAACAAACACACAGTCACAAACCCTCTAAAAAGCTAACAAAAATCTCCAGTAGCTGGAAGCATTCTTATTACTATCAGCATCTTAAAACAGACATTTATCTATTTCTGCAAAATAATGCCTTTAGATCTGAGTGTTTATTACCTAGTATAAATAAAAACTAAAGTGTTGTAGCTATCCAATAAGATGTAGACAAATCTATACAATTAGTCTGACACAGCTTTCCACCAGAAGCAGTTGTCAGGCCTCAAATGATACAAGTAAGGACTTGAGAAAATAAAGGGGAATGCAGCCAAGCCCTTGTCTATTTAATCGAGTACAGGAAGAAGTGAAAGACACGATATGAGCTGGTTGCTGCTCAATTGCTGTTGAAGTTTTGTTAAATGAGTTAACTGCTATCTTATTTACATAAGAAAATCTCCCCTCATGCTTCACTGAGCCTCAGCCAGGCTTAATTGAGAATTTATGATTGAGTTCTCAGTGGAGGTGAAGAACTGGAACGTTAATTCCAAGTGCAGAGGTTGGCCTGAATTAATCGTATTCATGACACTGATGAACAGTGTCCATTGACACAAAGTTCCTGTAACAAGTGAAGACCTGAGCTGAAATTAAACAAGAAGTTGCCTAAAGTTTGAAGTCAGGCTTGAGTGCACCTGGATTTCCCTGTACGTATGTATAAAGCAAAGTTACATTTTCCCTGGCTTTTCTCTGGCTCCTGTATGGATGCTTGTACAGAGGACTTTTTCAGGTTAAGTCAATTTTCTTTCTGAAAATGATCAAGTTCACCACACTTGACAAAGAAAAAGGAGGTTGTTTTCTACTGTTTGAAGTTCCACACAGATTGCCCTTATCTATTCTGCATTTCATCTATAAGTATGGATTAATATATAAGTAGGGACAAGGAACGCTAGAAAGAGGACTATTTATCTCACAGAGGACTTTGATATTCTCAGGAAGTTCTGTAACCGTGTTGATAGATGAAGCATGGGTTGCTTGGGTTCAGTTCTCTTCTGTGACAGCCTTTCCTGAGTGAACTTTGGGAAACGACTTAAGACCCAGCACTCCACTTCCCCCCGCAAAGTCAGTAACTTTGAGGATGAGCACGAAAACAGAAACAAACCTTTAGGTTTCTTAAATGTGTAAAAATTTGTTCCCTAAGCTACTCATTGGAGTAATCCAGGTAGAAGTCAAGACATCTAAATTTAGTCCTGTAATATCCAAGCACCTATGAGAAGGCCAAGTGGCCCAGCAGCTGTTATGGTTGAGGGTAACCAGGCTGATTTTCATGTTGGAGCCTAGAAGCTGAACTGTACTTTCTGGCCTCCACTGCCAAGGGGCTGGATTCAGTTGCCTGAAAGCAGGATGAAAGGTTGATGCCTTTTCTGGCTGTATAAGTTTTTCCATCATAAGTTTTCAGTTTTTCAGGCTTGCAAACAGCAACCACATATATGATACCTGGGTCTCAGGCAAAGCTCAAAACAGGACCACGATGCGGAAGAAACCCTCAGAAACTCTGGTTGAGACTCACCGGTTTCACTCTCTGAGAGGGTATGCCCAACACTCACTAGGAAGCTAGAGTGAAGAATACTACTCTAAATATGACACAGAGGCCTACTTTGGAAATTACTGAGTTAATGAGATTAAATATCAGAGCAGTGAATATAACAGAGGTGAGAACAGATTCTTTCTAGTTAGCGTTAAGCTATTTGCTTTCCTGAGTATTCTTTTTTTTCCCCCCATTTTCTTAGCAAACCTACCATACATAGTTATAGATTTTAGTGTTCCTTACCAGCTGAGGATAATACTTAATCTACAGAGTTTCCTAGAAAGCCTGGTTGTTCACTAGAATTTGATTCTTTGACCAGCAGCTCTCTATGGCCCTAAGAAAAACAGGTCTTTCTCCATCTACTCCCCATATCATCTCGCCCCATGCACAGTCTGTGTTTCTGTGCCAGTTACTGGGCAATCTGTTCCGAGCATCCTGGTAGACATGTTACAGCCCCTCAAAGGCTTAGGTACCACAGGGAAGCTCCAGGCACCTGCAGAGCACAGGTGTTCTCTAAGATGACTATTTTCTCGTAATAATCAAAGGAAGCAGAGGGAAGAAGAACCAGTGGAATAAACCTGCCTTGTGTGAATTCAGATGGTTAGGATTACCTTCCATAGTCAGTGACACGTGTCTGGAATAATGTCACATGTCGAGAGACAATTAGGTATTAGCTTTTTAGAACTATTTAATTAAGATTTTCTATTTGTATGGGGCTGGTTATGTGCTATATGGTGGCCAGGGAAGAAACACAGAAACAAACAAATACGTACTTCTCGCCCCCGTGCAAACCTCTAGCAGACCTAGAAATACACAGGTTGGGCCATAATGATTTCTCTGTCCCTGGGGATACATTACATTATCCCTGGGATACCTCAGTCCTGGAATACTTTGCCTGGATACTCACAGTATCTATTGGAGCACTCCTCTTGAGCAAGGAAGCTGCCAACCACGAAGGGCTGTACTCCACCTTGGCACTGAACGTTCCAGGTCAGGAAATCTTCCATATTAATTGGGAAAACCTGCATGTAGTGGGAATTGCCTGGGGCTGTGCCTCAATTTTTTTGCTCACATATCCATACTGAGCTTTCCATGCCTAGCTACCTGTTATTTCCAGAGTTTAATTACTGCTAGAAAAATCCCTACACTCATACAGGGACGGACAAGATTTCCATACAAGATGTCTTTGCTCTGGATACTGAGAGCATCAGTGTCAGAGTTGAGGTTTTGACATTCAGAGTACCTGGCAGAGCATCCCTCCTGGCACAACCTGTGTCACCCACATTGGCAGTGTTGTGAATCTCACAGCAGCCATGCATTAATAGGGAACAGAAATCCCAGTACTATCACAGCCTCTATGGTGAGCCTTACTGAGTCCCTCTGATACCTTGGCTTGCACAGAGAAACAGGACTTCTGCTTTTGTAGGGCACTGCACACACAAAATAATTAAGGCTATTTGCTCAGATTTTGAAGTCAGTTCAAACCTCTCTACACCATGGCATAGACTTTCCTTCCAGGAGCTGAATTTCATGCAGAGTTTTCAGATCCATTTGCTGGAGGTCTAAATGCACCTGGTCCCTTCAGCAACCCAAAGAATTATGCCTGAACAGGAAGAGTTTACCAAACTCAAATGCCTTGGACAGCTACTGTGTGCCAGGGCATGAGGATCTCTAGAGCTCTCTTCCTTCAACACCTACTGATGGATGCACAAATTTCACTTACAAGATTAAAAAAAGGTGAGCTGCCCCATGGAATTGTTTCACAGGATGCAATATGTCAGGAGAAGGACAGACACACCAAAAAATCCCTGTCCTGTGCCTTTCTTTTAATTCTAAGATTTGTACTCCAGAAAGACTTAGTGCTGCAATATCATCTTGACATTCACAGCCTGTGAATCTTACACCATACAACTAACCTCCTCATCTTTGATCTTCAAGGGGGTATTTGAAAAATGCTAATACTTTATAATACATTATTTAGGGGTTTCCTGGAGTTCAAGATACTAACACATTTCACTCTATTCAGCACTGAATAGATTTCCTCTTTAGGAAGGTTATATTCATCTGTGCAGGAGAGAATGTGAGAAATAATCCCTGTCCTGTCAGGCAATTAAAGCAGTATTATTCCCTGCAATTTTAGGTTTTAATTTACTGTATGAATACCTACGCTGTTAAGTCAAATATTTTTATAGAAAAAAATCAGTGAAGCTCCACACAATAATGTTAAAACCTTCCACCTCCCACATATCTTCATTGTGAGAGTATTATGGTCTGGCACACAAACAATATACTTCAATATTTAAACTGAAATTTAGGAAATGAGCTGCATTGTCCTTAAACTTAGAAACAAATTAATCACTTAAAGAGTGTTATTTTATTGATAAAATTTATGAAAGGTACAATTAAGGTTAAAATGTGATTTTTGTTCTCAGTTTCCCTGTTTTTTATGTCTTTATTTCTAGTCAGTCATTTGTAACATTTTGAAAATAAAATTGTGAACTGGAATTTTCCAGTCCTACTTACATCTCAGCAGTTGTTCTGAGGAGGAGTGAAGATCTGAGTGAAATTGGTTAAGATGCTTACAACTTTAGACCAAAACTGAAATACATTCTTCAACCTGGCTACTGATCAGCAATCTTTCATGGGAATAATTTAAAAACAGATTACTATGTTTTGTTCTCACTTAGCTTATGATTTCTTGAGTAGATTCCTTTAATGACTTAGTAGTTTAATGGTTATAAGCATGAAAACATTGTTTCATAGATGCACAGCATAATTTTCTACATGGCTTATTTTGTAAAAATTGATTTTAAGCTCTGCTTCAACAATGAGCAGAAGTAAATTCAACTGCTATTTTCTCATTACATGGTCATACATCAAAAATATGCATTTGTCAAACTAAAGTTTTCAGAAAGAGCATATCAGTTATGACAAATTTTACTCTGTCAGAAAAATTGATGAGAGTTTTCAGTTTAGGGGAGTGAGAAAGGCTGTAATTAGCCTCATTCAGCAATATCTTCGCCCAGTGTCTCTATCTGAACGTGCGAGAGCCTCAGCTTTCTCTAGGCTGTCAAGAGAACTGCTGCTCCTAAGGCATGAGTCAGATAAACAAAAAAGAGATGTGTAAAAGCATCTATTTCTCATAATCAGTTAAAAAGGAGGGTTAAATGCTACTAATTAAGATGAAGATGTTTAAATGGTATGTGTCTGTGTTGGGTCAGATACACCTTCCAAAGACATTTTCTGTCATTGTCTGAAAATTTATTTGAAAAGCACAGCAGAAAGTGTTCAAGTTCCTATTTCAATAAGCATTTTCTGTGCAAAGACGATCAGACTGATTAACCTCAAAAAACCCAGATACAAATAATGCTTCCATGGGCTAGTAAAGGATGAGGTTCAAAGAGAATATGCAGGTAGAGCAGTCTTTAGTGCTTTGAAGGATGGCAAACTCCTCTGCCTCCTTTAGCCACAAAACACATTGGTTTTGCACAAGAAGTAGTGGAAAACCTGCCTGATACTTGGAGAGAAGAGAGAAGAATGGGATTAATATAATTCATATAAACTCAGGTGAGGTCATATGAACAAGATTTCCAACTGCTAGAGATGTAAGACACGAAAATGATGTAGAGATGGTTTTTCAAGTACTGGCTTCTCTTTCTGACATTTATGATGAAATTCTGCATAACAGTAAAGTTTCCTGCTGTTCTTAGCTATTTTGAAAACGTGACTACCTCTCTAATGGGCTAAATAAAGTGCGAATTTACTGAAAATTTTGTACCTACTCTCACACATAGAGAAGGAACATGTACAAAATTGATATACCTGTCATTTTAACTTTGACAGCAAGGAAGATACTAGAACAGATTGTTAAACAATCAGTAGATAAGAAACAAGAGCAAAATGGAATACTTGAAAATGTCCAGTGTAGATCTGTCGAATGAAAATCACGTAGAACATATCTAATTTCCTTCTCTGTTGAATGATCTTGCTAAGCAGATGGAGGAAAATCACAAACTGTGAAGTATTCTGACTTTATTGAGCTTTTTGACCTCCTATACCAGCAAAGTAAGGAATTATTAGCCACTGTGTGTCATGTGGAACTGATTGAAAAATGGCACTTAGGGAGTAATTTTAATTCCTTTCTCTATCAAATAAAGAAGGGTGTGTTGGGTAGGGCACCCCCGAGGTCTGCCTTGGTCCTAGTCCTGGTTATCTTTATACTTGTGATGTGGATGAAGGAATGAGACACACATACAAAAGTTCTTGGGCGACAGGTTGAGGAGAGTTGTGTGTACTTTGGAGAAAGGGATCAGAATTCATAACCATGCTGCTAATGTGTAGCAAGTGTTTGAACCATGAGGATGAAATTCGATAAAGACAAGTGCCATGAATAGTAATGTCTGTGGAGGAAACCTGAAGTGCACAAATATAAAAGGGAGAATAGCTGGAGGAACAGCAGTATAGTAGGAGAGGTCCAAGGTCATCATAGCTCACAAACTGCGTGTGAGTCGACAAGATAATGTTGCACAAAAGGCAAATCTCATTCTGGGATATATTAACAGCATGACAAGGGAAGCAATTATTTTGCTGTACTAAGCAGTGATGAGACCTCTGCTGGTGTACCATTCCCCAGTCTGAGAACAAGCACTAAGATAGATGTAAATAAACTAGACAATTTCTAAAGGAGGGAAAAAGGGCAAGGAACAGAAAGCACAGTTTATGTTAAAAGGGTGGGACCATTCTATTTATACAGTAAAAAGAAGATCAGGTGGAAACATAAGGATATATGAAGTGGTTTAATTAGTTCCAAGAAAATGATGGCTATTTTTTCTCCACATCCTATATGTGTTTTAAGAGATGCTGACTTCATTCAAACCAAAATATTTCAAGCAGAATTTTCAAAACAAAGTTGTAAAATAGAGATTACAAAAAATTTCTAGTTATCAGATTAGTAAGGCCATGGAACAGATGTTTGAGTGAAATACTGGATCTCCTGCACTGGAAGTTTATTATAAATAAACAACATCTCTGGAATAGTGTTTGGATTTATATTTTTCTGCTTCATAGAGAAAAGACAAATAGCTGATCACTCAACATTCTGTCATTCTTATGTTTCTATAAAAATATTACTTAAAATTATTATATTAAGATATTTAATAAGTACATATGGTTCAGTTTTCCACCTGAATGAGGGCATGAAGAATTTTTCATAGCAGAAAGAAGGCTCTTTGAAAATTATGTAAAATTTGCACTTTTTTGTAGTAGGATTATGCTTTATTAGAAAATGTCAGTGAAAACAAGCAAACACACAAACCCTCCAAAGAATAAATTGTCTCTTTAAGTAGAAATGTCACATTCTTCAAACAAAATTTTAAATTTAATTTTTTTAAAACAAAAAGTAAAAGCTTTTGTAGTAACAGAATCTTTCATGAAGCATCCAGTGGAGCTGCAAACACATTTTTGAAGAGTTTTATCTGAAACAGTTTTGAATAGTTCTATTAGTAGTTGTGAAGCCATTGGCATTTGCAACTACGATCCTGTAGGGCAAAGATTTTGTCCTATTTCCAACCTCGATGCCTTTGAAATAACACTTTTTTGTTCTTTCCTCTGTTCTTTTCACAATCTCTTTTTTCAAGGGTTCTTTTTTTCTTTTGTCTCGCACTACCCCAAATAATTCTCCCTCTAAATGGCAAAGGGAAATTAAAGAAGACAAGTTCAGACAAGCAGATAACAAGAAATCAGGGAACATTTCCACAATGGTGTCTTTGTTAGAGCACTTTGAAATCTGTCCTTCACTTCCCAGAACAACCCATTGCTCTTGGCAGAAGTGATAGCACTGAGGCAGGTAGCCTTGTGGAGTGATGTATTGTTCAGAGCCTGTAACACTCACTCACTACTACAGCTGCTGTTGTTATCCCTGTGCTGGCATTTCCATTATACTCCTCCTCGTGCATGGTCTAGAAACTATTTTACACTGAACTTGTATCTTGTTTGAAATGCATATTCTTTCTGGGTTGAATTTAGCAGGAATGTATACAAAGTAATTCTGGCTATCTTGCTCTTTCATATTCATATTCAGGCTGCTTCTCTGAAAGCCAGAGGTTATGGGGCACTTCCCTAGCTCACCTGCACCAGACTGACAGCACCTGAAACCCTCTGAGCACCTTCCCTGCTCCTCCTCCTACTCCTGCTTCCAATCACTCCCACCTCTTCTGCGATTGGGACATTTGCTCAGGACTTCGATTAATACATTAATGGTTAAAGTCAGAAAACATCACTGAAAGTAAGCTTAGGAAAGGTGGCTGCTAATCAAAGAAACTCAACTCTTCCTGGGCTTGAGAGTAATCCAGAAACAACAGAATAGTTGAGGGTGGCAAAAAAACCCAACAAACCTGCCAGGGAAAAGATGTTGTGCCTTGAGACAGAGTAATGGAGCCAGATGACATGAGTTACAGTCTTACTTGTGTTAGGATGATTAGCCAGCTCTTGCATCTTTTACAATCTCAGTACTGACTTTATAATCTCAAATGAATCGGTTCCCTCATCCACAGTACTTCCACAGTAAATTATTTGCAGTAGAGATAATTTTTTCAATATTTTATCACAGTCCCTGCTATACTGGCTCCAGGCTCATTAAGAGATCTTTTGGTACTCCTGCAATATGAATAAATATCTTTGAATATATGAATATATTTTAATGTTCATATAAATATATGAATATAGCTTTATCCCATCAGAGTTACACTGGCTTGAAGTGGAGCAATGCATGAGTGACTTATTGCTAGCTTGTCCTAACAGCCTTTAATTCGTGCCGTCCCTGTGAGTGGCAACATTATTGTTCCTATTTTTCCTGTGTCTCTTGTTATGTTTGGAAAGCCAAGGGGTGTCACTTTTTCAGCTGGGATGTTATGGGCTTCTGAACTTCAATACGCCCATCTCCAAATCCCTAATGGCTGACCTCTGTTTTCTCCTGATGTTTTTTGCCAGAGGGTCTAGGTGAGACCATGTTCCCTGGCTGTGGTGCAGAGCACATTTTACGCATCTGGTCCTGTCTGAACAGGCTCAAGAGCTACTGTACTAGCTGTCTTCTGTTTGATATGCTCAAAGGCTTGTTGTTGCTCAAGGGCCCACTCAAAATAGTTCTTAATTTCTGTCACAAGCTGACTATAACCTGGAATATGTATTCTCCAGAATCCCACCGGGCCTAGGAAAGCTTGTGTTTCCTTCTTAGCTGGTGAAGGTTGCTATCCTGTTTATCACATCCATATGCACATGACATCTCAAGGGAATTTATACAGTCACTCAAACGAAACGGTGCAAAAGGTGCATTCTTGAACAAAGGGAGCAGTTTTGTAAAATGGGCCTGGCCCAATTGCTGTGCTGAGCCTCTGAAGGCAGATTTTAGCAACAGGTAAATAACTCCCATATTTCAGCCAAAAGGTCTTGTTCATGTTTAATTATCCCTCAGCATCTATGAAAGCTGTTTCCTGATTTTTGAAAAGGTATTTTACCGTTTGTTTTCATGGCAATGCTGTCCAGTCAATCTGCACATCTTTTATGTTTCTAACACATTTCCATTTCCACATATCTGATATGGGTGAAAATATTAATTCTACTGGTTGAGTGATTAGGAATTTTAAAGCATAGGTCTTTTCCATGAAAAATCATTCCTGACCTCTATTCATTTTGAGAGAAAACAATTCAGTTTTTAAGTCATGGCTGCTACTAGCTGAGAGCACAGATTCTTGATATTACTGCTTTTAATACATTCATGAAAACTGCAGCTACTCAACAATATTGCAAAAAAGTTATTCAAAATGTAGATCTACTGAAAACCAAAGACTTTTATCTAGCTGCAAAAGAGCCATCTGTTGGTATTCATTCTGTTTAAATAGCAGTTATTAGGCTTTTAACATTTTTATGTTTTAAAGGATAAAAATCCTACTAAATTAGTTCTTCTGGACTAGTTTTAAAATCAGTTAATCATGTATGATTAAGATGACAGCATTTATCACTATTGTAGCTGATGACAGTAGCTCTTACTGTATTCTGCATTTCCAATATCTATCAAATACTTAGAAAGTATGATGAGATAAACAGTGTATCATTATACATATTAGAACTTGAAAAAGCTGCTGAACGATGCTGTGTTTCTTGTGTCTCAAACACATGTCATTTATTCTCGTGATTCACATGTGATCTTTTCTGAAAGCCTCGGTTTTTAAAGACTTGGATTCTAAGATGCTGTCTTTTTTAATGTTAGAAATTAAACAAGCAGAAAGGTAAAGAAAGCCTTAGAAACATGAACTTCACTATATAAAAAGGAAAGTAATTAAAGTTTTTTATTATTAATGAATAATAGGATATATAACTTTCATACAAATTAATGCTTTTTTGGCTTTAATAAAGATATTAATAGTCTTGATTTTTGCAAAAACATGCAAAACCCCCCAACAAACAATGTTACTTCTTTATTCATGTCTATCATCCCATGTATTTCCAGGCAAAACCAAGTGTAACAATGTGTGTATGCTGTAAGATGACTGAAGACACCCAGTTCTATTAAGCACATATCTTTCATCTATTCCAATCTGGCCAGGTCTTGGGTAAATGCTGCATTGCAGTACACGACCAGGGCTCCAAGCGTATAGAATGAAAGGACTCCTTGGAGTATTTCAGTCTGTACTGCTATTTTGGGGGGGTGGAAAAGGCGTTAAAATACTTCAGAGGCAGAGAACAGTGTTTGAGGTGATCGATTTTTCTACTTATATTAAAAAACAAAAACAACTTCTAACAACTGCATCAAAGCTGCTAACAGCTACTGTTAATTTTCTGCCTCAAATCCATTGGGCTTTTCCTCCAGAGTTTAATTGCAGTTATTCACTTGCTTAGAGAAGCCTCAGTTCGTGTCTCATGGCACTCAGCAGAGTCCTCGCATCTTTGTGATTGATGAGAATGGTCTAGACAATGGATATGTCTTGTCATATATTTTTTACACAAAGCACTGAAATTAATTCTTCCAGTGTTGGATTGGGTTGGTACAAGCATATTACACATATTCTATTGCAGATACACTAGTATAGATAACTCCATGCCAATTTTAATCTAACCAGCTCTTTAGACAACATGCATGAGAATCACAGCAACACAGACACCAGTGCAGCCAGCAAGAATGCTGTCCAAGGAGTATTGAACATGCTCATGAGGCTATTCTGTGTATACCTGCACACTGTCACAGCCAGCTTGAAAAATATTTGGTTTGGGGGTTTTTTTCCCATGTGTGGCTCCTGCATTATGGGTACATAACAACGGAGACACAGACCTGTGCCATTATGACAACTGGGTTATCCTACCAGTAGTGTCTGACTGCAGACTCTGAAAAGCATCCCAGCTACATTGCTGAGGTCTGAAGTTAATCCAGCAACAAAACCAACCCCTGATCCTACTCAAGGATTCAAGGAAGGCAATTAAGTTAATGGTGATTTCTCAGCTAAGTTGTGGTCTAGACTGACTGACCTTGTAGAGCCTTTTATTCAAGGGTGAGTAAAATTGTCACCATAAAATGACAAATCAACAAGCATAAGTCTTTGCAAGTGGTATGGCTGTGCTAATGAATGAGGATAAACAAGTTGCCATGGTCAGAACTGCTGCAACCCTGCCCTCTTCATCACATATTGTAGATGATGGTGTAGGGACACTCAAGCTAGAGAAGAGCACACTATATCCATGAGCAGGAATGGAATAGCCAGGTATTCACCAAACTGTGACCATGCTAATGAGCTCTGATGAGTGTCAGAGGCTTAGGTTCAGGGTCACACTTGCATGAAATCCTGCGTTTAAGTCTGAGTTGACTTTGGAGTCTCTGGCTGAGGTTGATGCTGAGTTTGTCAGCACTACAGTGTACTCTGCTGCTTGGATTCATACTTTCTGAGCACATTCCATCAAGCCTTAAGTTTTGCTCCTCCTGCCTGTTTGAGAGAGGAATATTAAGATTCTCCCAATCAGGCAGCAATATCAAGACTTAGTTTCCAGTTTCAGTTAGATATTGGTGCATAGGGCTGCAATTCTCTGGAAAAGAAAAAAAAAGGCAAAAAAAGCAAAACAAACACCTTTAATTAACAAGGACCTATAATAGAGTATTCCTGGAGATTTAAAACTTGAAGGAGCCACTGAAATCCTTCTTTGTTAAGGAACCTAAAGGTTCTGTTTACTAGTAAGCTCTGGTTTTCCTGTTTCTGTTTCCCTTTATCTGATTTCCATCACTGTGAGAGGTTATCTCTGAATTGCCTCCCCCACATTTCCAAGAATACAAATTCCTTTCTTTTTCCTGAAAGATTTTATGGAAAGAAGAAGATACCTTTTCTTTCTGCACCTATATATCAGGGGATTAAAAAAAAAAAAAAGGCACATCAAAGACTAAGCTAAGTCCTGTGGCAATCAGCTCATTATTAGATATGCCTTACCTTTTCCTGGTATACTGATTTTAACAAGCCTACAAGAAATATTTCAACATACACATTCAGTCACTACCTTTATAATTCTCAGTACAAGCACACAGACCATGCAACTTTAACAAGTTGTTCATATACCCAAGGATATTAAAGTAATTTTATTTCTTTTGAGTGTTATGATTCAGTCTAGACTTTAATCCAATGCAACAGGAGAGCAAGCAGTGAAGTTTGTCAAGGTGGAAGAAGTAACCTGCTGGTTTAGGGTAACCACTGTGTCAAAGTGATGCTGCTCAGAGCAGCTCAGTGGCAGATCCTGTCTGCTAATGGCAGCCCAGGGTGACTGTGCTAATTCTGTGACATGAGGTTCCTGGGAAAAAGCAATTGTCATTAGCATCCTGTCCACTCCCTTCCATGGGTCAAGGACAAAAGATGAATGAATCTATTTTCAACCTCCTTGACTGAGAGTTTCAGTTGCCATCCCCACTCAGACATGTAGCAGTAGCTGTGCCTCCCTTACATCTAAGTTTTCTTAGAGTTAATATAAGTGAGAACCAGCCTTTTCATTAGATTAGTCATATGACCTTCATTGCTTCCTGTCCATTATTCCCTGGACCAGTGATTCTTCACCTTTACCAGATCATGGAAATAAAACAGCTTCCATTCTTTTTTTCATTAGGTAGTGCAAACAAATTTCTACAATACAAATAAGTTGGTATCAGTTTTAAAAACATAGCTGATCTCTAATGAGGGTTACAATAAAATTTCAGCATTATCTGGATTCAGTAGCAGTTTCCTCATTGTGTTTTCAACATTTTTATTTTATTCATTCAGATAAAAACAATATAGAATTTGCTATTCATGACAACCTCCTCTGCTGCCATAATCCTGCCACACATTTAATTGTCCGTATGATATCAAAGATCAACTTCACAATTTCTAGTGTGAAAAAAATCTTGAAGAAAACAGTGATACATTCCCCACACATCCATCCAAGAAAATATATCAAGTGACCAGTGCTCTTTTCAAATAACAGACTCGGCAAATATCTGTTTTCAAAGGACATTTTCAAAGGACTTTTGAAATAAAACTGAAATATTTTGATAAAGAGCAGAGGTAGGGAAACCTCTTCCTTAAGGCCTGTTCTAGTGCTATAGTTCTGAATGCATCACCAACACATGAGAACCTTGTAATGGCTAAGATTTTACTGTATTCAGTACTAAATTAGAAGCTGTCCGAAGTACCATAAAGATTACTCTCAGAACAGAAATATACTTTAGGAACTGCTTTGAATGCAGCTGGCATAACTACTGCACTCGAAACTGGTCAGCAGACAGCAGTTAAGAGGTGGTTGTAAAAAGCAGAATAAGAACTCATACAGCTAAGTTGCATCCTCCTGCCATAACAAGCTGATCTTTTTTATTTAAAGCTGAATTGGACGTGTTACATGATCTGCAGTCAAAGAAACATAGAAACTCAGACCACTGGTACTGTTGCCGTGTCCTTTGTGGTCTCTTGGAGATCTGACTTCACCAGGTCTTGTCTTCTGCGTGACTGGAATTCCAAACAAAACATCACAGACCAGGTGGGCAAAGCATCGTTGGTGTGGACTAGCAGTGAGTCGCATGCCAAAGGACAGGGGGTTCCCTTGGGAGAAAGATGTGATGCTCTACAGGAGTGTCACATTAAATTCAAGCACGTTGCCTTTCTGGACTACTGAAGAAGCAAAATATTCACCTTTGTGCATCACAGTAAATATCAAAGTCAGTTGGTGAAAGGGAGGGGAGGAGTTTGTGTGGATTTCCTCTTTAACAGAGCTGAATGTGTTTTATAAATGGATAGGAAAAACTTCTGGAAAAATCTATCCTGATTTGGCCTCTTTCCTCTCCTCTTTCTCCTCCTCTTTCTCTGGCAGTTTTGTACAATAGGCCAGTTAGAATGGGAACTGAGGGAGGCTAAGGTTCTGCAAAATTGGTTTTTTGCAGGGGGGAGAGGAAATGGGTAGGCAGGACTAACTGCTTTGTGTGGAGGGTAGGCATTCTGGAGAATCCAAAAGGTGACTGGAGAGAAGGACTGGAGCACAGGCAAGGCTAGGACAGCTATTGGTACAGTCACTAACTACTAGGGAAAAGAAGGGTGACCAAATCTAAAGTGTTTGCTATTATTTAAAGCCTTTCTTTCTGTCTTGCACAGTTGTGGCATACAAGGGAACCCACGTTTTCTGAAACAGTAGGACTTATTTGATCTCGCTTAGTTTGTGTGTCTGTCCCTACTGACATTTTTTGAATTGGCTAATTTCCTCTTCATTTGAGGGAAGAGAAGAAGTCAAAGAGCTGACCATTATGAAGGTTTATGGGACTTGATGACCAGGAGAGACAGAAAGCTTTGTAGTGTCCTGGAGAGCTCCAGACTGACTTCACACACTATTAGACCTCAGAGAAACTGCTCTGGATTCAGCTCAGCAAGTAAAGCTTGAACCAACACTTGTAATCAGCCTCATACAGCTTATTAATTTCTGCTGCTCGTGCTATTATTTGCTTCCTAGTGGGATAGATTTCCCATTCATTTTTGTTATCAGGATTTGTTTTTCCTTCTGTTACCTTCCAATTTTTCCCCTCCACACAGTAGGTCTCTTTGTTTGACAACAAGTGATTCTAATTAATCATTTTGTGCTGCTTTTGAATTGTGCAGCTTTGATTAATTTGGAGGACTGGCTATAGGGCTGAGCTGAAGTGACAGTGAGCCATGAACACAGGCTCTATTGTCTGCAACAGCACAAAATGCTTGTGCAGAGTGGTTTGAAAATTTAAGTACTTATTTTGTCTATAATATGCTATGTTTGCTTAAATCTTTTAAAACAATGTTCCCAATAGTGTGCAATGAGACATTACCCAAAAGTTAAGATGATTACTCAGGCATTGGAGCATTATAAGTCAGAGGCTAGTCTACCTATTACTTTAGTCTTACTGAAGATTGGCATTATTTTTATTGTTATTAATACTTACTAATAAGATAATTTAAGAATCATGTTGTATTCAGGGACTGAATATGATTTCATAACTATAATGCTGGGTCCTCTGAATTTCTAGAAATTTCCTGCTGTTCCAGTCCAGCGAAATTTGTTTTTCCTTTATACCTGTCAGGATAACATAATAACATATGAACTCATATAAGTCATCTAACTCATCTACTGTTAAAAGTGGACTGTTAAAATAAAAGGTGTGAGTCCTAGCAGCAATAAGAGCTATCAGTATGTAAGATGTTATGCCTTGATTCAAGCCTGCTTTTCTAATTCTGTCTTTGTACCTAAGTGGGCATCACATATATACAACTATGTAAATACACATGTAGAGAAATAACTACAGGTAAAAGACTTTCTCTAAAGGGGTATGAGCTTGAATGTGACACTGTGCAGCTGTGTGGCTGCTGCTGTGGATACTGGCAGTGGATAAATCTCCCAATATTCTACTTCTCCCAGCTGTATGAGTAAAGATAAAAGGGAAGGTTTTCCCTGGTAAACCTCCATCTCTTCAGGCTCTGATTTCTGTGGGGCTGAAGCCTTCTTAAGCTTTTGAATGTAGAAATGTCTGTGTGTGTGCAGTTTTTTTCTGGTGTATAACTGAAACTCCTAGGGATTAGCAGAGTACAAATACTAATAAATAATAAACCATGAAAAACAAACAAGACAGCTTCAGAGATCACAGTATCAGAGAACATGCTGAGTTGGAAGAGACCCATCAGGATCACTGAGTACAACTCTTGGTTCTGCACAGGACACCCCAAGAGTCAAGCCATGTGCCTGAGAGTGTTGTCCAAACCCTTCTTGAACTCTGCCAGGCCTGGTGCTGTGACCACTTCCTTGGGGAGCCTGTTCCAGTGCTTAACCACCCTTTAGCTGAAAAACCTTTCCCTGATATCTAACATAAGCCTCCCCTGACTCTGCCTCATGCTGTTCCCTCAGGTCCTGTCACTCGTCAAAAGAGCGAAGAGATCAGTGCCTGACCCTCTTCTTCCCCTCCTGATGGTGTTGAAGCCTGCAGTGATCCAAGTCATCTCTCTTGAGTTCCCTTGATGGAGTCTTGCAGATCTATGGCCATATGTAAAATCTCCTTTACCCTTCAGAACCAATGCAGAGTTTAGCCTTAGGTGTTGTCATGAACATTAACTTTATATGTTTTAAATAAAAACATAAAAACTATCCATTGACATATTTTTCTCCTGCTAAACTGGTGTTTACTCAGGTGAGCTGCTGAGGTAAAAGCAAAAGTGTCAGACTGACTAAGGAACTAAGGGAATTATGACGTGGCTGTGAGTCCGATATCAACATAAAAACTTCTGGGATTTTACTGTCTTGTCAGTTTATTATACTTTCCTGACAGAAGGTCAGCAGGCTGGGAGTTTGTTTGGAGACCATGCATCAGAACTGATGAAAAGTAAAAGGCATTTCTGTCTCTGAAGTCTCACTTTTTTATACCTTTTTTTTTTTTTTTTCAAATTATAATGCAGTCTGCAAAGAAGCAGCTTTAAAAACCCCAGACAGCAAGGGAGCAGAAACACAAATCCTTGTTTTGTTCTTTAAAGCCATTAAGCATTAAATGACAAAATGAGAGATGTTTTCTGAATATCTAAAACATCATTTATTTGCTATAAATAATCTGCTGAACACTTTTATTTTAAGCAGACTTGGCTACACTAGGAAATATCTGGATTGATTTTGTTGGCTTTAAGTTTATTACAGGGTTTTCCATCTGGATCAAGAACAGGGTATGAAGGAAATCACAGAGTTTCTATCGCACAATGTTAATATAATATTATTAATCTAATAAATATATAGACAAATTTTATACTTGACAACAAAGAAAGATTAACAACAAAATGGAATGCTGGACAGGGAATAATAGGATAATGTAAGTTGGAAGGAACTTCTGGAGGTCATCTGGTCTAAGCCTTATCTCAAAATAAGATAAATTTTGATCACATTAGAATAAAACATAAGTGAAACATGTTTCACCTTGCAAAGCATGTCTGTAGTGATGGCACAGAAAAAGATGGGGTCAAGATGATGATTCCATTGCTGTGTGTGGTCAAAGCCATCCTGTGTGACTGGCCCACATGCTTCTAGGCAAATTGAACCCTTATCAGATGTGAGGATTTTAATAGATTTGGTATTATTCAATGAAACATTTTGGTCCTCAAAATTCCATTTTTGAGCTGTTCCAGGACCAGATTAGAATTTCTAGTGGATGTCTGATTGATTCATCTTGTCCACTTCAGTAACACTAGGATATAAGAGGTACAAAGAACAGTTGTTACTCCCTGTGTCATTTAAGTAGTAGAAATGAGTTGAAACAGCAAATGTTCAAGGAACAAGGTCTGTTGAGTAATGACATTCTCACCTCTTGTAAGTTAAAGGAAATTTTGCCATTGAATTCCCTAGGACTTTGCTTTGCCCTTCCTTTTTTTTTTTTTTTTTAATAAATAATCATTTCATTTTTAATAAGTCTTTAAATTAAAAAGTGAATTTGGCAAAAGTGCATAAGGTGCAAAATATAGACTCATCTGTTCTGTGTTGATGTTATTTGCTTGCCCAAGCAACTGAACTATTTTAAAACTACATTTTTCCATCTCTGAAGACATTATTAGGTATCTCTAATAATACACGGGGACTGTCATATTTCCTGGTTCAGTGGCATTAGTTCAGCCCT
>JAWWLV010000045.1:6992737-7005312 GCA_035041135.1 Platyrinchus mystaceus
CTGAATGTTAGACCAGCATTCATCTAAAGATAAGTTTATTGGTGTCTTATGTTTAATGTGCATATAAGATGAAAATTTCCAGGCTATATAAAAGATTTGAATATCTCAGTCTTGCTAAAACACGTATGAAACATTCCTCCAAACTCATTTAGGTGATTTTTATGGGTGATTTTATATTTTTTTACGAAACATCTTTAATTATGACTAGGGTGGAATGAAGCTATATGGCTTATAATGTTAGTTTCTATTATCCCACAGAGCAAACTGTGAGCCCGTTCATTCTCTTCCTGAGTAGCCCTATACCAGCCCCACTCTGCTCAGTGCTCCCTGCAAAGTTGGGGGTGTGGTTGTTCATGGTATTCCTGGGATCCTTTTTTTTCTTTTTTTTGCAGATAGAGAGATACAGACCTCTCAAGTCAAAGCACTAGACCTCTGAATTACTCTTTGGAAATGTGCCCCTCTGGACTATGGCAGTAATTTAGCATGATTGCGCTCCTAATTCAGGGACCTCACTTAGCTGTCCAAAGGAAAGGTGAACTTTCGAGACTACCCAGTGAATGGCCCCAGAAGAAGAGGGTGATTATTTTTTTTTCCTTTACAGAGGTGACAAAATGGTAAATACAGTTCTGCTGAAGAGGAATTTTATAATCTCTGCAATTAATGAAAAAATGGCTTTATTTTTGAAAGGTCAAGCGACTGAAATGTTGTTGTGAAAGAGTCATTATGCTGCTTCTATAGCTTCTATAGCACTGTGAGAATAACAGACTTTGACAGGAAAAGCAGCAGGTAGACTTTTGGTAAACACTGCCAAAGGTAAAGAAATGTACTGGTTTCTCGTTTAAAAAAACCCAAACAAAAAACCAAACAAAAAACAAACAAAAACCCCAATCCTTAAACCCCTCCACAGAGATTTTTTAAAATATTGCCCCAAGTTGTATTCAAACAAAATACAGCACTGAAGCATTGCAAAAAGAAAACCTCAGATAGGTCAGCTCATATGGAATAAACCGTTTAATTATTGCAGATGAGGGCTTGGGCTTGCTGCTCCTCTGTTTGACATCACAAACAAGCATAAATTACTTTCCATGAAGAAAAGGAAACCAACCAAACAACATGAGATCTTCTATGTACCTTTCAGTAGGGGATCCTTCTTGTAAGAGCATGAGATGGGGCAGCCAGAAGGGAAGGGAGTAAAGGGTGAAAGCCAGTTGACCAGTTTGATTTACAATAAGCATCTGAGGTTTACTTCTATGGGATCTAAGGGCAGGAATCCAGGCTTTGAAAATGAGCTCAGGTGAAGATCAGATGAGACATACAGGCCAGTAAGAAACAAAAAGGGATATATAATCTCAATATAAGAAACAGACAACTAAGATTTGATCTTTCTACACAGAGATCTGAGACTTTATACAATTTTTGGGTCCATTCCAATTTGTTCCATGGAGGAGGGAAATTATTTTGTAAATAGAGTGTTTCCCTGCTGCATATTTAGATGTTCAGAGTGATTTTCCCATTCCTGGAGCCCTTTGAGGTTTCTGGTTTCTGTCTTCTGACATATAAATTGTCCAAAACAGATGATCCAAAGCTCAGCTCTGCCACTTAGAATCAATCCTCAGGGAGAATCCCTGGCTCTCACTGAGTGGATCACACTCTTTAGCTGCCACTGAAGCATTGGCAAGTTAATCAGTGCTTTAGGCAGTAGCTCCTCAATTTCCAGTGCAAAAGGGGACATATGATTTTTCCTTCTCATCTGCTGCATCAGTTCTCTGCAACTGATGTCTGCCTTTAATATTGGTTAAACTAAAAATAACTAAATAAATTCCAGTCTGAGATAGAAAATACCTACATTAATTAAAGGTAATATGATACGTTGCAAATGCCCGAACCATATGGCAGTTTGACATAAAGATGAACTAAATTTCATGTTCAGTGCAGCTGATTTGTATCATTGTTGATGGAGGCAGTTGTCCCTTTTCCTCTTGGTCTCAGCCAGGCATTTTTTCACTTGCTTTCCTAATATGAAGACATGTGTTTGGTCAGTCAGATTGGGATGTTGTAAGTGTGGCTGAAAACAAATCCACTTTTGTGGCTTTTTGTGGGAATCTCTGGGAACAGATAGCTGAGAATGGGAGGGAAGGCAGAATAATCCTTTTTTTCCTGGAGCTCATCCATACACTGGGTTAAACTGGTCATGAAACTGCATCCCCAAGGTGAAAAATCTATTGTAAAGATCAGCTAATGAGCTACCAAGAACTTTATATTTAAGAAGTCAGCTTCTTAAACTCTAATAATGGCTTTTGATGAGAATTTAATCAAACTATGCATCTTGAATCTCTTACTCCAAGTTATTGTGTAATTTACCTTTCCTGCAAGGCCTGTTCAGATAAATACATTTTATTAAGGAAAATTGACTGTAATATATCAGTAAGACAGATTAAAAAATGCAGTAATTAAGTTATTTACAGCTCATATAAATAAATCTAAATCAAAGACCAGGACTTTTCTAACCTGTGGGGCATGGGACACATCTTTACTGTTGATGTAACAGTATTATTTCTCCTTGTGGATCTTCAAGCAGCTACTAAAAACCATCATGTAGTTAACTGTAACCTTAAATTTGTCAGACTGTCCTTTGCAATAACTGTAATATAACAGAGCAGGCAAACAGAAAAAGCCAGTATTTCTATGTGGGCATCTTTGCTTTGGACTGGCCCTTTCCAGAATTTTTAGCACAGAAGTAATATACAATCTGATGGCATTACACTTACACATTCATTCCTGAATGCTGGAATGCCATTCAGAAATAAACTAATGTATTCTTTTTTGCCTTATATACCGAAGAGCCATTGAAAAGTAAAGCTGATAACATGGAAGTACAATTGCAAGAACTCTATTTTGACTTAATTACAGATTCAGGACACATATGCAACATAATTTGAAAATAATTCAAACTGAACAAACACTTGAAGTAGTTCAAGGATGTGTGAATAAAATGTGAGTGGAGAGCTGTTATTAGTTACATTCCGCTGTGCTTGGTTTTAGAAACAAACCTACTAAGTGTACTCAACAGAACATATTCTTACACCTTGGTATAACAGCTAGCTATGAAATCTATGCATGGTTAAAAGTTATTGGCAATAGACAGATCATCATACAAGGAAAGATTTTTTTTAACCAGCAAAATACAAAGTATGTAAAGTGCAAAGTCTCTAATTTAGAGATTCATTGAATAACTTTTTCTATAGAGATTGGGTATCAACAAAAGAAATTAGATATCCTTAAGATCCCTTTGCTCTTGAGACAAATATGAATTCTTAAGGGAGTGAGGCCATAAAAAGATAGAACTATTGGATGTATCAAATTAAAAGGTTTTTTTTACAACCACAAGTAAAATCTTAAGATCATTGCATAAACCTTTAGATGGCCTGATGTAGAACCATATGTGTAAATCACATATCAAGCAGAGACTAAAAAAGTCTCTTTGAATGATTAGAGAAATACTGAACACACCTTAAAAGATTAATCAGCAGAGCTTATTTAGTCTTGTGAGAGGGAAATTAATTACTTCATATAAGTACATTTTGGCATGAGAAGAAAACATTTAACAGTAGCAATAGAGTAGAAATATTTATGTTAGATGATTATTCTCATGGAAAATCATATAGACAAACTTATCGTGGATATGTTTACACCAAAAATTAACTGACATCACAAATATTGAAATAGCTTCCCAGATAAAGCAGATAAGGTCAGAATAATGCATTATTCCAACATGAAGCTAATTAAGCTTGTGGGGAAAAATGATAGGAGAGAGATGAACCCAGAATGAAAAATGGAATTCTGTGAGAGGAAGTTATGGATTTTTAATCTGCTGATATTCCCCAAAATGGAGGCAGGAGGATATGAAAGGAGGCAAACTGCTGTCTATTGTGACATGCATGATAAATCCAAAGTACTGCTGTTTGCCTTCCAGGGCCAAGAATATCTTTTCTGTCTTCTAAATAACTTAACTGCCATTATTTTTTCCATTTCTCCTTTAAAAAGAAGGTGAGTGGCAAAGCTGGAGACAAGACATTGACTGAAGAGTCTTACTGCTTTTAGTGCTAATGAGAAGTGTCTTGTGACCATGGGCAGTGAGATTTGCTCACAGTGACCTGGTTAATCAGTGGATTTTCTCACAATCAGACTGTCTCGTGGGTCTTTTTGCATTTATTTCAGTGTGGATCTCAGTTCAGCCCACAAATCTCCTGCTGTTGCAGGAGTATAAAATGTTGAAGGTAGCAACATAATAATATACCACAAATCTCTCAATAATTTGCCTCCTACAGACCAATGGCTGCTTAGTGAACAAACCATGAAATGTTTCCCTAGCTATGTTTAGGAGTTTTCTGAGGAAGGATTTTTATTCTACAATAACTCTAAATGCTTACAACCTCCATGCCTTTAAATCAGAAACACCATAGATTTCTTAGTCTTTTTGCAGTTTTGGAACACAGAGTTTTGCATCCTTCGATTCCATTGTGGTTTGATGGCTTTGAAGGTAAGAGGGGTGAGAAGGACTTAGAGTAGATGTTTGAAAGGCCCATCAAACTAAAGAGTGTAAGCATGAGGTTTAGCACTGATGATCTATGAGTCATACTCATCCTTTGTTCTTGCATCACTTAAGTCAGTCAGTCTTCAGGACACCCACAGCTCTTTGTTCAACCAGGGTCAGTAGAAGTAGTCAATAATTAACTTAGATAAGATCAGTTAAAGAAAAACAGGGACACAGATTACTCCCATATACATGTGGCTCAGGTGTAAAACTTGCACTACAATTTTTTTTTGTCTGGCCAAAGACCTGCTGTGTATAAGAGGTTTGATTATAAAACCATTATGTACTTGATGCTGTACATAATAAGAAGTGATGAAGTGTGACAGCAGCATATCATGTACATTATCATAATAATTTCTAGACACACTGGCTAGAGAAATTGCATTGAGTTATAAGGCTGCCATCTCTGAGTGAAGAAAAGAGCTGTGAGAGTGTTTATGGGTGATTAGGGCATTTGGAAAAATCACTGCCTTTGCAAGGCTGCACAACGTGCTCTTCAACAGCATGACAGTGGACCTATACCAGTAAAAGCAAACTAGCACCTGTCATAACTATTAATTTTCCTTCTTTCTTTCTTGCTGAACCGAAATTAATGTGATTGAGTACGTACCTAAAGATTAGTCTTTGCTCAAAATGTACTGCAGTTAATATAGCAAAAAATTTAGAATGTAACAAAGTAAAAAAATATTTGATTGTCTTAAAACCACAGTTCTTTGACTGCATAGCTCCCTTCTTCCCCATGAACCTGAAAGTTCTGAGGAAACGTAGGAATGTAACATTGTCCAATAATTCACTGTGAAAATGTTTCCACCTTTATTATTGCTTGTTGAATATCTGTGGCTGAAACAAGTGTGATAGAAGTGAAGCTTGGCCACTTGTCCTTCCACACATAGATCAGGTACGTAAAAGCAAACAAGGAGTAAGGATGGCATATTATCCAGCTTTTTTTTTTTTACCTTCTCATTTTACAAGATGTCTAAGGTATCCTGTAGGCTCTTCGTTGTGAATCAACCAGTTTTTGAGCAGAGCTACCCTAAGTTTTTTCTCTGTATGGCTCTGCAACATGATACAATAAAGTCTTTACCAAGAGAAAATTCATCCAGTAAAGATTTAACAAACAGGTTCTGGTCTCGTTTGTACCCAGGAGCTCCACGGTGCCCACCATTTCTTAGTTCATTTGAAGTCAGCTCCAGGAGGAGCAGCATCTGGCTTTCACACTGCTGACGTCAGTGAACTCAGTCTGTATTTACACTTATGCCAATAAAATCAGAATTTTCTTTTAGTATTCTAGAAGTGAAAATCCACAGACATCATAAATAACATTTCTATACAAGCCCCAAGTAACTCAGAATGTTCCATTTCAATGAAACACAGGTTGAATTTCAAGAAATGACAGGTTATCACTTATTGTAAGTCTCTAAATAATCAGTTTAGGCTGCAGCAGTGCTCGTCTCAGTGGGAGAGAAAGAGTGGGGCATAGGGAGGGAAGGTGAGAGGAAAAAGAAACAGATATAAGTTTATTTTAATAATATAACTGAAGTTTTAATCCAGAAAAAGCAGAAGTCTTGTGGTTCTGACCTCTGTACATCTGAGGCTCCAGCAGTTACGCCTGAGCATTTAGTTACTATAAATACTTTGACTAAATACCTTAATCATAAGACTGTCCAGAGACCTTATTCTTGGCTTAAAATATTGTTCTTTCCAAAGCAGGTGAATAGATTCTTTCTGAATAACTCACATTTGTAAGAAAAATAAAAGAAAAAAATTCTGTCTCTGGTTTTTACATCTCTGTTTCTTCATGTTTACTGTGTATTTGCTTTGTGTATTTGCTTCGTGTCCTTCGCACATGCAAAGTGATATCATCCAGAGGAGGTATTGGTGTGTTGTTGTCAGTTGCAATCACAGAACACACAATAGGTCTTCATAGATGCTGGATGTTTCATAGTAGGGACTGACAAAGTAGGAGCTTGAAGCACAGGCACTCTAAAAGACACACTTGAGAGATACAAAGGTTCAACGTTCAGATCAAAAATCTGCCAGTACTCCTAAACACCGATTTTGGGATTATAAGGTGCGAGCTGTCATACTGCCTATATAAAATTGCCAACCTTTGATCTACCTAGAGTGTGTCTCAGTCACATGTATCTATGAATCCGCAGGCAGGTCTGTACTGCTCTGTTAGATTTGTCCTGGAGTTCTGCCCATGCTCTAAGATGACTAAAATTTAGCTCACTCTTGACTGTGAACCATTTTTCTTCATTATCATATCCATTTCATATGGAAAACTTAGTCTCTGCCTGTGGCAGTAAGAATGAAACGACTGTGCCTGCAAAGGAAAGCAAGGATGCAAATTGCTTTTACACAGGGAATTAGATCTCTGAATTCCCTCCATACTTTTGTTTACAGTGAATATTCTCTGCCTTTTTTTTTTTCTTCCTACTAATCTGAAATCTAAATCTACTCTGTTTCAAAGATTCGGTGTGTAAGCTTGTTTTTTTTGTTAACATATGTTGCCTGTGGCATCACTCATTGCAGGCACAGATGAAGGCTAACACATTGTTATCAACATGTTGAATGAAGAGGCCTACTTATGGAATTGTCTAAGTAATACACCTGCTTATTTGCATTGTAATAAGGCCTGATGACAAAAACCCTCCGGGTCACTTTGTCTGAGTCTTTGCAGAATGTAAATATGGCTATAATGAATTGCAACTTGTACAGGGTACAAACGCACTTGGATGCAAACCATTCAATTATTTTAGCAACCTTTAGAAGCCAAATCTCACCTATGCCTTTCAGAGGCTTTCAGTGGCTTCACTGAGGTTTGAATCAGATTGATAATATACAATGGAATAACTCAGTGCTGGAATTTTAGGACTATGTTCATTCAAAAAACTGGAAATAATGCCAATAAAACTCATAACACTGGAAATAACATGACACAGACAAATGTATCATTGGGATAAATTTGTCTTAATTTTAGGTACTGGATTTGCCACAGACACACCTGTGAGTGTTGTCAGGATTCCCATTTTTGTCAGCTAATGGAGAGTCACTGTTCTCCTCTTGACAACTAAAATAGGTCCAACAAATTACACTTTAGAAGTTTCTATTTGTGTCCACTGAGTGTAAAGGAGTGTAGAAGACCAGCTCTAATTTAGACATATGCACTGAAGACATTTGGAGCAAGGTGAGATGAATCCCACATCACAGGTTTTGAAATGAGACTGGCACCTAAATTTTTGCTTTTTTGTATATTACTCAGACCGTTCACTCTCTGCAATGGGTGGGACTCATTTCACTTAACTGTAGACAAGCCTGGTGTAGACATCTGTTTATAAATGGATAAACTTAGACTCCAATAATCATCCATGAGAACAATTAGACACCTGCACTACAGACATTTGTGTGTGTCAGATGAATTGCACACAAGGAGTCTTTATTTGCTTGCTTTGCCTGTTGAAGTTAGGCACCCTGAAGAAAGAAAGTTAATGGACAGGTAATTGCAGATTCCCATAACTCAAGATTCTCAGAGAAGATGGAGCCATGCACTGAGGTGCACGATGAAAGGATCGAGACAGTAGTTAAAAGTAGCAGCAAGTGGAATCCTGATTGTAAACAAAGAAAAAAATTCTTCAGTTAGGGAGGGCATATATTCTACTCTGCGAGGTTCAGAGAAAATACTTTGTCACTGGTGGTCAGATGCTGAAACAGGTTGCCCAAAGGGACTAAGAAACTTGTCACAGCTCCACTTTGACTGGGAAGAGAGACTACCAACCTGATTTATTCTATGACTCTGAGGTATAAAGTACTATAAAAAGGAAGGGAGAGGGGAAGGTACCTGAGACATCTCCCCATGGAGTACTCCACCAGTACTCCTTCCTGCTCTTGAAGATAGTTTCTGTCTGTCACTGAGGTGAGGTGGGATCTATCTGATTAGCTGGGGCAAAAAATTAAAAAAGCTTCTTTTTGCAGTCAATAAAATAGTAATTACTTCTCAGCAAGGACTCTTTTTTCCTAGAGCAGACATTTAAAACAGGTTAGATGGATGCACCTTGGATGCACTCTCTCAATCTTCCTCAGACAAATAAAGCTGATTGTAGAGTCTGAATTCTTACTGGAAAAAAGCACAGGCTCCAGAAGAGGCAGTGCCTTGTGCCTCAGTGAGTTACTGAGCATCAATGACACTCTGTACTGCTGCTGCTTTAATTGGCCTACGGTTGATAGTAAGAAAATGAGGTACTCATTCCAGTTTATCCAGTACTTGTTAAATTTATTTTTCGTTTACACTCTGCAGCTGTTTTGTGCTGGTTCCTGCCCTGGGCAGACCCTCTAAGTATAGAAGGTTACACAAAATGTGAGCTGGGGCATAAGGTTGCCCTTTGCTTTAAGGGCCACATGAACCTCCAGCCACTGGGATTCAGTGCAACATGAACTGCTTGCAGCATTGAGAGCTGCTGGCCAGGCAAGGGAGGGGTTTTGTGCAACACAAGGCTTTATTGTATGATTTCCAGGGTCTGCTATTTATCAGTGGCCCAGCAGACAGCAACCTTTCCTTTATCATCTGTTCCTGGATATTGCAGAGGAAGCGAAAATGGGAATTGGATTTACCTGACTTAGCAGTGCTGAGTTAATGGTTGGACTCAGTGGTCTTAGAGATTTTTTCCAACCCAAATGACTCTATGATGCAGAAAATCTGATTTGTTTATCAGGAGATGTGAGAAATGGGAACTGCAATTTGTGCCCTTCATCTAAACTTGCTGCTATGCAAGGGAGTTAACTAACAGGTTTTCAAGCTGTATTTTCAATCTCCTCTTACTAAATACACATGAGCTTTTAAACTAAGAGTTACACCTTAAAGATGAGCTAGTTGGGAAGAAAACCAGCCTAGCTAAACAGAGAGCTTTGGCTGGAACTCAGGAAAAGGAGGAGATTTTATGGTCTTTGGAAGAAAGGGCAGGCAACTCAGGAGACCTACAAAGATGTTGTGAGGTTTTTCAGGAAGAAATTTAGAAGACTGAAAGCCTTCTTAGTCTGGCTACTGCTATAAAAGACTATAAAATATATTTCTATACATATATCAGCAGCAAAAGGAGAGCTAAGGAGAATCTTCATCCTTTTTTGGATGTGGTGGGAAACATAGCAACAAAGGAAAAGGATGAGATGCTTAATGCCTTCTTTGCCTCAGTGGGGCATGACCCTTCTCTCTTTTTGTGGGCTATGGACTCCTCCCCTCAGGCTTTACCTAAACTCTCCTGGCTTCTTTGCACAGCTCTCTGTAGTAGCAATGATTTAAAGCAATTGAAAAAGTCCAGTTCCCCACAGACGGGTACCCTGATTGCTGGGTAAAAAACTGGCTGGGCCCAGGTAGAGTTGGAGAATGCTGCCACATCCAGTTGGTGGCTGGTCACTGGGTGGGGTTCCTCAGGGCACATTACTGGGGCCAGTCTTGTTTAACACCTTCATTGATGACCTCAAGGAGGGCATTGAGTGCACCCCACCCCGAGATTGCATATGACATCATGTTGGGCAGGAGTGTTGACCTGCTGGAGGGTAGAGAGCCTCTGCAGAGGGAACTGGACAGGCTGGATTGATGACCTGAGGCCAATTGTGTGAGGTACAACAAGGCAAAGTGCTGAGTCCTGCCCTTGGGTCACCCCCCCTACAGCACTTCAGGCTCAGGGGAAGAGGGGCTGGAAAGCTGTCCAGCAGAAAAGGACCTGGGGGTGCCGGTTGACAGCAGCTGAACATCAGCCAGCAGAGTGCCCAGATGGCCAAGAAGGCCAATGGCATCCTGGCTTGTAACAGTAATAGTGTGGCCTGCAGGACCAGGGCAGTGATCCATCCCCTGTACTGGGCACTGGTGAGGCCACACCTCGAATCCTTTGTTCAGTTTTGGGTCCCTTACTCCAAGAAAGACATTCAGTGGCTGGAGTGTGTCCAGAGAAGGACAATGGAGCTGGTAGATGGGTCTGGAGCATGGGGCTGATGAGGAGCAGCTGAGGGAGCTCAGGTTGCTTAGCCTGGAGAAAAGGATGTTCGGGGGGACCTTTCACTCTCTACAGCTACCTGAAAGGAGGTTGTAGGCTGGTGGGGGTTGGTCTCTTCTCCCATGTAACAGCTGGTAGGACGAGAGACAGGAGAGGTTCAAATTGGATATTATAAAAAACTTCTTCACTAAACGGGTTGTCAAACATTGGAACAATCTGTCCAGGGCAGTGGTGGAATTACTGTCCCTGAAGGTATTTAAAAGATGTGTAGATGAGGTACTTGGAGATGTGGTTTAGTGGTGGACTTGACAGTGCTGGGTTAATTAGACTCAATGATCTTAGCGATCTTTTCTAACCAAAATGATTCATTGATTCTGTGATCTATAATCAGCTGACAGATTATTTTACAGAGAGGGTAATCAGGCATTGGAATGGGCTGCCCAGGGAAGTGGTGGATTCTCCATCCCTGGACAGTTTTAGGATGAGATTGGATGTGGCACTTAGTGTCATAGTCTAGTAACCATAGTGGTAGTGGATCAAGGTTTGGACTTGATGATCTCAGAGGTCCTTTCCAACACAGCTGATTCTATGATTCTGGTGTTCCTAAATCACAAAGAATGAAATAGGATATATTCTTGGAGAAAATACTGTTCAATGGGATATGTAGGAGAGGCTGATATGAAGACACTGATAAAAATCTGGCATTTCTTTTTAATTTCAAAACAGCATTTTATTCACAGAGGATTGATTTTGATGGATAATGACATCCTGTTAGCCTCCCTAGCAACACTTCCCTGTCTACCTCTGACCCATCAAGAGGAAGAAGTCAAGGGTTTTCTTCCCCTTTCTGATTTGTCTGAAACTCTAGAGCCTGAGGGAAGACATCTTTTGCCCTGTTCAGCACTATGTGAAATCCTTGTAGGAAACAGCGAGCAACTTATCGTTTTTCAGAGATGCCATTCCCCAACATAAACTCCTCAGTAATTAACCAGCAGCATCTTCAAAGCAGTAATGTGTGAGATAAATCAGAAGGAGCAGGAATGACAAAGTGATAATACTCATGTGTTTTGATGCAGAAATGACATGGTAGTAGTATCAAAACAGGTCATCGTCCTTTAAGGTCTTGATGGTGTTTATACCAGTTTTCAAGCTGGTATATCACAGGAGATATCTTGCCATATACGCTTTATGTACACTGCCCCTGGCTGTTCCCACCACCACATTTCCCTCTCTTCACTGCCAGAATTCAGCTGAGGGCATAGGGAGGGGAGAAGGCCAATTTTCCATCAAATCATAGAATGGTTTGTATTGGAAGGCACCTTAAAGATCATCCAACTCCCTGCCATGGGCAGGATAGAGCAGGTTGCTCAAAGCCCGATCCAACCTGGCCTTGAACAGTTCCAGGGATAGAATTCCTCTGGGCAGCCTGCTTTAGTGCTTTACCACTCTCACAGTAAAGAACTTCTTCCTAAGATCAAATTTAAATCAACCTTATTTCAGTTTAAAGTCATTACCCTTTGTCCTATCAATACCTGCACTTGCAAAAAGTCCTTCACCAGCTTTCCTCTAGGCCCCCCTCAGGTACCAGAAGGTGCTCCAAGATTTCCCTGAACACTTCTCTTTTCTAGGAAAAACAACTCCATCTCTGTCAGCCTATCTTCACAGGGGAGGTGCTCCAGCCCTTTGACTCTCTTCATGTCCCTCCTCTGGACTCAGTCTAGGAGATCCACATACTTATGTTGAAAGCCCCAGAGCTGGACGTAGTATTCCATGTGGGCTCTTACAAGGGCAGAAGGGAAGAATCATCTCCCTCAATCTTCTGATCAGCTTCTGATGCAGCCCAGAATATGGTTGGCTTTCTGGGCTGCGAGTGCACATTTTCAGGTCATGTTGAGATTCTCATCAACTGATATCCCCAAGTCCTTCTCAGGGCTTCTCCCAGTCCATTCTCCGCTCAGCTTGTGTTCATGCTTGGGGTTGCCCTGACCCAG
>JAWWLV010000045.1:7008529-7024937 GCA_035041135.1 Platyrinchus mystaceus
GTGATTGTTTTCTAATTCATCTCTTAATTTTTCATTTGAACCATAAATCCCAGAGCAATTTTAATTTTTATATTACAGTGGTATGTGTGAAAACAAGACCTATATATAAAACAAACATTTTAAACTCTTTTTTATTTTTTCTTTCTTTATCAGAATAATGGAAATATATCAAAACTTTCTTCATATCGTCTCTGGATGACTATAAAATGGAGGTGGAGGGAGGAGAATTTTTTAGGCAGAACATTATGTGCATTAGACAAAAATCAGTTACTTAGTAGCTCCTGTTTAAAAACATTCACACTTAATTTAACTCTCTTCATTCTCTAGGATAACCGTGGGTGTGTTAATCTTTTGGATTGATGAAATATTTCATCCAGATGGTAAGGTAAGAAATTGACTTCCAATTTTCAGCTACCTTTGTTCTTAAATGTCCTCTTTGGCTTAAATTTATTTTTCAGACATCATTTAAAAATAGAGGCCCAGATAGATTTTATATATACGGTGAATTGCGCCTTTTAAATTATAGATTTTTCAATTGCTAAAAAACCCAAACCCAGTAACTTTACAATATTTTTCCCTTGACATTTACACTTAAATACAAAACCAGACCTCCTTCATTTTGATATCTGTGTCCAGAACAAGTATTTTGCTATACTTTACTATGTCATTTCTCCATTATAATTATTGGTTCAGGTAGCCTGAATTCTGAAAAACAATTCAGGATAAGAAACCTATAAAAAGGACAAAGGAGTCTGTAATCACAGCATCTCACTGAAAAGCGTTCAATACACAGATGATACAGTCCCCTTTGAAATAGCATTTTTTACATATATATGGTTATTGCCATATATAGTATATACTTCAAGAGTAACCATTAGTGACTGTCCAAAACAAAAGCAGTTTTTCTCTTTTTCTTGTCCAGCTGAGGTAGCAAATTTGTGTGAAAGAAGAAAACATGGAAGCAACATGGTAGTCATACAGAGGCATTCCTTACAGGAAAAAAAACCCCTTCTTCTATGTTAAAAGAGTGACAAAAAACTAGGGATAGCTGAGGTTAAGGCAGACCTAAATCACCTGTTTTGTGGGCTACAGTGGCCCAGCTGATCAGATGCCTGACTCCTGCAAGTTTGGCACAGTAAATCACTGTTAGTCAAAGACAGGGACCAGCAAATTGAGGTAATGCACATGGTGCCTCTGGCTTGAGTGACTGAACAAGTCATAACAGCGATGTCCTGTGAGCTGCTTGGGATTTTAGGATGCTCAAAGCTCTGTAGGTATTCAGAAACAGCAAAGGTTAATGAGATAGAAAGTGCTTCCTTGGTACTTTTTTGTTCATATCTGTTTTCTGTCCACATAAAAAGAAAGGTCTGGGTGGGAGGTTTGTCAATACCTGACAGATACTAAACATATGAGGTGAGGAAATCCAGGGAGACTTTGGTTCTGACTGTAGGGACAAGATGGATGAGAATCACAGTGGGGAAGTTGGGAAATACAACAGATTCTCGGGAACAAAAGACTGTTGTGGAGTGTAATTTCCAACCCAGAAAGTCATCGAATTAACTGAAAACAATCATAAAATCAAAGATATCTCTTGAGGGAAACAGGTGAGTGGGAGAGAGTTGTGCACAAACCCTGTTATTTTCTCATCTTTCTCCTTTAGGCACTTTTCTCTGCATAAAAAAAGTGAAATATTGTAGTTCTTACAAAGTAAAAGCTATGTTTCTTGTTTCTTTGAGAGGTCACTGCAGAGAAGATGTAGAAAGAAACACTACAAAGTTTTGGTAAATATTGGATCTTTCTGTAGACCTTTGGTGGAATGGACAAACAAGGTTGATGTCAGTGGGTCTGAGTAGACAGACACGTCTTGGGGGAGGGAAACAGCTGTGCCAGCAAAAATGTGGGACCAGATTTTTGTGTCAAGGAGTGTATGGTGAGGCTCTCTGCTCACCAGTCCACAGGAAGGATGAGGAGTGGAATTGTGGAATCATAGAATTATTTAGGTTGGAAAAGATTATCAAGTCCAACTGTAAACTGAACACTGCCAAGTCCAACACTAAGTCATGTCCTTAAGTGCCACATCTACATATCTTTTAAATGTCTCCAGAGCAGTTGACTCCACAACTTCCCTGGGTAGCCTGTTCCAATGCCTGACCACCCTTTGGATGAAGAAATTTTTCCTAATATCCTATATAAATCTCTCCTGGTGCAACTTGAAGCCATTTCCTCTTATACTTGTTACCTGGGAGAAGAGACAGATACCCACCTCATTACAACCTCCTTTCAGGTAACTGTAGAGAGTGATAAGGCCTCCTCTGAGTCTCCTTTTCTCCAGCATACTGGAAATGAATGCACTCTTCTTCAGCTCAAGCTATTGAACTATTTTTACTGCATGTTTTGAACTGAAAGCCCAATTCTAGTTTCAGCTTAGTGGATCAGGAGATGAATTTGGTTAGGGAGTTTACCTAACAACCCTGTGTGAAAATGCCTGTGCTTGTTTCACATTCCTCCAGGTATCATACTTTAAAAATAATGCTTCCAAGGGTAATGACTAGGTTTTGCTTTCCAGAAAAACCCTGCCACAAATCTGTGGTTTAAAGCTATAAGTTGGGTTTTCAGTCCATCATATTTCAGATCGATACACTACAGAGAGCTGACACAGATCCTGCACAGAGAGATTGCACTTTCAAGGGAATTTCATGCCATTTAAAAATGGAATTAACTAAAATGGAAATGCTAAAAATACATGAAAGATAAAGTTTAAGTCACTAAAGGAAAACCCTGTGTGTTATTCTGCTTATTAAAAGACAACAAGCTGCCACAAAATGAATATTCCCTGCTAATGAGCTAATATTTAATCAGCACAGTACTATGTTCTGAAAAAAAGGAAAAAAAACTGCTTCTGTTGACCACTTTTTATTGGTAGTCCTTTAAAAAATAGATGGAAAACTCAAGCATTCTATATTTAAATTACTTTTTTGTTTTTCTATGCTGTCAAGTAGGAGTGGGCTCTACTGCTTGCCATAATTTTCTTTATGACCCCAAGCCCTCAATCTCAATTAGGAGAGAAAATGGAGGTCACACTGCTTCTTATACACGTTATCATGCAGATATGTGCTCTTCATACAGAAGTGGGCTTTCACACAGGGTGTTTAGTTCTAAACCTCAAGGTAACATACATTTTTTAATGATTTCCACAAATGGGACTGCTGCTGCTTGTCCATCTCATTGAATATGGAAGGGATCCCTCTGCTGAATCCTGTGAGATGTCAACATGCTGGGTGCAGGCAGAGTTGCCTATTTTGCACCTTAGGGCCCAGACTCCCCCAGTAAACTTCTTCAGGAGGCAGCTAGGCAATGGAAGAGGAGGAAGAAAGCACACATAGGGGACAAGAAAGAAGATTCTTCCAAAGAACTGGATAAAGAGTGATAAAGCCTGTCACAATGGCAGGCTGAATTTTGAGAAATTGCCTTCCTCTTCTGCACCTAAATTTTTCCCAACTTTTCAGGTTTAAAATCAATATATTTTTTCAATGAACTTTTGAATAGCTACAATATGACTAATTTCTATTTACAGCTGTGACTGGTGTATGAAATAGTATTTCAAGCTGTGCAAGAAATCACCACCTGGATAAAATTTACCTGAATACCCTCCCCCTGGAGTAGATTTTTTATTACCATCAGGCCAAAATATTAATGCTGATTTCCTGACTCTCAATGGATTTTTCATATCCTATAGTATTTCATCAGGGATGTAAGGGCTCTGGTTTGTTGTTTAATCTTTCAACAACATGCTAGAGATGAAATTAAAATATTTTTCTTTCCCCATTTTCTTCTAAAGCATTGTTGCCATTTGCTGCATAGAATCAGCACTGTAGTCATTTACTGCAAGAAATATATTGGTCTGCACAAAAATTATATAGATCCTCCACATGTATTCTTGAATCAGCAGCATCATTCTGGATGCTGCCTTTGGGCTGGGGGTTCTCTGTGACAGTAGAGGAATGTTACTTCCTAATGTTTTTATATTTCTTCCTTCGTCCTGGGCAGCCTTCCTTCCTCTGACCACAGAAAACCTTCTTGGTTTATATTTCTTAAAAGTAGATCCTTGCTTATTTTTGGAGTCTTTTTTTTCACTCTTCTATGAACTACTAGGATATGGTATCTTCTGGCTCCAGCCAGTTTCCTTTGAAAATCAATTATTTGATCCAGAGCACATCTGTTAAGTTTTATGATTTCCATTCTATCCAGCCATGGAGAAACATTGCATTTTGCTTTGCCAAGAAATGATAAATACAACACACTCAGAGAGGAGTCTACTGATACAGCAGTTTTTATAGCAGTGTCTTCTCATTAGCATTTCAGTTTCTCTGATTTTGCCTAGACAAATTCTGAAACTATTATACCAGTCAGAGGTAAAAAGAGGTTATATGGTCAAAAGGCACAGTGCAACAGATTTGTAAATGGTGGTAAAGTATGTTTGCATTCCTGCTCTAGAATTTCTGCACTCTTTATTAAAACTCTCAGTCACTGTGTCTATGTTCAGGTGTAGCCAGTAACCAGTGAGGTTCAAAGGTGTGCTTAGGACTGCCTGTTCTCTTCAGTCTTGGTTTTAATGTTTTCAGCTAGAGATTACAGATCCTTTAAGTAGTAACAGTACCAAGTAGAACCTCCTGGACCTGGAAGACGAGTCTCATTTCAGGGGAGACACCAAGCCTGTTTATGACAGGGGCAGTGCAAGGACTGACAGCAATGGGAGCCATTTGAGATGCTTTGGGAGCCTGTCGGGCCTCCAGCTATTGCTCTAGAAGAACATGGTCCTCCTAGAAGTCTGTTATGTCAATGGATGGATGTTTCTGCTTGCATAACTGAAGGCTGTTTTAGGTGACTCCTTTCATGATCTGAAATGTTCCCTAGGCCCCAATTAGATTGCATTAACTAGGTCTCCATCAACTACAATGGAGTTTAGATATTCAGCTCATATAGTGACAGCTACATATAGGCACTTATACTGTGTGTCTAATCTTGAGCCAAATCCAATCCCAAATTAGTCACCACTAGGAATGAAAGCAAGAAGTCAGCTGTGGTCAGGGGAGGGCTATGCTAGATCTCTTTCAGTCTTTCCTGTTTGATCTAACTGTTGCACATATTTTTTTTTTTAATTTGGTGAGTTAACTGTCTTAGCTTTTACTCTAACAGAGCCTGTTTTTTAAAAATATAAAAACCTTGTAATCTTTTTTGAGGAGCTCCTTATAGAAGACTCTATAGATCATTAACCTCAACAACCCATCCACTGTACACATGAAATATGTATGTGCAACATATATGCAATGGAGTTATGACTCTTGTGTTATATGGCTCTTCTACCTGACATGGTCTTTGGCTTTTAGATCCTCTCTGTTTTCTCCCACTAGCCCTAGTCACAGCTGTTTAGACCAGTCCCAGTTCTTTCTACAGCCACAAGCTCTTTCAATAGTGTGGTTGAGTAAGAGGATAGATTTTCTGGAAATAAGCCTTCACACTGCTCACTTGATATCTAGATAAAAATATTCTTCCAGCCTTTAGAGTCTCATATAGTCCTGGATGATATATCTCTTTTCTTCCCTTCTCTTCTGTCCACTGACTGAGATTTGCTGTGTAATGTTGCTTGTAATTTTTCTAGCTTTTTTTCACGTCTGCTTTTTTTTTTTTTTTAATCTATAAGAGGTTGCCTGGTTGCAGGCACTCTACCCCTTTGACAGATGATTATAATCTTCAATATGTCACATTGATTCATAAGCTGTGTTACCTCTTAAATGAATAAGTTGGTTGAGGTTCCTTGCTAAACAGGGTATCACTTAGTGCAAGTAGTGGGGTTAGAATGAGACTCTTCAAATTACATTTAAATTGAAAAGATAAAAAACCAGCATGTCAGATAAGATTGAAGACCATCTAGTACAAAACCAGCTAATCTACTTAAATAAAATGTACCCACTTTGGTGCTTAAATAGGAATAAATTCCCCTACTCCATTGCTGTTATTGTTCATGCCTGTATTACCTTATTATGGGATGAAGACAAGAAAAGGAAGAAGACACAGACTGTCCTGGTCAATCCATCACCTAGAGACAGACTGAAGAGTAAGGAGCTACTGAAGTTCACCCTATACAAGCAAGGAAGAGTAAGAGAAAGCAGATAGGATCCCTTCCACCTTTCAGTAACCCATACTGGTACTCACAGCCACAGGCATGCTCCACTCAGGCTTCAGAAGATTAATCTCAGCACTTGTGTTGGTGTCAGAGATCAGTTACTCTTGGACGTTTATTTACTATCTCTACTGAAAACCTCTAAGGCTCAGCTTGTGTTGTTCTGAATTCTGTTCTCTTGTCCCTGTGAACTTCAGTTTAGAAGTGTAGATAGATAACATGCTCTAAGAGATTATGTGCCTTGAAAGTCAGGATATTTAGACACTGATTCTAAGCACTAGTGCTCTGTTGTTTCTTCCTTTAAAATTTGCTTATTGCGTTGGATCCATGAGGAACTAATCTACATTGTACATAAGCTAGAAAAATGTGTTGACATGTGTACAAAAATGATTACAGATGTATGAAATGTTTTGCAGCCAAATAAATTCCCTGACACAGCTGAAGAGGTGACAGGCAAACCCCAGGACCAAGAGTAATTGCTATGGTGGAAAGAGAAAGAAACTTCTCCAGGCTGCACCTTCTGTGTTGCAAACAATTCAGAAATTCTTTATTCAGGCACTGTGGTATATATGACAGAGATCCAAAGATGAATTTTTTACAGGTACAATATACATTCAAAGAGACTGCATTACCTGTTTGCTAACTGGCTACAAGTTGTACTTTTGGATTTGACATGCACACCTGCTTGCGTGGCATCCTTGTCATGTTTGGATCTACTCTGACTTACAAACTGCTTTCTGAAGTAGATAGTATAGGGTATCTGTCTTTAAATTCAGGTTGGGGCAGCTAACCTGCAAGCCCTTTGTTCTTAATTTGGTGATACAGACATTCTAATACCTATGCATTTACCCATTTATGAACAAATCTGCTGGGGCAATTGATGACTCCCCTGTAAATTGTTTCATATAGTTTTTATTTTTGTTTGCTGGTTTTGGCTGGGGTAGGATTAATTTTTTTCACAGTAGCTGGTATGGGGTTGTGGTTTGGATTTGTGGTGAAAACACAGTTGATAATTCAGGGTTGTTTTTGTTACTACTGAGCAGGGCTTATATACAGTCAAGTCTTTTACTGCTCCTCACCCCATCCCACCAGTGAGGAGGCTGGGGCTGCACTAGGAAACACAGAAAGGACAGCTGACCCCAGCTGACCCCAGCTGACCCAAGGAATATCCCAGACCATATGATGTCATGCTCAGCATATAAAGCTGAGGAAAGAAGCAGGAAGGGGGGGACATTTGGAGTGATAGTGTTTGTATTCCCAAGTCACTGTTAAGCATGATGGAGCCCTGCTGTCTTGGGAATGGCTTAACACTTGCCTGCTCATGGGAAGTGGGGGAATGAATTCCTTGTTTTGCTTTGCTTTGCTTTGCTCTACCTATCAAGATGTCTGAATCTCAACCCATGAGTTTTCTCACTTTTATCTTTCTGATTCTCTCCCCAGTCCCGCAAGGGCCAGGATGGAGAGAGCAGATGTGTGGGGCTGAGTTGCCAGCTGGAGTTAAACCAGAACTGTTTTTGAATTGTTTATAGCTCTGCCCTGTATGATGAAAAAAAGAAGGCAGGCAGTAGTTGCTGAATAGGGAATGTGCCCTAAAGCCATCTGGAAAAAAAAAAAAAGACTAGATCCTATCTAAACATATTTGGCATAACAGAGGAGGTTGCTGACAGAGGCTGTACCAATCCTATTCAATGTCTATATAGGATTTGTACTTTGCAGAGGCTGCATGATGAACTCTTGACTTTGCAAAGTGCTGTACAGGAACAGTTCCTTGGGCTCAAGTTATACTCTGTTATTAGATGATCTTCAGCTAGTTTAATTAAGCTATCTGCAAAGGATTGCTTAAAAAACCTCTTGCTGAATAGAATGGCTATTTACAACATACTTAACAAATAGAGCATCCACAGTTCTTTTGAATATCAGCACAAAGTGGGATTCTGTACAGCATATCTCACTTCTGTGAGCCAAGATTATTTACTCATTTGTCCAAAAGCACAGGCAAAATCCAGGCTGCGTAAACCAGGCAGAACTGAATCTCCATTGCTTACAGTGAAACATGCTTTTCAACTCAGGTGGGTGTCCAGCTACAAGGTTTAGATAAAAGAATTGTTGAGCTATTGTTGCAGTACCCACTGGATGACAAGTTGGTTGCTATGGTAACTCATTATTTAGTGTTTAACTGGTGATATAAATAGCAACACTGTACATTGTAATTGTCATGGATTATCACGATAAGTGATGGAAGAGATGCCACCAAATTCAGTTTTGAGATTTCTACAAATCACAAGACTTTCATATTTGTGTCTGCATGTGTGAGAGAGAAAGGGCTCAACATCCCTTTTTAATAACATAATCCCATTGTAGAGGCTGTATAGAAATATTATTCCATTCAGACAACACTTTGAAATGTCATCAGAAGAAGTATCTTATGTATAAAGCCATGAGAAAATAAAATAAAAGAAGAAGAATAAAAGAAAAAGAACTCTGATTTCTTAATGTGATTGAAGCTGTTCTATTAAAAGTCACACAGACAATGCTCTTCAAGACAACCTGGCTTTCTAGTAAAAGAAGTAATCCAAAAGTTCCATTTAAAACTAAACCAAAAAGAGTAAAATAGACAAGTTGTAGAAATGAGAACCTGAGTTCTCATTTAGTTTAGTTTGCTGCAGAATTGGGTACAAAATCAAGGAAGACAAAGAATAATATCTTAATAATGAAATGTGCTCACTTCATAGTATGGGTGCATGCCATGGTAAATGGTTTCAATGGTGTATCTATGACCTTTTTAGTTCTCCTCAGTAAATCTGTTCTTTCCAGACAAATCACTGACCACTGAACTAAACTTCTCAAACTTCTCTGAGTTTGTGAGAAGTGTTTAAATAACCTGCTCTGAACACGTGCATGGGCAGTTCAGTCTGCTACTGGAGTTATTAGAGGTTATCATGACAAAGTGTGTAGTTGGTTAACACCAAGACATTACACAGTGTTAAAAGAGAACTGGTTAGACTAAAGCACCCCAAATGCATTGTTTGTGCAAATGGTTTACAAATAATATCACACTTACTGGGGAGTTAGCACAGTTAGTGGGTGTCTTTACTCTGTACAATGCGTTCACTGAATAGTGTTGAGAGGAAGCAATAGCAGAAAATTATAGATAACTGAAGACACAGGTATTTCACAGTTCACCTCTTTGTGTAACTGCTTCTCACTGGTGACCAAGGTGTGTGAGGTATCTGAGGTAGCTTTCCATAACTCAGTATAGAGATCAATTTGGAGTCTAGTGGCAGTCAGAAGGTCTGGAAATTGCCCAGTTTACCAGGTGTGTTTTGTAAGTTTTGCTGAACTTACCATAATTGGACTCACACTGTTCTCCAAATCAGTTAAATTACATTGTTTTAGCTACACAAGCTCTAGTCACATAAATTATGGCAGTGTAACCTTTTCTGCAGTGATGCATTTTAAGTAATTCCAGTGACCAAAACAACTTGTGGCTATTATTGCTTTTCCAGTTGAGTTACACCTGTAGATTTGAAATGTCCATCTTCTCTGTGACTGCTTCAGGGGTCAAAAAACAGTTCTGAGTGAAAAAATGATGAAGTTTACTCTTTTCATTTGTTTTGGGAGGTTAAAAACTAATCACAAATTTAAACAGATCAGTTTACTCTTTCAGCTGCAAAGGAAGGAATTCTTTCATTTGCAAACCTACTCCTTCCCACTGTCTTTTGTGCCTCAAAATGTTCAAATTAGTAAAAATAAAGTGGATATTATAGGTGCAGTGTTTCCTAATGACTTTGTATGCAGCAAATCTTTCCTATGAGTTCTTTCATGTGAATGTGGTGGGAAAGTTAGACAGCACAAAGGTAATTCATTTAATTAGAGCTTCTTTATTTCCCCTTTTAGCTAGAGACAACCTAGAAAATCAGTATCAGTTTTCCAACTAGCAGGAAGCAAAGGCAGAGTGGGTCAGCCAGCAGCAGTTCTATATTTACTTTCTCTCCCTCAAGTACAGGAAAATCAAATGAAGGGAAACATAGAAAATGCAACGAGAAGAGTGGGTGGTTGACTTTTAAGCCATATTCTGAGAAAGAAAGCAGGAGGGAAAGAAGAGAATACAGTCAGTAATCTGAGCATACTCGAAAGGACACTAAGCCCCATGCACAATCTGTCCCCTTGGGTAACACAGCAGATTGATATTCAGTCAGTTTGGGCCAGATTCTTGTTTGTATGGAAATCTATTACACTAATTTAAAAAGGAACTCTGTATAAATAATTTCTGGGTCCATTAGGTATTTTTTGGCAAAATGTAATAGTACTGCTCTTGCTATGCACATTCATTCCTGAGAGGATGGATTGCATTGCTGTTTGAACTCATAGTTCAACACATGAATGACATTTTTTCAAATAAACACAGAGTTTGCTTGTTACAGCCATTCTCTTTCTTACTCATTTCACATAGTAACTTGTATATCCATTAGTGGTAAGATGTTCCAAGGGAAAATGTTGTAATTGCACATATTTAAAGGGTACATCAGTTACCTTTATTACAACTCTTGTTGCAGCTGCGGTCTCAAAAATTATCCCAGTGTGTACAACCATGCTGGTGCAATTAGGAGAAACTGGTTCTTTGTCTTTATAATGCTTCTCTGGATGAGAAATAAGAACATCGATGGAGCAGAGAAAGCATTGTACTGTATTATAACTCGGCAAGTCAGCCGGGCCCCATGACAGTTCCTGGGGAAGTAAATCAGACTTAGAGAGTAGTTTGGGAAGGGAAACCTAGTTAGAGTGTTTGTGGTAAATATAAGAAGTGATGCGTGGGCGTTGCAGCCACAAATCCTGTTATATGCTAATATGATTTATGCGCATAACACCCAAACACAATTATCAGAGTTAACCCCTGTGTACCTGTTGTATTTAAAAATAAAATGAAGGTATGCTATTTGCACTTTCAAAACATTGTATCTATATTACACATGAACATTTAATATTTTAATTTATTTTTGCTGACTGGATACACTCTGCCAGACCCCACTTCTTTAATTTGAACAATGATTGACATTCTTCTTGAACCTGATAAACCTTGAATTCAAATGAACCGTCTTGACTGCAATTTCATTTAAAAATAATGAGTTTTAATGAGGGTATTCCTTAGCCAGGGAATGAAGGATACTCTAGAAGACAGTTTGATACATTGTGCTGTATCAAACTGATATTTAGCAGTAATTTTTAATAAAATATTAATTCTGGAGTGAATTTTTAGTGAGTGTACAGGACACACTCAAGACAACTAAGCAAATGAGCATTTTCTAGTTTAGAGCTCTCTTCAGGATCATGGTGTTAATTAGTGTGTTTATACTGACTTCAGTCTCTGTTCCAAGAGAAACAATATTTATTTTCTGGACCTCCTCTTGCACACCTGTTCGTTTGCTTTACCCTCCCTGCATGGCATTTAGGACAGTCCTTGACTTGATCACTGCTTTCCAGACTGTTCTTCACACAATGTATTTTTTATGTTCAGCCAAATATATGTATAAGCCAGTTTTGTTAAGGGAAAACTTTCCTGATCTGCTACAGAGAAAAATTCTGGCTGATTAATTTGTGGACAACCAGGAGATTAGAGAGTAATCAAGCTGCTGATGTTGACATACTCATCATGAATAGTCATCTTTAGGCTTTGGTGTAGCAAAGCATTCCTACTCTATTATTATTCAATACAATTACTCATTTCATTAACTGGGGCTAACCCTCCTCCCTACAAACTGCTAGGAACTTTAAGAAAGATCCTTTAGTGTAAAACTGGAAAAAATTATGCTTCAGGTTTTAAAGATTGTTGAATTCTGGAATGTAAATAGAGCTGCACACAGCCCTGGGAGCAGGAACCATGAAATTACATATGACTTCAGCACACTACTCATTCCAAAAAGCAGTACCCTTGTACCCTTGTAAGTGATGGTACAGTATTACTCTATTTTGACTAGTGAAAAAAAAAATGTATTGACTTAAGAATGAATTTTTCATTTTGAAAATGTCAAAACAAAGTGGCACCAATTCTGAAAAAAAAAAGTCCTTAAGATTTGTTTGTTGGCCTCTTCTGATTTGAAACAAGATTTGTGAAATCTCCCTCTGAAAAAGTTTGTTGGTTCGCTGTAGGTATTTTCTAACAAGAAAAAAAATCTAAAGTCTCTATGGCTATCTTTCTAATTCTCTGATTTTTGCTGCTCTAATTTCCATAGGTAAGGAAGCATGGATAAATGTTATGAAGGAACAAGGAAATTTAGGAGCAGAGCTATTGCAAGCATCAGGAAGCCAACGATAGCTCTATTTGCCACAATGTCCTAGTGATTTCTGGAATTAAATATGGTTATGGGTATTTTTCTTTGTCATCTTGAACTCAGATCAAATTAAAATTCTATGACCTTCAACAGTCACCATTTTGCTGTGAAGGAATTTACTCCTTTCAGTTTGACTCTTGTGCTCTTAACTTTGATACAGGCTTTTGTTTTGCTGAAAGCATGTCTGTAGTAATTCCATGTTAAGCAAGTTATATACAGATTTCTAGAGTTTATTGTAATACTTAGTTTGGTTTGAAAACTCCTGTAGTAACTAGAGCTTTATTCCACAAATCTATCTTGATCAAAATACCGAAAGTGTTCTAAATACTAAGTACTCCTCTGTCATTGTGCATTAGGCAATAGGGATCTGATCTTTCCGTGTATATCTTGTACCTGGTACAGGACCCATTAGAGGAAAACTGTGCTGGATTGCCATTAAAATGTCTAAGACTGCAACTTAGCATCCCACAGAGCAACAAATAGAAGAATATGGTGGATTCACACAGGAAGAGATTATTTTTCCAAGAAAGACATAGTCCAACACACCTGACCTTACTTATATTGGCAACTCATTATGGCCTGTTCTTAACATGACCATCTCCTGTAGCTGCTACAGTGGTGAAACATGGAAACACTCTTCATACAGTGGTTTATTGAGCAAATTGTTCAAGGTGCTGCGTTTACAATAGCCTAATATAGTGTTTCCACCATGAAATGTAGAGAGTTCCTCAGTCTTATCTTAAAAAGGGTAGCTGCAGAGTGCATAATGGTTTCAGCAGTATTCAATCCCTTCTCCAGGTTCAGTTGTGCTGTTGGCAACAAAAGTAGCTGATGAAAGCCTTTGAAAAATAAATAAAATAATCTGGAAACCAATTATTGGTTTTATTGGCAAATAAACCTATTCTTTACTCCCAAATGTTTCTGAAGACTGTGAAAGTAAAGAGGTGGAAAAGATAAGCATCAAATATAATTCCAAAAATAGTACAGCAAAAAAAAAGTGCAAGACAATATGAAGTCAAACTCAAAGAACATGAAATTCAACATTCAATCTTAACTTGGACGGCTGGGAAATATATATGAATTGAAATCTTTACCTCTGACTAACATACCCCATAAACCCTGAAATTTTAGAAGTGAGAATGCTCCTATTTACACAGTAAATTTATAAAACAGCAGAAAACATATCCTTTTTTAATTGCCAATAATAACACCCTGAAGCTCACTAGCATAAAATTTTGCCATGCTGGACATTAACAGGATCCTAAAAAAACCTAGTCTTCCCCAGAAAAAGCAACAGCTATTTTACAGAGAACAGAAGTTCTAAAGCTGTAAGGTCCTTGCTTCAGGCCACAAACCAACTGCAGGCACAGGAAGTTAACAACAAACTTCTCCCTATGAGCACACTATTCTTTAATGATCCATCATCATTACAGTAATTAATGAATGATTGGAAAGTTAATTTATTTATTTTCTTGTGTTATCACAGTAATTTGAAGCAGAGAAATATCTAGGAATCGACGGCTAATCTTTTGCAGATCTAGGAGTTAGACTGCTGCCTGTCAGGACTGAAATTAAAACAAATTTTCTCCCTTGTAAGTTATATTAGACTCTAATAACATGAAATGTGTGAACAACTTCCAGTTATGATACAATGACAAGCTCATGCAAATACATGCAGTTTATAACTATTGTATGTCTTCAGATTTTTGGTGAGCTTGTACACCATTTGGGTAGAAAAATCCCAGCTGAGTGCAGTGATAATATTTCCATGGAACTAGCACATTCAGGGCCATTGAGGGGAGTACCAGGAAAAGTGCCATCCAGTCAGCATTAAAGAAATAGTAAAAACTACACTTTTTCTCCAGAAATACACATGGATTTTGAATATCAAAGAGCAACATGAGCTGCTGTTTCTGTAGGCTCAAAAAGAACTGATTGATAAATCTGACTACTATTTCCACACTTAGAACAGCTGAGCCTTTATGATTGACACTGACCTGCAGAAAAACAATATGAAAGAAACCTGGATTATAAAAAAATGTGAGATATATCAGGACCAAGCCAGAAGAGCAAACTCTTCAAGGCTACAAATTTTTTCCACAGACCAGAATAATGTTAGAATCATGTGCAGAACAAATTCTAAAAATCAACTTAGGGCTTCTAGCTCTTCAGGCATTGAAATGGGCTGCCCAGGGAGGTGGTGGACTCTCTGTCCCTGGAGGTGTTTAAGAAGAGACTGGATGTGGCACTTAGTGCCATGGTCTAGTAACCGTGGTGGTAGTGGATCAAGGGTTGGACTTGGTGATCTCAGAGGTCCTTTCCAACCCATCTGATTCTATGATTCAGTCTATCAGATGTTGTTAAAATAGAGAGAAGTAAAAGAGCAAAGATAAGTCCCCAGAAGGCCACAGGGAAAGATTTGATACCTGATGAGGATTTCCAAAGCACTGAAAGACTGTTAAAAAGGAATTCAAACCAAACCACTTAGCTTTTACTCAGAGATCTACACAGAATCAGAAAAATTAAATCTCCTACTCCAGCCTGAAGAGTTGATTCTAAGGTTCTTCTGGTTTTACATCTGAGTTCCTGTTCTCCAGTAAGACAATTGCCACATGATGAGTGGTAAATTAGTTGCACCTCTGGAGTGTGAAGTGTTGGGAGATACCAGATATCACTTTCCTTTCAGAGAAACTGGGCTTGTCTTCTCTTTTCATTCCTCAAAGTGAAAAACTTTCTTCAGACCACATCCTCTGGTTTCTCTGTTGTCACTCCAGTGAAAGAGAACAGGAATTCAAAGAGAGAACCCAGTCAATCAAATGCAATAACAAAAAATGATAAGTAGATTAATATCTCTAGTCTTCAAAGAAGAATGACAGATTAGAGAAGTGTACTGGGGAATAATAAAGTAGATGCTTGACAACCCAGGACTTCCAGAACTCAAGGGTCTGATCAGGTTGACTTCAAATGCCAAGGATTTCAGGGGGTAAAACACAGGCTAAGCCTTTCACAGTCAGTTTCAAAATAACCAGCTGTGAGTTGAGTTTTCTTCCTATTACAAGTGCAGAAGAGATCAAATAAAATGGAGACATACTTCACAAGGTAGGGCTACCTTTCTCCAAAATGCACTGCAGCTCCACATCTTGGCAAAATGTAAGGTCCCAGTGAGCAGGTTATATATTAATAGATCATAAACTAAAATGCTTCATAGAAACAACCTGAATCTAGCAAGTTTCTGATGAAACAGAGACCAAGACAGTTCACCCAGCAGGATGCAAATGAATCCAAGCTCAGTCGTAGGTGCTGTCTCTCACAAGTACATTCCGTCTTCAGAGTCTGAGAAATAAAAATTTCAGGGCTGCAGTGCAGGCAGCTGTGGCAGCAGCCTCAGCCTGGAGTCTTCAGAGCTGCAAAGCTCTCTGTTAAGAAGTTTGAGAAATATTGAGATCACTGAGGACTGAGTTTTCAGCCATAGAGCCGTAGTTTGGATACCCGCAGAACTGCCATGGAATTAGTCCAAACTCAGCTTCCGAGTTATGCAGATCTTACCTGGAGCTCCAACAGTCTTCCAGGGCTGATCCAGGTGCCATGTTTGAGCTGGAAATTGCTGAGTTTGACTTCCTAGAATTAAATTATATTCTTTACAGTTGTTTTACAAAACTTCTTATTGTGGTGAACTTCTTTTTTTTTTTTTCCTATAGAAAATTTAAAATTACTGTTTTAATCTTGCTTTATTTCTTTGAAGCCCTCAGAAACAGAACAATTGTCCTATTCAGAGTTCCTTACAAAGTGTAAAATTAAGCAATTAAACAGGTCTACACTTGAAAATCTTTCTTTCTTTCTTTCTTTCTTTCTTTCTTTCTTTCTTTCTTTCTTTCTTTCTTTCTTTCTTTCTTTCTTT
>JAWWLV010000045.1:7025037-7065026 GCA_035041135.1 Platyrinchus mystaceus
TTTCTTTCTTTCTTTCTTTCTTTCTTTCTTTCTTTCTTTCTTTCTTTCTTTCTTTCTTTCTTTCTTTCTTCCTTTCTCATATAAATGGCTGAGACAAAGGACTGTTGGTTTCCTCTGACTTCTATTTTCATGCATGTCAATGAAAGTAAATGTTTCCAAGGCACAAAAGAGCGCTATTCAATTTTCAACACATTTTACTATGTATTTGAAACACACTGAGGTGTCTGGGGCAGCTGCCCTCTGCAGCAGCAACTGGAAGCCACATGAGATATCATAAGGTGCCTAAAATGGATAAGATATTTAAGTCTGGGCAAATGCATCCTAATCCAGATCACCTTGCTGCAAATTCAGACCTGACACAAACAGATACCATAATCTCAGTTCAACAACATGTATACGGGCCTAAGCCCTCTGATATTTTATTATATTATATATTTCACTGTCTATGCTGGAATAAAGCTGGGTTTGGCCTTTGTCATTTTCAGTTCACAGCAGTGATCAAAACAGCACACTGTAAATGCTTTGGAGCCTTTCCTGCTACAGGCAATAAGAGATTTGCCACTAACTTCAGCAGAGCCATTTATGAGTGCCACGTTTAATTAACATGTAATTCAGAGTGTCTAATAGGATTGATGTGTATCTGAATTAAAACTGCAAATAAAATGGTGCTAAGGGATAGAAGCAGAGAACGGACTTTAAATCTCATTTCAGGACTTGGGCGCGAATGGCAGAAAATACCATGGGCTTCATAGACAGGGAAGAACTTGGCAAGAGATAAAAGACTTAAGCCAGGATTCATTCAACTTCTAGTCTTGCTCAAAGGATGAAAGCATCTGAGATTTGTATATTCCCAGCTTGACTTGCTCACTATGTATGCAGGGAGCCCTTACACAAGGGTTTGAATGGCTCTGGAGATTGACTTTTAGAGGACATCAGAACAACTGCCATAAAATTTTGGATGAGCAGTCTCCAGGAGGCTTCTGGACAGTCCACAGGCTTCTGAGCAGTCAGAAATTTTGGGATTGAGAGTGGTTCTCTTCCGGACTCACATAATCTCATTTGTAGCTTTCCCTCTGTTAGGATGCAGTGTGAGACAGACTTTCAAGCCCTTTCCTCTGCTGCTAATCTTCCCATGAATATTGACCCAGGGGCTTTGAAAAATTGCTGAAAAAATGAGAAATCTTCTCTGCTTACCCGCTCTAGTGAAATGTACTCTTCTCCCCAATGGGGCTAGGAGGAGGAGAAAAAAAGAAACCCAAAACCCCCTAAACCAGAAATACTTTATTGCTGTTTAAATTAGGAAGATTAGGTCAACAGAGGCATTGGTTATTTGTGACCCCTAAAAAATCCTATTGGTCGTGTTGTCACTGTAGCTCTGTTGCCTGGACCAAAGCCGGTGGCTGCTGTACCCTGTCACACATCCACCCATTCTGTTCTCCCTTGTGCCCTAATGTCAGGGTGGGGTAGTGCCACACTCCCATTTTTTATGAATTGAACACTGATGTGATAACTGTCCCTTCTCCTCTCCTCTCCCCTGTGTTTTAGAGAGAAGAATCTGCATTCAGCCTCTCCATTGCCTCTGCAGAGGTGTTGTGTAGTGTGTCACAGCCAGCCAGGAGGATCATGCTGCTGGGAGAAGCAGTTGTTTCTGTTTTTCTGGGGGGGGCTCAGAATAACTGAAAATAGCTGAGAGCCACATTCACTACTGCTGAGGAAAAATCCTTATATCAGGAAAAAACTGTTTGCCACAGTGGGTGACAGACAGAAGAAACTGCCTGTTATAGGACCAAGATGCAAATGGCCATCCAGAGCTCCCAGATGGGACCCAGGGAAGCAAAGAGCTGTCATCAGCTCAGCCTTAGTGTCTTTCCTGTATTTAGGTCTCAAATTCCAGTGAGGCTTAAATTCACACTCCCACTTTGCTTCCCCCACCACACCATTTTTGTCTCCACTCTTGTCTTTTTCTTTTTGACTTCTACCCTCTCTATAGCAAGTGCTTACTATCATCTGGAAAACTGCATGGTTTACAGCCCTGGGAATTGAAATTTTCAATATGCTCACAGGTCGAGAAGTAAGGACTTCTTTATGTGTGTCACAGGGCAGTGTTGTACTGAGGATCCAAATTTCCTGTATTGTCTTCTTGATTCCTTGATTACTCAGCGGGGGTATCTAGGCAATAACACATAATACTTAGACTGGACAAGAGCAAGAAACGTGATGAATATTATGTAGAAGTTACTAACTACTGACAATCTTATCAGCAGCCAGCTTTGATTCATATTGACATCTTCTCCTACATCCTTTCCTCCCTAGCTCCCTTCTCACACTTTTTCCCTCCCTCACTTGATTTCTGTTTCACTTCTTTTTGGTTTCGCCTTTTAAAATTAAAGCTGTAAAAACTTTTCTCAACTTCTTCCTCAAGCTCCTTGTTGTCTGCAGAAAATATCCTGAAACCACAGATTTTAGTCAATATGTCATCAATGTTAGTATTGGACAAAATATTAATTTTCCAAGTATAATACACAATTTGTTATTTTGGGTTAAAGTGGTTATTACAAGTTGCATATAATTGTTCTGGTTTAGCAATTTTATCCAATAATAGGTTCAAAATAGTAGTAAGGATGAATTGAAGAGGTAAGAGAAAGTCTAGCAGGAATGGCGTCTAAAGCAACAGCATTTTTTTTATGTGAGGCACAAATCCTGGAAAAGATATTCCTGCTTTTCATCACAAGAAAGAAATAAGTATCAGCAAAGTGAAATGGAGAAGTGGCAATGGGTTAAGGGTGGTGGTGGTGATGACTAATCAAGTAGACATAAGAAACTGAATAAAGAGTCAGACTTCCTACAGTCACAAAAATGATAGAAATAGAACTTTCATTGCAGTTACTAATTAACAGGGCTCAGGATCTCTCAGCTTTGGAGTTAAAAACAGTGACAAGCCTATGCAACAAGCAGCATGAATTTCATACACCTTGACTCATCCTGAGGGAATTCCTCCAGTGGCATAACATTATCACAGACTGCTGTTATTACCATCTATGAGAAAATGTATTTACATATAAAAACATATTAACTTTTCAAACTATCAAGCACACATATGCAAATCCCTAATAAATATATATGTTGTCTATGTCCATTTGGATGTGATGTTAGTAAGGTCAGAACTTGATTACTACACTCATCTTCTGGTAACATGTCTCAAAAGATGAGAATTCTAAAGAAAGCTGTCTTTTTAACTCCATGTTAAAGAGTAGTTATAAAAGTTTTTCAGCCAAATAATCCAGGTTTCTGGGAGTTTGTTGCGTCAAGAAACTCAGTAACATTTGTGCTCCATTTTCAATAACCACTGAGTAGGAGGAAGTTCAGAATCTTGTAGGGATATTAATGTTATACCATTGCTTTTAAGAGACAAATGAGATAAGAAATCTGTCTGACTGTCATTCTGGTACTGATCTCAGGACTTGAAGGATTTGAAGGAGTAAAATAAAATTAATACCAACTAGTATGGAAAACCAGATGTTGTTAAACTGACTTTAATAGAGAGAGTACTGATGAAGTAGACTTACATTTCTGTATTTTGGCATAGTACTGCACACATTTTTCCTTAAGAAAACAAGGTGGCATGACTTTAGAATGGCATGTATCAAGCATGTTAAACATAACACAAGTGACAGTGCTCTGAATAAGTGTATAAATGGCAATTCATGCTGAACAGGTTTGTTTCTGTTGGACTGTACATAGATGAGCTATTGGGTCTGTCTTATTTGTGGCATTTATCGATGTTTAGGAACAAAATGCAGATTCATAAATGATAAATTTGGTGTTGAATTTAAGGTCAGGAAAGCAGGATGAAATAACATGATGGGTGATTGATACAGAGTGATTCAAATCACCTGTTAAATGGGGTTTATGTGAATAAGGATTAGAGTAATTTGCCCTTCTGTGGTCCTTTGGGAGTTAGACACGCAAATCTGACCCCCAAGTTCACTTGTGAACTGTAGAGAGCAGTGCACATCTCCAAAGAGTGGTTTTTCTCATTCTGAGAGGAGGATGATGATAACTACTTTCCCCTTGTTGTTCAGAAAAGAAACACAGCTCTTCAACTTGAAAGTATAGCAACTACCAGTATCAAACTGGTTAAAGCTGTGAGTGTTGCTAAAGGACAGGACTATATGCACTGCTGCTCAATCCACCTACTCAGGAGATGTCTGAGGGATGATTTTGTCATATGCATAAAGAGAAGTCATGGCTGATGGTTACTTACAGGTATTTTCATAGTGGAAGCATGGCACTAATTTTTAACAGCAAATGCTATTTATTTCCCAAATACTTTAAGGACAGTTGCTCTATATCTTGCATAAGATCTCTGTATATATTAAACAAGACTAGCCTTCACTAAAACTGCCATCATGCAAAATGGAACAAATTCAATGAAATTCATGCAATTGATAAATCCAGCCAGATGTTCACAGCACATATTTTTTTGCTCTGCCAACAAGTAATTGTACACATTCCTCTCTTTAACAGTGTAATGAGAGGCATAGAAGAATGGGAGAGGGAGCAGTATTGAGCATGATCGCTGCAACAAGACACATTTGAATTCTTTGTTAGGATTTTACTATGGTTTACATCAGGAAAACAGCTGTAGTTTTCAAGCAGCTAGGTTAACTTGGATTTTTTTTTTTAAGAAATATTTTTGCATGTACATATTTTCTTTTTTTTGTTTCAGAAATACAAAATCCTTGCCTATGAACTACGATTTTCTGTTCTGGTCATACATCTAAAAACCAGGCTGTTAGCCAAAATTAATATAGCATTCCTACATTTTGTCAGAATAACTAATGAGGATATAGAAAATCAATCCAATACCTACCCCTATCCCTGGGGAACTCTAAACCTACCTGTCTCTAGTCCTTTTATTTCACACCATTGACCCCTCCCTTCTAGTCATGCTCCAAATCTCTTCTTACTCATAAATTTTCCTTAGGAAGTAGCCATCTCCCACGGGGTACCAACAGTGCCAATGTGATCCAAAACAGCCTTTTGAGCACGTCAGACAAAGTTTTCTGATTCCCAGCGAATCCATCCCCAGAAGGGTCTTGGCAGGGATACAAACAGGCCCATGGCACTCCTCAGCCTCCCACCAGCCTTCAGTGAGTTCACTTTTCTTTTTGCTGCTCTGCTGTGAGAGCTGCGAGCACCAGATCTGAGCAGTTCTCGGGCAAATGTGGAGGTTTAACACAAGCTTGATTTTCTCAGGGAGGATCTTCTGGAGCTGACTCCGGCTTCTTGCCCCGGAGCTAGAGCAATGTTCCAGTAGAGACGAATTTCCTTTGAAATGAAAGTAATTTGCTTCAAAACCAGAAACAAATTACTTCAGCATCTACTAATAACATCTGTTTGTAAGAACTCAAAAAAATTAAAATATTTTGTTTATTATATTCAGCTATTTGTGAGCCAGAACAAAAAAAAAAAAGCCAAATAAAATTAATATTTTCTACTCTTCAGTTTAGGTATGGAACAAATTAATTCATAATTAATATTGAAGTGCTGCTGTTACTTTACATCAAGGATTGTAAAGGTTATTAAAAAGAAGAAATCACTGCATAAATACAAATATATGGCTTCCATATCGAAGTCCTGACTGGATTAGGGTAAAAGGTCCTTGAAATTAATTGTGCCTGTAGATGAATCAGATGACATTTTCAGAATTGCTTTGGGTCAGATTTTTCAGATGTTTTAATATTCCCTCTCTTGGGTTCTGCCCAAATAATACCGTAACTGGGCAGAGCTCCAGAAGACACTGGTTGTAATCCCAGCTCTGCCAGTGCCTACCCCTTTGTACATACCATTCTATTTCTCTATCTCTGAGCTTTTCAGCCTTCAAAATGAAATCACAATGCTGATCATAATGTACTCAAAATGTACTAATAAAGTTTATACAGGTCTAGGCTAGAAATGATCAATGAGGGTAGCATTTATCTCTCCTGACATCTCTGTTACATCTGTGCTACTTGTAGGGTGGGTCTTATCTGAGCGCGTAGGTAAACTGAAGTACTCGCTTGAAGTCCCTTAAAAAATGTGATGAGAAATAACCAATCCTAAATCATATCTCATCTGATTTGGATTAGGTGTCTCCCTTCAGATAGGCTTAACAAAGAAAAAGAGATTCCAACAATATAGATGTCTAAAGCTAGACAATGCCAACACTACCCGAAGTGATTAGCAGTCAGAGCCTATGCCTTCCAGAGATTTAGATTCCTTTATCCATTTTATATTAAAGAGTTTTATCTGGATAATTTTGCTTCAACCTTTATGCTCAGAAGTCAATAATAAAACATTGGGCCCTTGAAGTACCCTCATGTCATGTCATTTAAACAATTCAAAGGTTGATTTTCTCCTCTTGGCTAAGAAATAACTAAAGAATAAAGCTTTCATGAATTCTCATTTGCAAATTGTAATTGCTTCAGGAATAGAAACACTTAACATGCGTTTCTGATATATACATTTTTTTAAAATGAGGAAAAAAAAATCCTAGCTAAAGAAAAAAACACTACCCACTCCCAAAATCCATTAACAAGATTTAGACCTTATAGTAACTAATAGAAAAGGTTGTATAGCCTAATTTACTTAGACTCTGATGCCCAGCTAAAATTGTGTATAAAGATGCCAGTAAAAATACAACTTTGGATCATAACATAGTTGAAATGTGTGCATATTATACAATTTATAATGAGATTTGCTGACTGTAATTGCCATGCATTTTTTATGCCTTCAAGAACTATGTGAAGCATAAGGATTTACTATTTGTGCTGAATTTCAAGTATGTATCAGAACTAGGGCTGTACCAAACATAGAATCATAGAATAGTTTGTTTTGGAGGGGACCTTAAGGATAACCTTGTTCCAATGCCCATTCTATGGGCAGGGACACCTTCCACTAGACCAAGTTACTCAAAGTCACATCCAAGTGGCCTTGAACACTTCCAGGGATGGGTTATCCACAACTTCCCTGGGCAAAATGTTCTAGTGCCTCATCACCCTCGCAGTAAAGAATTTCTTCCTAATATCCAATGCAAACCTACCCTCTGTCAGTTTAAAGCCATTTCCTCTTTTTCTAACACTACATGACCTTGTAAAAAGTCCCTCTCCAGCTCTCTTGTGGGACCTCTTTAAGTACTGAAAAGCTGCAATAAGTTCCCTCTGGAGCCTTCTCTTCTCTAGGTTGAACAATCCCAATCTCTCAGCTTTTCCTCATAGGAGAGAAGTTCTATCCTTGTAGTTGTCCTTCTGGCCCTTCTCTGGACTCACTCCAACAAAACATGGCAGTGCATCCTCACAGGGGCTCATCTAAGAGCTTCCTTCTCAGTGTCAAAGCAGAAACCAGAGCCTTCCTTTTTGTCACAAGTTCCTCAGAAGCAGAAATTTCAAGACAAAACTCAAGGTCACAGCCAGGTTTCCATCTTGTTCCTATCAAAAGTCTACCATTTACTCACAGAATTCAGAACTTAAGGGTAGAAATAACATACTAGAAAACTATTTTGTCTCACCCGTAAAGGGTGAGGGGATGAACCTCATCTTGCTAGAGTGATTTGGAAGTTGCATGTTTAATTTGACAATGCTATTTAAACTCTTTTGTAGTCAAAGGAGAGAGAGGTATTTCTGGAAAGGCAACTCATCCCATGGTAATGAGAATTCTGCACCTATGCTTCTAAGATAAGCAGGAAAAATCATTCTTTGGAGATGCATGTCTTTCCTGGTTGATTAAAAAGAAGCCTAGACAATTAGCTTAGGCTTATCAGCTTTTAAATTACTCTAGTTAGGTGAGACAAAGGAGATCCTAAGGCTGAAATCTAATGTAGTCCACTCCAAAATTGCACTCCAAATTGCATTCCAAAACTGCAGTTACAGCAGGTGCTTTACTTTTGCTTATAGGGGAAAAGAAACTTCAACTTTTATCTGAATTACACACAAAAGTATGAACAAAGAGCTAGGATTTACTTTTCTGAGTACTGTTATCACACTTGGCACAATGAAAGCTTTGTAATGAGGTTATGTTTCTCCCTCATAAAAATTTCATTGAATTTCTACTTAAATAATCCACAAGGATGAGATTATTAAGATAAAGCATTTTCATTTATTAGTAGTCTCAATATCGTACGAGAAGCAAAGTTTTTAATTTGTTTCTTTCATTACATATTTATTTTAGTGATGCATACTAAACTATACTATATTTTAAGTCAACTTTGAGTGAGACCTTTCCATTTTATCAACAGGATGTTTTATGCAATGGCATCTTTCAAATGTAGGTTCATGGGAAATTATGACAATTTAAAGATCAATTTGTATTTTTATGTAGAAATGTCAATATATAGAATAAAAGAAAATTTTTAGTTTTGACCAGTGTTAAAATGAGTCTAAGATATGTTTGCATGAAACTTAGTCCCCGGGTTAGATGAGAAAATTGTTTCCTGAAAAGTTTGCGAATTAAAGAGGAAAAGGGAAGACACTCCCATTCTTTCTGAAGAGCAGATTAGTGAGTAAATTGTAGAGAAAGCAGCATAAAATATTTTATCCAGTTCAATTTCACAGGTTCACTATTTAGAAATACATATAAACCTTCCATGTAAACTTAACCTGCAGGATTTATTGTTTCAGGCACAGAGGGAAAAGGGAATTTATTCAAATTGGAAAAGTATTTGAAATCATGTACACTCTGTGGAATGCTCAGGAACATAAACTACATGTAGGATAACTTGGCTGTGGAATCAGATGTGTTTTACTTCTGATTGCCAAGGTAGGACGAAGACTGGCTCTATTTCCTTGTGGATTTTGGTTTTATGCTACCCACTAGAACACGTAAAACCACATATTCTTTTAGTGTGATATGAAATAGATGAAACCAAGATGAAATAAAGTCAGTACTGAAAGTCTTTATGCAGAAACTTAGATGATAATAACCTCTATTGAGTTAATTTTGAAGCATTTGAATTTCAGTTATATGCCATTTTGAGAGAAAAGTCATGTCTATCTCAGTTAGACTCATCATTCTGAATCTCATTATTGGACAACTGTAACAACTGCATGTGAAAAATATTTATCTGAATCAAATAAATTGCTGAAAATTTATGTCATAGAACTATAAACCCCAAATTTATTTTCTTCTTCAAAGATGGTTTCTTTGTTTAATTTCCCATGAATTTAACCTGGGAATTTTCCATGAAATAAATTTGAAAATGTTTCTTCATTTTCTTTTTGATTAGCTTCTTTTTCTCTCTGTCATTTTTGTATATTTTTTTATATTCTTCTGAATATACAATTGAGAAAAGAAGGTTGATATAATACACTACCTTACCTTGAATAAATAATATCTTCTTTTTATTTTATTTTGTTTTGACCCTACCATATACACAGACGAAAAAAAATGAAAAAAACACCCCCACCCTGGTGTAGATTTTCCCCCATGTGACCATATCACAGACTGGGAAGCATGTGGCAGTGTTTCCAATATCATAAACAGAACCATAACTGTTTAGTCAGAGACATTTTGAATTACTACATTTCCTCCTTCAGGTCTTTGGATTAATTTCAAAGCTTGCTGTAGTCATAGATGTTGCATCATAAAATCTGTGGCTTTATTCATCAATTTAATTCAGAATTTTGTTTTTTAACCATTCATGGAATAACAATACTTTTTGATAAATGTAATATAACAGTTGCTTAAGAAAATGGCATTTGATTAAACAGTATTTTCTTTGAATAACTTTAATTATCCAATTAATAGGTATTCAAAATCAAAATGAATGCAATTGAAGAAAATCTCAGAAAAGTAATAATACCTTGAATGAATCCTCTAATCACTTTAATAACAAAAGCTCACAGCATTTTTCTAAGTTTGATAAGAAAATTACTTGGTTATTGTTCCTACTTAAATTAATAAGATTTTTGCTATTATGTGCATTTTCACATCACTGGGCCATAAGTCTTGAAAAATAAATATCCTGAAGTGGAAATATAGAGACAATAAAGTGGACAGGGGAGATCTATGGATGTCCTCTATCTGGATTTCTGGAAGGCCTTTGACACAGGCTCCCCCGAAAACATCCTTCTCTAAATTGGAGAGATATGGATTTGATGGGTGGCCTGTTCAGTGGATAAGGAATTATCTGGATGGCTGCATCCAGAGAATGGGGGTCAACAACTCTCTCAGGGGTCCATATTGGAACCAACGCTATTTAATGTCATACAAACACAGACTAGGTGAGGTCAAAAGGGGCCTCAGAGACCATCTTTCAAGTTTCAATCCCCTTGTCATCCTGTCATGGGCAGGGGCACTTTCCATCAAATCAGGTTGTTCAAAGCCCCATCCAATCTGGCCTTGAACACTTCCAGGGATGGAATACTCACCACTTCTCTGGGCAACCTGTTTGAGTAAGTCACGACTCTCACAGTAAAGAATTTCTTACTAATATCTAATCTAAACCTGTCCTCTTTCAATTTGAAGTCATTTCCCCTTCTTCTATCGATATGTGCCCTTACAAAAAGTCCCTCTACAGCTCTCTTTAGGTATTGGAAGGTGCTATAAGGTCTCCCTGGAGCCTTCTCTTCTCCACAATATCTTCATGACATGGACAGGGAGACTGAATGCACCCTCAGCAAGTTGGCAGGTGACATAGAGCTGAATGGTGCAGTTGACATGCCTGGGAGACAGCATGCCATCCAGAGGGACCTGGACAAGTTCAAGAAGGGGGCCCATGGGAACCTCAGGAGATTCAACAAGGCCAAGTGCAAGGTCTTGCATCTGGTTCAGAGCAACCCCTGGTATCAGTACAGGCTGGGGAATCAAGGGATGGGAAGCAGCTCTGTCGAGAAGGAATTGGGGTAGATGAAAAACTGGGCGTGAGCTGGCAATGTGTGCTCACAACTCAGAAAGCCAGCTGTGTCCTGGGCTGCATCACAAGAAACGTGGGCATCAGGTCAAGGAAGGTGATTCTGCCCCACTACTCTGCTTCTCTGAGACCCCACCTGGAGTGCTGCATCCAGCTCTGGGGTCCTATGCACAGGAAAGACATGGACTTGTTGGAGTGAGTCCAGAGGAGGGTGATGAAGATGATCATAAGGATGAAACATGTCTCTTATGAGGAAAGTGAGAGAAATGACATTGTTAAATGTGAAGAAGAGAAGGTTTCGGGGAATCTTTATTGAAGCTTTTCAATACTCAAAGGGAGGATATAAGAAAGACCAGGACAGGGCCTCTTATGATAGGACAAAAGGCAATTATTTTAAACTAAAGGAAGGTAGTTTTAGACTAGACATAGGGAAGAATTTTTTGACTAAGAAGGTGGTGAAACACAGGTACAGGTTGCCCAGAGAGTGGGTGGATGCCTCATGCCTAGAAACATTCAAGGTCAGGTTGAACAGGGGTCTAAATGACCTGGTCTAGCTGAAGACAACCCTGCTCATTGCAGGAGGGTGGAGTACAGGACCGTTAAAGGTCTCTTCCAAGCCAAACTATTCTATGAGTCCACGATAAAAGAAAAAAAGATATAATCAGCTTTAAGGATTCAACAGAGTGTTCTGCTTATCTATAGTATACAGGTCATGAATTTAGACCTGTATATTCAAGATATGCTTTCAGACCTTCAGACACTGATAAACTGTTTTGCTAAAGTGCAGAAATCTCTGCATCCATCTCGTATATCCCTCTCTTCATCTAATCATCCTGAAGTAAGTTTCTACCCATCTCTGGAAAGAACAACAACAACAAGACTTACAACATAAAAACTATTTTTGTACCTCATTATGTCTTGGACATGGTTTGGTGCACCCTTGACTGCCACTGATTTCAGTGGGAGTTGAAATTTCTCAGCACCCTGTAGAGCAGTGCCCGTGCCTTGGAAGGCCAAGCAGAGGAGAAACCACAAAGTTCACAGCATGTGCTCTTCATGGGCCACGTGCCATCAGCTTCAGGATTTTCACAGTATTCCTTCAGACATTTTGTTTCCACATCACATAGCTGTGCTGAAGGTCAGCATAGGGAATACAGCCTCAATTTACTCTCATTCAGGAGCTTCCAAACCCAATGCTCTCTGTGGATTTGTGTTTCTAATCTCCCCAGGCTGAGGATACTTGACCAAATCATCTCTCCAGGAACTCTCCCTACGCATTCACTGAACAATCTGCCACAGGCTGCTTACCTGACTGCATGAGGCAACAGGGGATACCAGTTCAGTTGGAGTCAAGGAAGGAAGGAGAACTTGAGCCAGGTCATCCTTCCATGCAAATACAACTCGTTTTTGTTCCTTCTAGAATAAAAACCTACATGTTTATGTATTCAACAAACATGTTTCAACCAGTATACCTAGATGAGATTTATATACTGAAATTGAAGCTCTCATGAAATTACTTCCATGTTCCTTTTTCCTTTTTATTTTGCCTTTGTTCTTTTTTTTTTTTTCTTATATCCTGTTACAGCTCTTCCTAAAAACTAATGACCCAGGCACTCTCATCCTGAGCTACAATAAGTGAATGGGAACAGATAAGAAAATCTCTGCATCTCCCTTAGAGCTGGAGCATCCTGCTGATATCTCCCAAGGTTGTCATTAGCAATAATGGAAAAGCAGCTGAGCTCCAGCACATCTACACTGGTTTTCACTGAGCAGGTATTTGTGTGTGAAAGAGGATCTATCTGCAAATATTCCTTCTGTGCTACAAGTGTAAGACATTTAACCACATACCGTAACTTTGGTGCCACAGGGATAAGCTAAGCCCAAACTTCACTCCAGAAGGAAAACTTATCATTGCACGTGGAATTTCTTCTTTCCCTTAAAAAAAAAAAAACCACATGCACAATGTGTGCAACCCTGACAAATGAATTTGTTTGTGTCTGGAGTCTTGTATAAGCTAGTTAGTTAACAAGGAAATTTTTATACATGGGAAAGATAAAAAGTCAGCTCTAGGATAAAGCTTATAAAGCTTTATAAAGACACTTAGCATAGGTAAGATGACTCATTATCTAAGGTGCCTTCCTCTCTCCACTGATGGTATGAAAACTAAGGGTTAGGTGTCAGATTAGAGGTGAGAGGAACTGTTCCTATAAAAATACCTGTTTCTCCAGTGATGACTATAAAAGAAAAGAAGAGTAATGTTGTCAGAAATAGATATTCACTTTTAGTTAGAAGAATCCCATCCTGTTTGTCTAAATATATAATTCTTCGGGTGTCCTGTGCAGGGCTAGGACAGCTCAAGATGATCCTGATGGGTCCCTTCCAACTCAGCTATTCTATGATTCTATAATTTTATGAAATTCTATAAGACTGAAGTTATGTAAAATCAATTCATTTGAGATCATCGTGCACCATTAAATTCCAGTTTTCATGAGGTTTCGTCAGTTTGTTTCTGGACTATTATTGGTCTTTGTATGCACACTGCAGATCATATTGGACCCTTATTCTTTACGTGGTCTTGAGTAACAGTCCCTACATAAAATCCCTAAATAAAAGTAGATACATTAATATGGGGAAATGTGATGGTGTCGCTCTGGAAGCTTCTTGCTATTGATACCATAAGAAGATAAGTATAGTCACAGTGGATCAGACCAGCAGTCCTGTCTGAAGCAATGGCCAAGAGAAGATACCTTCTAGAAGAGCATAAAGACCTGTAAACAGCTTTGTCATCTGTTAGAATCCCCACAGCCAAATAGCTGTAGCCTAGGCACTTTAGGAGTTGGGGTTTATTTCCACATAAGTTTCAGGCCTTGCTGGAGGTCAGGGTTTAACTTTGAGCTGGGTCTCCATTAAAAGGCATTTTTCTCTGACTGAGATGTAAATAAATATCTGTTCATTTTCCACGAGTGCCAGAAAGTGGCTGGATGCACAGGTTACATTATGGCTCCCTGTGTGCCAGGAAAGAGCTTATGACAAGGGAAATAGCAATACCTCATCTGTGCTAATCTGATGGGTTGGCTATCTGAATTTGATCAGGTCAGCATGCTGGAGGATCAGACAGACCTAAACTTTGTGCAGTATTTTATCTCCAGCACATACTGCTTAAAAGCTCAGAAAATCATTAAACTCCAAGCTGACACAGGGAATGCCTAGTGGGATTAACCTTCAAAAACTAATTACCAAGGAGATCAACAGAAGGCAGTCTGCATCACCACTGTTGTGACAGCATACCAGAGGAGTGAGTGGTGTCAGAAAATGTTGAATAAAAAATCCTAATTCACTGGAGATCCTTTTCCTGTGTACATAGTGGTTTCCAAATAATTACCAATGTCAGATCAATGGAAGTTAGGTTTCTAATTATAGATAGGGGTCAGGGTACAATTGCTATGATGATCATTTTTATTTTATAATTTTTCCATTAGTTTATAGAAAAGGTTTTGAATGAAGTATTACATTAGGAAGGATCAGCTCCCATATTGTAGAGGAGTGGGCCTCGCTCACCTCGCTTAGACATCCACTGAGCAAATCACTGAGCAAAGTTTCAGCAATTATCAATGAACAGATGAAGACACTATGAGTATCTGATTTATCTGAATCATCTAAATAAGGCCAATAACACCTTCAAAAGGGGTGCCTTTTCTCTCTCTCTCATATTAAAGGAGTCTGTTTTGGCTGCCTTGAATATGCGATGTGGGTTTTAAATGTAGTGAAATGAATTTCAACTGCATACTAAGCAGACAACACAAATAAATGCTGAACTGAAAGGGTCAGTGCTCCATCAGCTGACAAAACCAAAACGATATAGATTAATGTTACCTGGAAATTTGTTAATTGCTCCTCAGATTTCATGTCCCCTGGATGCACCTGGTCTCAGGTGATGTTACAAAAAGCCAGGAAGCAGATTATGTTACACACAGGTATATGGACAGGTAGGTTGTGTGTATGTCTATGTTTTTATGTATAACATGACATGTGTATAATATGTTAGTATGTTATAATAAGTATCTGAAGATATAATTTTACACATTATTTATACATAATAATATACTTTTGTATATATTGTATATATATGCATCTATACTTATATATATGTAGGTTTTATATCACCACTAACTTACTCCAGTTTCTAGACACAAAATTTTAAAGTAATAGAAGTTTGATCAGTAAAAAAAATCCTAAAGAAGCACAGAAGACTGGTTTTCCCAATTTTCTTCAAATCCCTCTAGAATACCAAGGTTATTAAAGCTTGAATAAAACATTTTGGAAAGCAGAAATCCCAAAGTTCATACCAGCAAAAGTGAAGAATCCCAGTAAACTGGGAACCCTGCAGTCTGACATGCTGGACATGTTTCCTAAAGCTACTGCATAGTTGATGCTGTGATCAGAATTCTGGGAACACATACTAGTTATATAAATATTTTTAAATCAATCCGATGATAGCACTAGTACAAACCATGCCCTGACTTTAAGAGATCATTAGGGAGGACTCAAAAGAAATTAGTGCATTTAATTACCTTTCTGAAGTTCCCAAATAAAATAAATGTCTATTGAATTTCCCCCCTCAGTTTAAGACTAAAATCAAAATGCTATCACATTTTAATTAAGGTGAACTTGTTTTTCCATTTGGTTGTTATTCTATCTTGATTTTTTTTTCATTTTTCTTACAATTGAATAAAGATGCTAATTGGGGATCAGTTTGTAATAACAGCTGTCAGACCCTGAAGATCCATTCTCCTATCTAATAGTCTGTGGATGTAGAACAATCCATAAGGTAGCATGAGGGAACCTTTCTTTTACTAGAAGGGATCATCTTCATCCACAACTACAGACTGCACACTACAATGAGCTTGCTCTGCTGCTTTCCTGATCTTGCTTGTTTGCTTTGGTCCAGGGAGAATAAGGGGAATTTGTAATTTACATGATATATTTACCTGACAGACAGTGGATAGCTCATGTTCTGAGTTCTCTGGAGATGAATCAGCTTTGGAACAGGAACACAGTAGTTGAGTGAACACTGACAGCTTTCAAAATGTTAATAAGGACATTGCACAGTATCTGGGTAAGAGCAGAGGGATTTGTCTCTTTTAGGTTATTCACCTTGACATTTCTAACATTAGAAAGATGATGTTCAGTGATGTCACTCTATTCATTTGCAAAAAAACTCCAGATAATTAAAAATTGTGTATAGACTGCGAAGGAGAGTCTTATATTACGTCACAATGTAAAGTTACCAAAACTTAAACCACCGAAGATCAGGCAAGTCAGAATGGAGATGGCCAGTTAACTCTTCTGACCTCAAAACAGCAAAGACCTCTATGTATTATATTAATTCATAGTTTTGTTTGGTTCTGTACTAAAGGGGTACAATTTAATCGCCAGGTCTGCATAAAAATAAGGATACTATTTTTCAATGTTTACTAACATGGTGTAGCTGGAGGAAAAAGCATAATTTCAGAAAATGTTTGACTTCAGTTACATGATCTTTATACCATATCTTTTCCTGAAGAGATCAAGCAGTATAGTATCTCCAGGAAGTCTTAAAAAATATATGAATTTTGGTTAAATTTAGGAAAGAAGCTCCCACCTTTACACAGAATTATATTTATAGTTTGAATTCACTGATAAACTAGTGTATTGTAAGCTTACTTATGAACTGAGAATACAAACTGTCTGCTAGCCAGATGCCTGCTTGTGAGGGGTTATCTTCACTCTTAAAAGGTTGTAGCCTTAATGTGACAAAGGCCTTTGAAGTTTAAATGAGCATAGATGTTTCCCTTAGACTGTAACTGAAAGCAGCAACAACCAAATTCTCCCTGAAGTGTGACCCATGTTTTAAAAGAGATTTCCTCAAATAGGGTAGGATTGAACACTAAACTTATTCTCTCTTCCAAACTCTATCCCTAAAAGGTTTGAAAATTTTGCAAGTTACAAGGAACCACCAGGATGAGACATAAACATCTTTTCTCTATATCAGATAATATATCAAGAGGAATAAAGCAAGAAATACAGAAGAAATCTTTCATTCTTTAATATTTTTCTCACTCTGAGCATTTGAACAAGATATCTTTCAGCAACAATGAAACTAAGTTAATTTAGATTTTATTAAGTTTTTGATGTGGAATCTGTTTTGTTGAATTTTAAGCAAGACTCAGTGCCAGTGGTATGTAATAAGTTACTGTAATTCTTAACTGGAAAATTGTAAGACCATATTTAGTAAGATTTTTTTTTTTTTAATTAAAGTGTTTTGCCAACATCTTGGTTGATAATCTAATAAGGGAATACCAAAAAAGGGTAATGAACTACATTAAAATATGTCTATATACAAGTCAGACTGACCCTTATCCTTAAATTGTTCCATTGCTTTCACCTTCACCGGGACAACATTTGAAACACAGTACAGAGACTGCCTGATACAGCTTAAGGAAAGAAAATGTGCTGAGGAAATGTAGAAATTGTAAGAAAGGAGTCAATGATCTAGTCTGGGCTTAGCTGTGTACTGTAGAAGTGTTTTTTGAAAACAATCTAAGGGTACCTTTTCTCTGACTTTGGAGTATGTCATTGCAGTAAAAAATAACTATGTGAAACAAAAAGAGGACATGTATTTCATGTGGACTAAATAAGCTCCTCTCATGGTCTGGGAACTCATGTGAATGGCAGTAGAATCAGATACTGGTACAAAGTCCTGCTGGAAAGGAGCTTCCAGATCTCTCAGCACAGCACCTGCTTTCTGGTGGTACCAGCTACACCAACACCATTAATAACATGCATCTGCATAATTTGGGTTTACAAGTCCCTAAAGATGGAGAAAGCTCAACTTCTCAGGAAATCTCTTCTAATGTTTAGCTGACTATTCTTATCCCAGCTAAGCAAAGCTGGCTGAGACCAGAAACATGAGACTGTATAACGTAGAAGTGCATGAGTGCCCATCTGCTTCTGTGATGCTCACAGTTCCACTTGCAGCAGAGAAGATGTTCCCTCTGTCTGTTGGTCCTGATCTGAGCCTCAGTGGCTGCTGTGGCACGGGTGGTGGGGAGCCTGGTGAGTCACTCCGGCCACCCACAATCCAGCAGAGCTGTGAGTCTATTTCTGCACAGAGTCAACAGATGGGAGAATTCACAAAAGCTAAATTTGGCAGACATTACTGGAAGTCTCAATACAGCCCTCAGTCAATTAGGTAACACAGTCTTATGAACAGAAGTGACTAAGGGCCATTAGCTTATGAGAACCAAAGAAAGGCAGCTCCTTAGCCCCAGAGGCACAACAACTTTATATAGGTTTCAAAATTGGTTTGTGTGAAGTAAGTAATCAAGAAAAGCAAGAAGTGATTTACTGTGGGGTTTAAAATAGAACAGGTTGGCCATCAACAATAGCTTAGCTCTCTAGAGCACCTTGCACCCACATTGTACCTAAACAAGCTTTGCATAATAGAGGAGAGTTCAATTCCACATGATTACAGTTATAGAGTCCCCCGAGGAAAAAGAACAGCTAAGAGTGCAGGCTTTTCATCACCATTTATAAAGACTTTGGAGGTCTGTTTGAAATGGTGAAATGCTACTTACCTCCATTATACAACACTTTGAGGCACAGAGCTTTGATGAATACACCATTTAGCTGTTTGGGATTATTATTGGTTAAGGTCTTTCCATTTAATGATTTGCTTTATTTCAAAACCCTCCATATTTTTCCGTTACCATACTAATTGAAATATTTTTTTAAATATTTTAACTTCCCCTAATTAAAGTAGAAAAAAAGCCATAAATGCAAATTTATTTAAAATCAAAAATAATTTTACAAATAAATCTGAAAAATGCAATGCTGCTTCATCTATTTAAATGGCAAATTTAAAATTAATAATTATGCAAACTAAATCAACTCATTAGATCATGGAATAAAAGGTAATTAAGTAGACCTGTCAAATGAGAATTAGAGCTAAATACAACAACCCTTGATCCTGCAGAGTAAATCTTGACTCGTGTGATTAGTTGCTCTGCTTTACTTGGGGAAAGGTTTGTGGCATCATACCAAAAAAATCGCTCCTTGATCCTGGAACTTGGACTACATATGTGCACCTCTGCAGCTCTATGATAGATGTAGACATGCATATATAAGTAAGAATAACACAAGAATCAGGCAGGATCCAAAATTAAAGTCATATATTTTAGTCAGTGTCCAAATGAAAATCTCTGGTTATTTGAATATGACGTTACTTGCCTCTGGCATGAACAATGACACATTGAATTTCAACATGGAAAGTCTATTCTTTTGAATTTTCCATTGTTTTCTCATTCTATTTCTGCTTCAGATGTATCAGCTTTACCAAAGAGAGTTGCTGGATGCTCTCTCTGGATTGGGTGCTGTTCTTTGAGCGACCATTACCTGTTAAAAGGAGTTTAGAAACATGAACTGCATTCCAGTTTGAGTCACTGATCTTATGAAGATCTGTGTGTGATTTGGACTTTACACAAGTCAGCTGATCTAGTGTTAAGGAACATGCAAGATTTCAACCTGCTCCTCCTGCTATCTTGAAGAATCCATACTGCACTGTCCAGGGGTGAATGCTGATAAGGTTATAATGGCTCTAGGTATGAACAAAACTCAGTACCCTCACAAAGTTGTAATAAAATATTCAGAGTGTACAAAATTTTTGGATTAATATTTAAAATTACACCTTTTGATCTCTTCCAGTGGAGAACAGGAAGTTAGAGAAGACACACTGCAAATAGGCAAAAGGTTGAAGAGGTCAATCAACTTCTCTGTGAAAATCATAGAGATTCCACATCCAGTGCATAAATTTTTCCTCCCACTTTCCTGAAATTCAACAGTCAGTTATCATGTAGGAGAATTACGTATTTAAAAGTAATTTTTTTTCCAGGAAGGGCAGTTTTGTTGGAGGTTTATTTACTGATATGCACACACTTAAAATCAAAACACGTCTTGATAATAGAAAATAGAAGTTTCCTGACACTTTAATTCTCTTCTATTGCCTCTGTAGATTTTAAGGGGTCTATATTCATAGAAATATATAGAAAATATATAGGAAAATTACCTCCTTTGGCATTTCACTTGAACTATGATTCTCCAGTAGAAAATGTGGCTTATGTATTCACAGATTTTGAACACCAGTACAGTTTGCTGGCCTCTAAAATTAGTGTTAGGCATAAAAAACAGCATTCTCCTCATTTTCTAAAATGTCTCTGTAAGAAAAAGGTACACTATACATGGTGTTGTGTGTCTCTTTTATAAATTTAATAAATTTTTGGTGCATTCATACTGTAAATATAAAATAATTTTACACTTTAAAAACTTTTGCTATTTTCATTTTTCCTATTAAAGCCTTTTTTTTAGCCTATTTTGATTAAGAGGATGGGGATAATGGGGCTTTGAAAGGAAAGTATTTTTTCCTACTTAAACTTATGTATAAAAGTGTTAAGTTTCAGACAGTCAAAAAATGTGAAAGCAAAAAAACCCACACTGAATAAAGTCACGTTATTTACACTCAGGATCCACAATGTTCTTTGACCACTAAACGATTAAAAAGAAGTAGTTCTGTGCTGTCAGAAGTTCTTCAATAGATTCCTCTCTACCTTTTCACTCATCCACTGATTTCTCAATACCCTCCTGTCAATTGCTTCATAAATATGTAATTATAATTGTCCTCTGGGTACCTCTCACCCTGTTTTATGCACTTGCAGCTATTCTTTCTTTCAGATCTTTTCAGTTCTATTTATACATGTTTTAATGTGGACCTTTTGTTTTCACTGTATGTCCCCTCTTCGTGTCTTAGTGGGACCTGATTCCTCTGTGGTGGGAAGATCCCACTGCCTCAGAATCTACAACACTGAGATAAATAACATTATTCTTAGGGGAACTATAGACATTGAAGTTTACAGACCACTGCAGAGCCAAAGTTGTCTTTGCTTACTTATAATAATTTGCAGAGAATGAACCCAGGTTGTAATCTCTGCTCATGAAATTTGTACTTGTGCATTACCAGGTCACCTGGCAATATGTAGTTAATCTGAAATAGTAACAATCATGTGTTTACATTTGTGACAAAAAATTATTAGAGATCATCATTTTGTGCCCACATGGTCTTCTAGGACAGCCTTGACACTGCCTGTAAAAGCACAGGGTCTTGCTGAGTCTTATTTAAATTTCATCAGTACACTTGAGAGAGGAAGTATTTTCCATTTTGTGTCATGTGGAAGGAACTTTAGAAATTCTTATCAGAAGTTCTAAAACTGAATGAGTCTTCTCAGGAAACCACAGGCTTAGCTCTTCTCAGATATAACCATTTTATTTAAACCTATTTCAACAAACCAGCTTAAAATAACAGAGTTTGTATTGTAACCTATTGCAATTTAGTATGACTTTGAAGTTGGCCCATCTTTGAGCAGAGGTTGGATCAGATGACCTCCAGATGTTCCTTCCATCTTGACTTTTTATGTGATTCCATGATTTAAGATCTTAAAAAAATAAAACACTGATTTTAACAAAATGGATTTGCTTATGCTAGTATGAGAAAGATTTACCTGAACTCGAAGAAAATTAGGTTTCCCTCACATTGTGTTCATATAAGCACCTCTATTTCTGAAGAAGAAAGGGGAGGAAAAAACCAGGGTACAAACCATCATCTGTAGTTCAATTCTTTGCTTCTCTTTTCACTTCTTGTATGACCTTAAATACCTTTGTCTGTATTTCAGAGTTCTGTAAATAAAATAGTAAAAATTGTCACTTTGGCCAGTGTTGTGTGAGGGGAAAACCATAAAAGCTTCTTAGATACTGCAGTTGTGGAAACCAGGTATTTATGCCACAGATAAAAGCTAAGATACGTTGGTATATCTCTCTATATAAACATATACCTTTACTTCCAGTGCTGTAAAATTTTGCCCGTGGTTGAAAGCTGGAAAGGGACTGCTTCCCCACAGGGGAGATAAAGCCAACAACATACTTTCAAATAAAATGATCCATGCTGGAGAATATAACGTTATTTTCTGCAAATTATGCAGACCTGTGAAACAACAGGTTTATGGCAGCAGGAAGAGATGCCTCCAACTGGCTCCACTTTGTGCGCAAATTGCAGTGAGATTCTAACCTGGAATGCTGAAATGAACAGCTCTGAAAGAGTGCAGTGTATTTTTGATACTGCTCTGTCTCCCAAAATTTCAAAGGTCAATATGAAAGTCTGAGGCAGAACACATTCTACACACAGAAAAAGGCCTGACTCAGACTGGAAAGAAATAACTTTCCCCTAAGAAATCAGATCAGCTAAAAAAATTGCATTTCGATAGTTTCTTAGAAGGTCTGGTTTGAAGGCACATGTTACCTCAAAGATTTATTGGTGTGATAAATACAGATCTTTACTAGTCAGCCAATAATTTGAAACTTGCAGACTCAAATGAAAGAGAAAACATGAAATGCCGTAAAATAGAGCAAATCAGATAAAGTTCCACATGTATTCTGAGTCACAGATGCAAAATAGCCGTTAAAAAGTTATATCAGTCTATTTCCACCTAAGTTCATGCTACCTGTCTCAGGATCTCCCTATACAGGCGTAAAAGTTACTGTTTCAAATTAATTTTTCACTTTAAAAGGTGCTGAGACCACAACTCTCATTCCCACTGGTAGGAGGTGTTGGTGTTATGCATCTCTGAAAATTAGGCCACTTATTTTAGGCACATAAATATATTGGCCCAGGCTTCCCTGTGTCACTCTGTAGATGCAAAGGAGCCACATACCTGTCTTAGCTGGCCAATTAGTATGAGATACTGGGCTAAAGTAAAAGCAGCACTTGTGAAATTAACCTGCTATATTTTTTTTTTCTGAAGTGTTATAAAATGCTTTCTAGGTGTGCTAGATTTATCATCAAAATGTCTAGTTGGGGAAATGATCCAAAAGTCTTAAAGCTTTGGACTAAGATAAGTAGCCTGTCATAACAGATTTAGCAAGTGATCATGCAAGCTATAGGAAAAATGCTCAGTCTTGTGGTAGAGAAAGAATGTCCTATTTACAGAAATGCTGTGTTACTTGCTTTTGGTGGAAATAAGAAGATTCAGTGCCTTTGGGGTCCATTAAGCAAAGCCTTTAAGTACAGCTGCACTGCTGGCTCTTACTGTTTTACTAATATTGAAAGGATAATTTTTGCTTTGCAGAAGCATCTGGGTTGGTTTGAGAACTGGGCAATTTTTCTTTTGCAGGAAAAATGAAAACTTCTTGCCAGCACTGTCACAGAAGGAAACTTGGAACAGTGGCCTAAGTCAAATATAATTGATTCAAAAGATGTGTACATGTTCATATTATACATAGGTATATATATATGTATATACATGTATATATATACACACATACACATGCATATACTAATGATTTCAGGAGAAACATGATTCAGGATGGAAGAATGATTAAGATGTTTGTTTAAACAGGATTGTCTTACTGAATCCAGACTGAAGAATCACAATCAACAGATTCATCTACCACCTTGGACACTTGAACTTCCTCTTCACTAGACAGAAAAAACAGGGTGATTTTTAAAAAATTTTCCTTTTTTCTTTTGCTTGGATAGGAAGGAATCAATGGGGGGAGGCTATAACATTTCTGCCTTCTAGTGAGCACAAAGGGGTTTTAGAGGAGGAAGATGTTGGAGTGTTCTTCTGGGGAATATGTTTCCTGTCATTTCTTTCAAAGCAAGACCAAGGCTTAGTAGGAAAGCCTGCCTCTGATTTAGCCACAACATAGATATCCATATTAGGCTCTCTGTTTCACTAGAAATAGTCAGGAATGAATGAAGTGGTACTTTGTGTTTTAGAAGATATACATTTTTTGGCCTGAAATATATTAAATCTGGCTACAGAACCTATAATTACATCTACTGCTATTACACAGTTATAATTATTGAGGGACTTTGCCATACGTCTTTGTTATGTCAGAACTATAAAAACCTTGACACAAAAAGTATTTTATATAAGACAATTTAAAGGATTTTTGAGGCTTCTCATCATAGGTACTTCTGGTATTTTATTGTAGACCAAAAGCATAGTTCAGCGTTATGTCACCTGTTAATGTGTTTTGTATTGTTTCCATGGAAACTTCTCAACACAATTCTCATTGTGGGATCATCAAACACATTGTTTAAATAATGCTTTTATAATTGGAAACTATCAAGTAATAATGAAGCAACAGAAAGACTCTTGTTATAAGGCAGACTGTCTAAGGCAAGCAGGAGTCAGAAGGCAGGTTGCTACTTGCACCAAAACACTTGGATAATGTGTGGTTTGCAACACATAATGTAAATTTATGAAAATTCAGCTGCATCTCTGAGAGACAGGAATTTAAAAAAAGGATCACTTAAAAATACTTTTTTTCTCATGAAGAAGTTTTGTTCTTAAGGAAGGTGACCACCATTCCAGTATTCTTATAGATCCTAAACAGCTGGAGCAAGGCTGTTCACAAAGATAGTTACCAAACTGGCATAGAAATCCAGAGGGTTACGAGACAGGCTCTTACATACCAAAGGAATCCTTAAATTTCTTAGATAAAATTGGACTCAATATTCCAGGGAGGAGTAACTCACTGAAGGACAACATTTGAGAATCAGTGTTTTACAGACATTCTTCCTTTTTCTGATGGTAACAAATACCTGCGGTCCATCAGGCCAAGGGATGGCTTAATCAGCAACAGGTGAATTGTCTATGGGTCACAGACTCCTTGCAATGCTTTTTGTCTCTCTCCACAAGGTCAATGTCAGAGATACTCTAAACTGATATTTTAGACCCTTGTATATTCTCCTTTTTGTTGTCAAGAACTTGCTTTGTATGTTCATAGATTTTTTTTTCAGGTTTAAAGTAAATGCAAGTGAAGGAAGCTACGTGCTTTTAAGAGGAACATTAAATCTAAAATAAAGTAGTGCTGCAAATCAACAATGGCAGTGACTGTAATTCATGACAATGTTGGGAACTTGAGGAAGGAATGAGTTTCCAGCAGTACTGTAAATATCGTCTTAGATAACTGATATCAGCATGTAGATTGTAAAAGAGATGGTTTCCCAGAGTACAATCTTTAAGTCTGGAAAGAAACAGGCATTGGTCTGTTAACTTATGCAAGAAGAAATTAATCTCTTTCATGATACTCATGATAACACCAGCAGAAGCTAAACATGTAAATACTTGGAAATCTCTTCACTGGGAAGATTCAGTGCAGTTAATTTTTTTCTGTGATGGCTAGAGTGTCTGCAAGAGCTGAAGTAGCTGCAAGATATTTGATCATAGGTCACTGCATCACCAAAATATCTTCAGATTTGAAGACCAGAAAAAGAAAGAAAACAAAACCAAGGCTCTGAGCTGGTTTGTGTAAGACTCTACCATCAAAATATCAGCAAAAGTACAGTCTCCAGCAAATTTGCAGAAATTCATGGGAAAATTAGCAGGAAAGAATACAATTACTCCTGTGTCTAGGGCATGCAGAAGTCAGGTGATACTTTATACCCACAGAGAGAGTCGAGGGGTATTCCAGCTGTTAGGCTATTTTTCTTAATGAGAAATCAATTCTGCTGTGTCTTCTAATGAAATGTCACTGAATCATTTATATTTGTAAACTGCATAGTCTAGAGTAAATTCTTTTAAAATTGTAAGACACCTTACTGAACATAGCTTTCTTAATTTATTTTAAATTTGATTATATTCTACATTCTTACAAAGTGTTGTTCCATTAATGTGAGATATGGATTTTTTAATTGTGTTATATGTGTGTTTCATTTTATTAGATTTTTAATAGCTTGCTATCCAAGACATTGGAGACTAGTTTTAAGTTTCTAAATGATGATATTAGAAGGTAATGTAATATTCAAGAGTGTCAAGATAGCACATAAATTAGTTAAAAATCCAGATGGGCAACTGCAACAAACTCTTAAGGGTTTATAATTAGTATGCAGTTCTGTAAAGTATCTTCTGTCAGTCACTGAAAAAGATCAAGCAAGTTTTCACTTCATGGAGACTGTACTTTAATTAATATTAACATGCACTCATTCAATTCTTTGGCCTTTATTTTTAGAACATAATTAGTGTGAACAACAACATTACTAGACTGAATTCACTGAGGTCAATGTAGAATTCTCCTCAATTTATTTTTGGTTGGTTTGTTTTTTGGGGGAAGGTTGCTGTTGGTATTGCCTTTGGATGTATTTTAGTTATGCTTTTCAAACATAGATAGTTGATTTCCTAGGATCACAATTATGAAGGCATGATATGGCCAAATTAGCCAGTTTTGTAGTAGAGTTTGATTTACCCTATTTGGTATAATGTGCATTAATAGTTGTAACTGTGTCTGTGCAGTTGCATTCTAAGAATTATCTCTGAAAATTCCCATTCACACTATGTATGAGCCTGAACACTATTTTGTTTCCTTCTCTTGGACTGAAAGGAGTTAAAAACAAAAATGGTCCTTACTCTGCAGATCATTATGATTCTCTTGTGACCATTCGTTCAACTTCCAGTGCTCTTAAACTTGTGTTCATTTAGGATATTGCAAATTAATAACTGCAGAATTGGTACTGACAATTCACAGGAAGAAGTTGAGTTGCATTCACTACTTCTGTTTCTGGCCATAACACAGTATCAGCTGGAGCTCACAAAACTGGACAAGGATAGAATCAGATCAGACCTTTCCTCTCTAATGAGTGCATAGAAAACCATTTTAGTACATATGATTCATACCTCAGTGCTTTCTCATTTTTCAGCCTTATAGGACACTCCTTGCATGCCCCTGTAATGTACTTTTGACGTTTACATTGGGATGAGATGATTAATGTCATAGAGATGGCTGATTCTCTATGATAAGCAGTGGCCTTACTAAAAGGCTTTTAAGCAACTACCTTGGATGAATGTCATTATTTGGTAGAAGATAAGAGGCCTCTGTGCCTGCATCAGAGGCTGTGGTTTAACCTCATGTGTTGACTGCCAGAAAACAATTTTCAAAATGAATGCTGTTCGCTCCAACAAGTGATTTCCCCCTAACAAATTGCAGGAAGAATGAAAACACCAAATAGGGCATCCACAGCAATTCGATTAGCTATAAACAATTCCTTTGTGAGCCTTCATTTTTAATTGCTTTTGTGCCCCTCTCCCTTTATCATCTCCTAGTTAAAGTACTATAAATGCAAGGTTGGACTCTTTCATGCTTCTCTGTTTAAAGGCAGTGAATACTATACCCTTCCTTTCCTCACCAGCTCTTGAAATTCTTTTTCAGTAAAACTGACTCAGAGTTACCTCTGAGAGATGTGGATTTTGTGATTGCCAGGAGATAGTTACCATGGCAAGTAAAAGGTTTATTTGTTTTGATTATTCTGTTCTGATTAACAGAAAAATAATAATAACAGAAAAAAAAATCTGCTGATCTGGGGGTTTACTGAATGTTGTTTGAAATAATGCAACAAACCCAAAATCAACAGCCTGGTTTAATTAGCACTCCAATCCAACAAAATCAAGGATGGAAATTTTTAAACAAGTATCTGTTTGCCAAAAATTCTCTCTGCCACAAACCTCTAGAAAAAATGAAACTTCATACCCACATATGACACCTTACTATGATGCTCTGATGAAAGCTGGGCCTTAAATATTATAAGCATATTTGAAAAGAGAACAAAGTCATTGAAAATTAACAGGTCAAACAATTTTAAACAGGAGAATTTTATGGAAAAAAACCCTAAACCAACAAACAAACAAATGAAAAAAACCCCACCAAAACCAAAAATTCAGTGTGTGGAAGAGATTTTCTGGCCGAATTCAGGAAGGCAGCAATGTCACAAAATGGGTTAATGGAGAGCTTTGCAAGGAGACAATCCAAGAGCTATCCTTATAAAACTTCTGAACACAGATGTGAAATGGATCTAAACATAGAAAACTCACTGCTGCTTGTGAATAGTCTGCCTGGTTAAGTCTGGCAATATGCTGAGTTTCTGTATGTTAGATGGGCAGTTCAGAAGATCTCTTGTAATCATAGTTCAGACTGTCATGGTCTCTCTCCCAGTGTACCCAGGAAGGAAGGACTTTACAGAGTGAGAAATTCCTCTTTGATGATTTCTCCTCCACCCACTCTCTCTTCTTATAACAACTGATGTGGCCAGCAAAACAGCTCATGAATGGTAACAGGAACAGCATTGCCTTAGGGGTCATCTCAAAATATAAATCCGTGCTAATTTTTGTGTCTGTGCTCTAAATTCCCATAGTTTGGCAGAGGAGCTCTTATCCCTCTGTGATACACCATGTTGAAACCAACATTGCACATAGGGTCACGTCTTTCAACATGTTTTATAGACAAATGAAACTAAGCAGCATGGATTAGGTGATCAGCAGGTCTCAACTGACGTGTCTCTTGATTCCTGTTGCCAAATAATTCCCTGTTATCAGCGGTGATTTTTACAGACTAACTCCTCATCTGCAATCTGTACTAAGAAAGGCTGTTTAATACTCCATAACCTTCCATGGAGTAATGCCTCTTTTACAATAGTAGGCTCTGGACCTGTAGGTCAACTCAGTGCCTGGAATAGTAATGCATGATGAAGTATCTTCTAATCTCAAGAGTAGGCACTTACCTGCATAAATCTCTCATGTAGAGATAAGCAATAGCTATATACCAAATGAGCTTTCCTTCTGAAAGGTCAGATTTTGAAAGGATTTCCTTAGTCTCCTGAAGCCTCAGCAAAAGATAACATTTCAGAACTTGTCTTCTGCTTTCTACTCTATTTAATTAAAGTATGCTGTTCATTTTGATGAAAATATGTTTCCCTCATGATTAAAAAGCTCTTTTGATTAAATCATTTTACATAGACAAGTGGCCTGTAATAATAATAAATTAGAATATTTTTGAAACAACTTTCTCATCTGTTAATAAATTGTAATTCAATCCTACATGGTAGTTGACTGGTACACTGAATATCTCACCCACCAGCTGAATCTTTTACTGTCACTGGTCACTAGAACTCCTTCTAGGTGGACTGAAGTTTTGATCTTAAACAATATAGAAAGAAAGTGGGAAAATACCGGTCTGAATCAGTGCTAAAAGACCCTATGTATCTCGGCTAATATTGTAAATTGAAATGCAGGAAAATGCAGTACAAAGAGAGCTGAACTAGCTTGATGGAAGTGTTCTCAACTTTTAAAGCTCAGTAATAACATAAATAGAGCATTAATCCAAAAGAATAAATTTTTCTGTATGATTTCTAACCATCTCAGGTGCCTGGTATAATTTTTCCATTTGTGTTGATCTGAGATGGCAATGAGCAGAACAAGCTTAGGCATCTCCTTATTCATCTGTGGTAGACATGTTCCAAGGTACAAACAGCATCTTTGGTCTGCTTAATGATAGATGAGAAGCCTGTAGAAAAACAAGAAATAAAACATTTCTCTAGTTTGATTAGACTGTCTTCTTCATTACTTGGAAGAAAGAAGAATATTTAGACAGTAAAAATAAAAGGATGTTTAATCTGCTGTAAACTAAAGACACTGATGCTCTATTATCTGGGCTGTTTGTATCATGATGGTCCTTGGGGAAGAAATATTTCCTTTCTTATCAAAATTAGGATCAAAAAATCATTTCACAGTAAAGAGAAATTTCACTTTCTTTCTTCTTCTGTATTACCAGAGAAGAGGATGTAATACTTGACAGAAAAAAATATCACTTGGTGACTAGGGATTATAATTGTTGGCCTCAAAATCCATTGTTTGTTATTTGCACTAAATTTTATATTCTAAACATTTATATAAATGGTCATTGATATTTTTGAAAAAACAAAAAAATTAGATTTTTTTTTTTTTCTGGTCAGTAAAAAGATTGTGGTAAGGAGCTCATTTACTATGTTAAACTCAAACTCTCAGGCTTAGTGACCTCAGCTCATCTGGAAATTAATGCCTTTGCTAAGCTTGTTTGATCCTGGTGTTTTTGAAGCAAAGGCCACGATATATATATGATTGACAAGCTTTTATCACCATGAGGCTTAGCTGAAGTCACCAAGCTGTGACCTGTGCTGGATAAGAGTTAGGTCCTTCAGAAGTAATAGATAATGAAAAACTGGGCTGCTGCATCAGCTGACTTTTCTGTTCATCAGCCCCAGCTAAAGGTCAGATGACATGTCTCAGGTGACAGAAAAGGAATTAACTTAATCCATCATTTTCCCTAATCACTTCAAATGTGAAAGTAAACAAGGTAAATGTTTTGGTGCAAGTCATTATCTAACTGCTGTTGATTGTTACAATTTACCTTTTTTTTTTTTATATAGTCAGACGTACCAAGTAATTGCAGAATCTGCACTTAATACATATGTATTTTTGGTATCTAATTGCAACAGGATATATCAAAATGCTCCTTGAGTAAGATCATATTCATTAAACCTCTTCTAGGACTGATAGCACTTCAAAAGCAGATGGGATTCCAGCAAAATCCTCAAGTCACAAAAAAAAGTGACATGAATCAGAAAGACTCTTTTATGGGAGAAAATCACGCTGAACAAGTTTTAAATTAGAGGGATTTCACAGGAAAAGAATTATTTAGAAATCTCAATCTCTCTGAATTGGTCCTGAAAACTCAGTCTTAAACACAACAAAAGCAGTGAAAACTGAGAAACCTCAGCACTTTAGCTGCTCTGCTCTGTGTGGAGCAGCAGGGGATCTGAGAGGTCAGAGCAGCTGAGATGCTCTCCTGAGACCAAGGGGAGTCAAGTTTTCATCCTGGATCTGCCACTAATCTACTTTGAGCAACCTACACCTACCTCTTCTGGTTATTTAAATGTCAGGTTTTCCAGAGCCTGGCTGAGACTGTCACAACACAGGGGATTTGCAGACACTTCCCAGGACACTGAAGCTCCTCAGGGAACCTGACACAATTACCTGCCCTCGACCTGGCAGAGCAGGGCTCTGGACTCTAGGGAGGTGCAGGCTCAGTGTTTGTGTGAGGTCTGTGCACTGCTGCTCACATTTGATCCTCCTTTTACGTGCACAGTATCTTTATGCCACTAGAAGATGGATGCACACACAGATGACATTTTCCTTCACTTATTTCAACACAAGTAGCAAGGCATTTTCTTTTTTCCCTAAATTAAGAAAATATGTGTCTCTTGAACTGAGAGGAATATGCTGGCAGCTGATTAAAGTGGAGCAGATCAGTAATCCTAAAATGGCACATTTAAAAGAATCCAGTTGATTTTGAATATGAAAGTAACACAATACTGGTCTTAGAAGGCATTTCTATATACTGTTGTATGCCATTCAGGTCTAATACCATCTTATATTACCGTGGGTCAAAATGTACACTGCCAAAGAGGTAGGGCTATTCTTTCAAACTCCTCATAAATGTATAGTTTATTAAATTTCCTTCTTTTCTTTCCCCATATAAAAGCACAGTTTGCCTGCTAACTTAAGCAACTGTATTTGCATGGAAGTACTCTGACAGCAGTGCATGGACATCTCCTCTTTATTCCTTCCCCTAAGCTGCTTGTCACAGCAGAGAACTAAAATATCATCTCTGCCCATGGGAGCAAAAATAAATGTTGATTAAAATATTGATTTAAGACCAAGAAAATTCCAAACTTCAATCTAATGTATTAAAATCGTGCAGTTTGAAAAAAGGCATTACAGCCTACAGAATGTTCTGATACAGCAATATCACCTACAGAAATACTCAAGGTAGAGGAATCTTTTAGATTTCTCTTGGATACTTGGAAAAAGCTAAGACACATGTAAGACACAGAATAACTTCCCTTTCAGAAGAGTATGCCATTTCCATGAGAATTGCACTGGATCAGAAATTTAATTTCCCTTCTCGAAATAACATGAATTACAGAGACAAAATATATCTTCCATATTTGTAACAACCCATAGTATGCCTAAGTAGTAACAAAAAAAGGTATTTAAAATAACCCATAGGTTCTTCTTTGTTTTCTCATTCCTTTCACTAAAGAACTTATTCACCAACTTTTCACTGTGAAAGCTCTTTTAAAAAATTTCCTTAATTCAGTAATATTATGAGATAGGAAATCACTTTTGTTTCCACAGTTTCCTGAGGAAAAAGAAGTAGAATATGCTTCTGACTATCTTAATAATTAAGAACTTATGGAATTCTATTTCAGAAAATTGCTGTTAAGAGGGGAGTATCAGAGAGAAAGAAATCTAACCAGCAATGTTCCCTTCTTTCTGTCTCTGTCTCCTTGAACAGTAAGATTCCTCATTTTACTGACATGCAAAGAGGTCTGACACCCTGCCTAAAATAAAAGAAAACATTGACAACAAAAGAAAAATTAGTAATTATCTAGTATGCCTTATTGGAATACCATTCTTCTGAGTACCTAGGAAACCTGTAAATAGCCAAGGATGTAGAAGTGTTGTGACATTAGCCTGTCAAATATTTCAGTATTAAAGCTCTTGTTAGAGACTCATCAATAGAGGAGTCCTCCTTCTGTGGAGCTGTTTATAGTTTTCTGAATAACTTATTTATCTGTGAAGCATTTGCAGATCCTGCACATTTTATCAGCTTGTATCATAAAGAGTCGGAATGCAGAGAAAAAGTAATATTTCTGCAGGGACATCACCCAGGGATTTGGAGAGCAGTGCTGGTGTCAGACTGTTTACAGATAAACCCACGGGGGCCAATGGCAACCTTTGATTTTTTTGCTTAAATAATTCTGGTTTCCTCCAAAACTGCTTTTTGCTGCACCATTTCTGGATGATGATGAGGGGTTTAGACATATAAACACAGAAAAAAGTTATTTTGATAATTATTTTATTTTATAAGATGTCACCATCATCTAATACAGGTGGAGGTACAATGGCATATATTTTAACACAATGGACATTTAGTATTTTGTGGGCATCCTGTATACTAAAGCTCATTTGCAAAACATATTTGATTGACAAATGGAAAAGATAATTAAATGTCTATAGACCATGACCAGAAGTAAAACCAGGCTAGGAGCAGAATAGTTTTCACAGTAAATCAAGAAATTTTTTGAAGATAATTTCCCTCTTTTCCAAAAGGACTTTATATTCTGACCTTTATGGAAAGGATTAAATCCTATGGAAAGTTATGATCTGTAAAGGAGACAAAGCTTGTGGTTCACAAACTGCCCTACATTTCTTGGAAGTTGGAAGGAATCAATATAAGGGCAAGTATCCATGAGGAGTATCCAAAAAGGTATATCTTAATGCCTTTTCCCTTTGCTTTAACTTCCAATGGAAATCAATGTTGACTTTAAAAAATCTATAGCAATATATTTTACAATATGCACCTCCAATCCATAGATCAACAGTGAGTAATGGGTTTGTGCTAACCAGGAGTGTGTTAATAATAAGCTGTTCACCACAGCAGATACTATAGAAATGATAGTGTTTTCAGTTTAGCGCCAACTTGAAAAGAGATTCCTATAAAGAGGCTACCCCTGATGTGCTGAGAGGAGTAGGAATTGGTAGAATGCATATAAAAGACAGCTAAAAGCTGTAAATGTTTGTCTGAAGACAGCTTTGGGTGGAGGGATTTTAAACTGATAGTAGATGTGTTCATTTTGTTGGCTTTTGGACTACTGGAGATGAGAGATCTGAAAGTGAATCTGGCAGATACTGGAAACAAACTTCTCAAAGAGATACAGTCTTTGGAAACTGTCTAACACCTGTATTTCTAGAAGCCTTCATTTTCTGTTTATGTCTATAATTTAGAGCTATTTGACCTAAAATTACATAATGGCTGCCTTTATTTCTGCAGTTAATTAGTAGACCAACACTTGCAGAATTGTCATGCACTATCTGCCACACCTCATTTGCATTGCTCTTCCTTCTTTACCTAAACTCCTGCACGATTCATTTCATTTAGATAGCTGGTATTTTGTCTTTAACAATAAAATATTTATTTAAGAACAATTCACAGAGGCATGAAATAAAGTTGTTTCTAATGGCACAAGTTCTGAGGAACACTGCTCTCTTACAGCTTTGAGGATTACACATGTAAGAGAAGTCCTCTGACCTTCAGAGCTTCTCAGGCAACCAGAAGTCATTAACTCCAGTAAGAGATTAAATCCTGAATATTTTGGAATAGGTGTTTGACAGACTTACCTGAGTTCGCAGTGATCTTCAACAGCAGAGCAAATATTTGACCACACATTTTGGAAGGATTGTGGAACAAAGAAATCATCCCTTTCTCTTTAGGTAGATGGATGGAAAAGGAGAAGGATAATTCTGAGTGGTCAGTGTTTGAGGTCAAGGACTCTTTTACAGTTGCACTGCTGTGCATAAGCAGTTTTGAGTCTGGCTTTAGGCTGAGATACTGCCCTGAGTCATGTTACTGCAAGGGGAGCCCCAGGGATGGCTTAATGATGGTGCTGGGATGCACAGAGCAGTCAGTAAACAAGAAAGACACCCAGGCTCACTTGTCATCTTTGTTCATGAGCCTTGACAATAGCAATAGTCAGTTTATCTAATTTTAGACAACTATATTATAAACATCTATTTTAGAGTTAATTATTCAGAATATTCTTATAGGCAATGGGAGGAAAAAACACTTCTAAAGAATGACACAGCTAATGGTTTTAGACATCTGCCTTGAAGCGAGAGGTAATCTATTTCTCTCCACTAGTGTGAAGAATCTAGACAACTGGCTTATGTTTTGTTCCACTAGATTTTGTCTGGTGAGTATTTGCCTAGAATACTACTTCAGATAGAATGCCCAGCCTTCAGATTGTGAAGTGCCTGAATTTTGCCCTCTGTGTACAGTGTGGTAATTCCTTCCTGATTGCACAGGTTCATCCCAAGAGGGGCTGCAATGTTTGCAATACACAGGCAGAAACAAGGTACTTGGTCTGAAGGTAGTTCTGATGCTGTCCATCTTTTATACTGAAGATAAAGTGCCTTAGTATTAGGTATTAGAATGAACCTTGGGACATCATTTGGATGAAATGTGCATATCTGATTTGCACAGAAACCAGACAAAGGTCTTAAAACTTTAATCTATTTTCACATTTTCTCGTGTTTTAGGATTGCTTATAACCAGAACCTCTCTTAACAATCTCAGTGTGATTGATGTGGGAATGGACCTTTCAAGATTATTTAAGCAACTTCTCCTGTTCAAAGCAGATCAGCTAAAGAAAATAGGCCTGGGCTGTGTCCAGCTGGGCTTTCAATATTTCCAAGCATGGAGACTTGACAACATCTCTGTGGATCCCGTTTAGCCACTCTCACAATAAGAAAGAGTGGTTTTTGTTTAAATGGAATTTTCTGTATTTTAGTCCATGTCCATTGTCTCTCGTCCTATCATTGGCATCTCTGAAAAGAGTCTGGTTCCATCTTTACTCCCATTCAAATGATATATATTTATACAGATGGATAAATTTTTCCCAAAACATCTATTTTTAGACTCAGAAACCTCAGGTCTCTCAGCTTTCCTCATATGACAGATGCTCCAGTCCCACAATCACCTGGTCATTTGCTGCATTTGCTCCAGTATGTCCATGTCTGTTGTTTACTGTGGAGCTCTGCACTGGACCCAAACACCAAATATGCCTCAAAAGCACTGGGCAAAGGGGAAGGATCACCTGCTTTGACCTGCTGGCAACATCCCTTCTGCAACCCATGATGCTGTGGCCCTGCATAACCACTTGCTGTCTGGTGGACAGAGGTTGTCCACCAGGGCATCGTGTACAAGTTCTCTTGAGGAGAGGAATGGAGAAACCACCCTGTGCAACAGGCATTGACTGCACTAATGACTCTGGAATTTCAGAATCCATGATGGGTCTTTTTTGAGACCATAGAGACAACAGGCAGCCTGTAGTCCTTTAACACTGAGATCCAGCAAGTACTTAATATTTTTTTACAATTTAAATTACCTCACATCACTGTGGGTCAAGCTTTTTTATTAATTTTTTTTGTATATTTAATTTATTAAAAACGTGTTATTGGTAAGTAAACTTTTTTCTAGAAGATTATTTCTTCTTTGTTCCAGCAGGAATGTTTCCATTTATGGACACAAATCACCTGTCCTAGGATTTTATTTGTGTCAAAAGAGATAATGTGTTTTTTTCATTCATAAAGTTGATTGGACAGGTGAGACTGTGTCAGCAAGTGGGGCAACACAGCTCAAAACCCATCCCAAAGTCAGGAAGGTCGTTGGGTATCTTTTGCAATACTACATTTGCAATACTAAGGACTGCTGCTCTGAGGGGACACTCATGTCTTACAATTTTCTCTTCCCAAGAGTCCCTGATGCCCATTAGCCAGCTTTCCACCAGCTAAAATTGAGTGTGTTAATCCAAGAGATATTGTTTTTTTCTTCAGATAGCTTTGTTAGAGCTATCTAAATGTCAGCAGCTCTACTTAGAGAGAAATGAGCTGCACAAAAAAAATGACAACTGTGACAGTTCCCTGTGAGTTACCTAACTTATTAATCTAAAATCAGAAGAGAAATTTTCACCAAAGACAAAAGATAACCTAAAATACACATCCAAACAGTCCAAGGGCAGGCAATATTCACAGTTCTTAAAAAGGAGGAGAGTGCTGACATCAGTTAAAACTTGAAAAAATTGGATTCACAACTTCACTTGTATTTTAGCCATTAAAACTTTTTATCTATAGAACTATAGAAGAACAACTAGCAAATGTTAAAAAAAAAAAATCTATTGATGTGGTTCTGTATGCGATTTTGGGGCAAAATTTCTACAAACAAAAAGACAAAAATTGTGTTTGACAACTGTGGCCTGAATAAAGAACAGTCTAATAGTCATACATTGTCCCAGAGCTTGAACAGCCAACAGATATAAAAGAAAAAACGTTAATTGTTTTTGTACCATGCTCAGGTATTCAATTCAGAGTTTGGACATGGAGGAATTCAGTTTTTCTGAAGGGGATTGAGATGCACATTGTCACAAACAGTCAGATTTAGGAGGAATTTCTGGGAGGCTTAGATTGACAAGATGAAGATCTTACTCTTTCTTCGAGGTTGGCATAGGTAAAATGCTTATGAAAGAAGTGCACAAAGCCTGAACTTCTCTGGACCTGGCCTCAAGAAAACAGTCAGAGATTTCACAGCGGGAGCTGAGACAGAGACTAACTTTCTGAATATGTGATTTTTTCCCATGCTGTGATCAACATTTTTCAGTTCTCAGACATTTTCTCTAAATGGAGCAACTTTTCTAGCTGTCCATTTCAGCAGGTCATTGTTCCTATTTACAGTACTGAGCACGATCAGTGAAGTATCAGAAATGTTTTGTGCCCTTTGCTCATGTGCTGAACAAAACAAGACAGTTTATCACACTTTCTGCTTCTGTTTTCTGCTTCTCGCACAATGAGCTGTTATTTTGAGCATGATGGTGCCAGCAGGAACATGTAGAAAGAAAATACTTGTACTGGAGGTGTATTAACGCTTGGCACAAAGAGGATCCTTCCTCAGAGGGACTCTGTGTGTGTAATATTTTAATTATTTTTTTCCGTAAGCTTCTCATCTGAAAACTGTGATTAGCTGACAGTTCTGCCTTGCCTAGAGCCAAGGTGAAACTCAACTCTGTGCCAGCTACCTACTACCAAAGCAGATGAGCAACAAAAGAGGGAGCATTTTTCAGGTACCGTTTTTCAAGGAATTATTCCCTGCAGAGAGCCCTGGAATGCCCGTCCATCCTGTGCTTAGTGACCTGTGCCTGAGGACAGTTGCCAGAACTGATTCATCTCTAAAATGGATTAACTTTCACAGCTTCTTCATATCACTAGTGCGGGACGGATTGAATGAGGAACGCTGTGAAAGATCAAACACATAAAAGAGGCTCCAGAATGAAGCATTTACCCTTCACTTTACCCTGTCCATGAAATGGGACTGAGTAGGCTTTAGAATACAGAGGCCTCTCCAGCTTTCTCCAATGGCTCTATTTCAAGTGTGCAGGAAGAAAACACAGTTTAAGGTATGCTGCGTGCAGCCTTATCAAGGGAACCAAAATACAGACTCGGTCAAGTACTGAGTGCTAAAAAGCCCCATTCAAACCAGACAGGCACCCAGAGAAAACAATGCTAGTATGCCTCATGCACTCCAGTACGCAAAGGAAAGTTCTTTTTTTTTTAAAAAAAAAAAAAAGAATACAGGACCAGATTTTCAGTAAAAGTGTTTCAGTATATTTATATTAATATAGACTCGCTTGTACCTGCTTAAGATCTGACTGTGTGTTTTGCTATACCAGGTGTAGACCCACTGCTGTTCTCCATCCAGTCCAAGGACATTAGCTCTTTTTCCAGGTGCATTTCCATTAGTGCCTCAGTTCAGCTCAGCAGTGCACTCCTTAAGTGTATCTCCTTATCATCACCACACAGCACGCAGATTCAGATTGCAGATGGGGCTCCTCACAAACAAGCTGTAGTCCTTTAGGAAAGCATTACACCAGAATAACATGTCAGCATTTAATTTGTGCTAATTGCTACCAGACATTCAACCTGCACCAGAGCTAGCCTGAGGCAGAGCTGCTGGAGGTGTATAGCGTAGATGCCAAGCGCTTAGAATCTCTTTGCCTTCTTATTGGGCTCACAGCTTGCTAATGTAGATCCAGTCACTTTTTCTAAGACTGAAATTTCTTCAAAATCTTGTTTCAGCAACTTTGTCCTCTCCTCTGTGTCGATATCTTGCACACTGTGCATTGGTGCATTTTGCACTTTACACCCTTGCACTTCTGTAAACACCTGTTACCAAGAGAAGCCAAAATCAAACCAAGATAATAATAATAAAAAGGTACCTCCAAACTGCACAATAAAATAAATAAACAGCAAGTGGGAAAGATCAGCAGCAATGCATAAGGGGGTGTGACGAAGCTGAGAGACACAGGGACTGAGCTTCCAGGGACTTGGAAGCTGCTAAGAGAGCAGTTTTACGCTCCAGCCCCAAAGCAAGTACTGTAAAATTCCATTTGAATTTTTTTTTTTTTTTTAGCTGGAAGCTCAAACACTGCCACATGCTGATAGTGATAAATCCAAAGAGACACAACCTTTGCAAAGCAATTTTTATCAACACTAAGAGGATGCTGCCTCAGCAGCATGGAAGTGCAGAAAACGTTGAGCTTCCTCTAACACATATGGTAATTTTTGCTAAATTTTTGAATGAGTGGTGAATTTAGTGCTGTATTGGAGAGTTTTACAGATAGTTGTGTTCACTGCTAATTAATGTGATGATAAAAAGGCAGAAACAAATGTTAATAATACTTAGCCCTTGGGCAGGGTGTTACACTTCTAAAATGCCTTTCACACCACTCTTGTGCAATGAGGGTTCTGCTGTGCAAAATCACTTTATCAGCTGAGGGAATGATATTGGAAAGGTCGGTTTGCCATAATGCAATGAAGCCAATAATATTTTAAACTTCACTGCTGTCCATTAGACACTGAGCTCCATCGTTAGGTGCCTAAGAAGGCAGTTTTTCCCATATACTGATCGACTCCTAATGAAGTCAATGGAAATTATGGCTTTGCTGGTTTCTCAAAATGAGACTGTTTTATAGCTGCATCTGGTGGTGGATTCCAGTTTCAGTCCCAGAGATCTGATCACACAGCTCTGTGAACTGCTGCAGCTATTTATACCTTAATGAAAAGTATAGAAAACCAAGAAACTATTCATATGATCTGACATACGCACAAAAAAAAAAAAAATTAAAAAACCCAAACCAGCTGAGATGTTGGGCTACAATGTGGTTAGATTCAGCCTGGGGATTAGCTGGTGCTTTAAAACTACACTTAACTCAAGAACTTGTTCTGAGTTCTGCTTCCATATTTATCTCACAGGATTCAGGCTACATAAGTCTGAAGCATGGGGGTGAAATTCTGCATTTGGCTGAGATCCAGAGGTTAGGGTTCCCCTCCTCCTTTCACAAGAGCAGACCTGTTTATACCTACAGAGCTGTTCCTACAGAAGATGTGATGCTGCAGATATTGTTGAGACTGCCTCTCATTTTACCCACTATCCTTCTCATTGAAACACTTTCTGTGTGTGTGGCCAGTCTTCGCGAACGAAGATCTGGGAAAGGTCTTTTTACCTTTCAAGCCTGTGCAATGGATTTTTT
>JAWWLV010000045.1:7065126-7075615 GCA_035041135.1 Platyrinchus mystaceus
TTTAATCCTAAGGTTCATCTGCCGGGCCAAGCAGGCTTGGACAATGGCAGTGAGGTCCTCAGGACGTAGGTTTGATTTTAGAGTGACCTTCTCTTAGATGGATGGCCTTCGGGGCTGACGAGCTCCATCTACCCTGGGGGATTGTCCCTGAAGCAGGACCGGGAATCGAACCTGCGACCTTGGCGCTGAGAGCGCTGCATCTTAACTGCTAGACCACCAGGGGACACTTTCTACGTTGTTGATTATTCACACTGAAATTCCCTTATACCAAAAGAACTTACCAATTGCCCTGCATTGTTCACAAGACCCTCTTCCCCATGATAAAGGTGTAATTTCCTGGCTTCATTGCTCACACATCAAACCTCTCATATGCTTCAGACACAAGTTTTCTTGCTTTCTGCTCCACTCCTTGGTGTCCTTTTTACATCTTCCCACATTAGGAAGTGAAATAGATCCTGCCTACCTTCAAACTTCTACCACTTCCCATATCTTTGAATCAGGACATGAACTCATACCTTCCATTTTATGCTTCTTTCTTATCATCCAATCTCACACATGCAGACTAAGAACTCAGTCCTATAACCCCTGACATCTTCCACATTCCTGCTGTACATCCCAGCTTATGAGTTCCCTAACACTTCTGTCTGAAATCCCAGTCACGAATTCAAGTCCCCAGATGGCAAAGCTGCTGCAGAGTGAGCACCAATTAGTTGCAACTTCACTGTTCATTAAATATTATTGCTCTGGGGTTTTTTTTGCAGATGGAGACACTGAGGTCAAGGATAAATCATCTGTTAATTTCTAAAACACTTGGAATCAAGCTCACAGGTCAAATTCGGTACCTTCAAATCACTAATTGGGTTGCCTGGGTCAAGTGAAGGACACTTGAGAATGAAGGTGACAGAGAATGAGTTAGAAGAGGGAAGAATTATTCTGATAAACCGGTCTCTACCATTTTCTTTCCCAGGACTTGCTCCCCTACCTCCCTTGGTTATCTGACTAGAAATGCACTTGCAACTTGACTGGAACATTGACATCTCTCAGAAGAGATTACTTTCCATTTACTTGTTAGGAGCACTCACTCTGCTTCAGTCCTTGTATCAGGTCCCTAACACATGCTTACACAATTGCTCATACAATGGGCCAGGAAGCCACAGTGCCTGCACATTGAACACAAACATCTTGGTGTATTGGTTGAGGACATCAGTATGAAGACCTGGAATATCTTTAGGCATATCTTGACCCAACATTTCTCCCAGAAAGTATGGTTTTTCAGCCTCCCTCCTTAAGGTATTAGAAAGACTGCAATATGAAAGTATTCATAATATTGTTCTTGAGTTAACAAAGAGATGAGAGGAGTGTGATTATAGTTCCTACCTCAAGAAAGAAAATTGGTTTTGGAGGAGAAAACTTACAGGCAAACTTAAGAAATTTTCACTTGAAGGTAGTGCTGGTGTTTTATATTATCACTGCCACAGTGTCACCATGGACACTCTATCATCTTATGGGAATGCTGGAGATATAAGCAGCTGACATTCTAGCAGAGTCAGCTCTACATGTCACTGTAGGTCACAGAAACTAACTGCTACCGGATAAAGTGTAGCTCTAAAAGAAGGAATTTTTTTTTTTCCAAGCATGCTTTAGGAAAGAAATAATACCTGTGAACACAATTAGTCTGGAGATTATCAAAATAGCTACCAGTGAATAACAGGGTTACAAAGATCCTGTTTCTCAAGTTGCAAGCTGGTTTTTCCTTTATGTAACATGGGCAGTGGTGTCTATGTTAGTCTGTTGTGCTCTTGACTCCTAAATAGCACTGGTCTCTACTTTTAATGATATTTAATTATTGATGAGAGTTAACAACCTATCTCTGTACTTTGGGAGAAAACTGATGAATTTGACATCCCAATTTATTAAATCCTGAAATATAGGAGATGACCACTGCTGTGAGAGTAGAGCTTGGTGAAAATCACAGAGCACCCACTAATAATGCATTAAAACCACCTTGGAGCTACTGTTTTTAGGTAACACCAGCTGAATCCCAGAAAATACTCAGGAGGGCGTGTGACCTGAAAAGGGCTGGTCTGTTTCTCTTGTGTGGCCTAAAGATTAAAGGGTAGTTAAGGTTTCACCAAGTCTAGTCAGCTCAAATCCCTCTACCCTCAATGCAGAGAGACGTATCGTGCCCAGAGTGACCCAGAGGTTATACTGTCCACCCTCTCATAGGAGGAAGACTAATTTGGACACCTTAGGCTTAGGAAAATTCATACAGTTGGGTGAAGGAAGTCTGGCTTTTTCAAAAAATAAAAAAAAAAAAAACAATTAAAAGAGCAAGTGAACAAATAAAAACACCCAAAACTTTCAGAAAACTCTTAACTGGAGTCTTCTATTGAAGAACTGAAAAGTAAACCAGAGCTGAGAATCTGGAGCTCTAACAACAACAACAACAACAACAACAAAATAACCTACTGAAGAAGCGTTAATTCTAGACCAATCTCCTGAAAAAAAAAAAAACAAACCAAAACCAAAAAACATTAATGTTCAACTCAGGTAGTGTAAAACTAAAGCTCCATCTGCCAGAACTGAGAACTGACCTTTCTCTGTATTTAAAGACACAAACTTGGATGAATGTTTAGTTCTCTCAAGAAGCTTAAAAACATGGGTACAGCAGGCATGACCCAAACAAAAAATAGTTCAGAAAAAGGTAGAGAACTTCTAAGCAGTTTTATGGTGTTCCTGTTAACCAAGATAGTTTCTCCCCCATTCCCTCACTGAACATCACACTCAACTTTAGATACTTGAAAGTGGTTTCTTTCAAAACCAGGTGCTTGCACCCTTTTCACAGGCAATGATTTAGAAATGGTGCTGCCAATGTGATTTTTTTTAAATCTTATGCTAAAGCTAGGTTGGAATTAAAGTCCCCTCCAGTCTCAACTATCTTGTGACTGTGGGATATATTATATGACTGTGAAGGCACATGTAAATGACAGGTGCCTAAATTCTAGGCATAGATACCTAAATTCTAGGTGTCTGAGTTAGGGTAGAGAAATCCTTTGAGAAGCAACATTTCCTTGAGGAATATGTTATGGACTTCCCATTATCAGTACAAATACCTGGTTACTTTAGGTATCAGAAGATCAGTGTATACTTGCATACTCAAATACCACCTAACATTTTTTTCACTGTGTTTTCCAAGCATTCGTAGTATTTTGAAGGGTTAAAATAGAGGACTGATGGGGCTCTGAGTAATTTCAAGCCATCAAACATCCTTGATGCAACATTTCACTTTTGCCCCCTCTGATCCTAGCTGTATTTGGTGGCCTTTCTGCATAGATGTTTTGTCTCAGCACTATGCAAGAGGAATGCTTATGAGGACAGGGAATAAATAATATTGCCACTAAGGTGGTCTGCCCCATGACCAGAGAGGAGGGAAGCAAAGATCAGGCCATCCAAGGGATGCAGAGAAGAGTGAAGGTCATTCCACCACTGTCAGAAAGCAATACCAGTGGACTGAGGTGTGGAGAGATTGTCAGTTTTAACTTTCCACTGATCCCAGAGACACATCTGACAGGGCTGACAGTCCATGATGGCTCACTGATTTCAGCTGTGTCTTGTTTGTACTTCAGCTCTCATCCCTTGCAATACATTGTGATTCCAGCTGTCCCTATTTGAATTCATCATAATTTTTCCCCTTTGTTAAAGAACGCAGAACTATGAGCTTATTAAAAAAAAAAAAAAAAGTAAAGTTTCTCCTCTGGCTGGTAGCACATCTGATAGAGCCTTAATATGTTTTTTTAGTATTAAAAGACTGATGTCATCCCCTGCAATTTGTGAGCCCTGCTTGAGCAATGAACAGTTTGGACTTTCCTGAACTTACATTTGTTATTATTGAAAAGATCTTCGTAATGGTTGAGAGTAAATGCTGACACTGAGTTGGGTTTGTGATTTTATTTACTTACCTGATTCTTATTTATGAAGACTTGGCCAGGTAGTGAAGCTTCTCAGTACTGAAATAAAGCATCATTAGAATCAAGCTAGGAAGCAAAGTGAAATAAAGGTGATGTGAATGCTGTTCACTTGCTTATTCATTTAAATCGATTTTTTCTTACTGGCTGAGAACATCTATCAAAAGAACAAAGCCAAAAAGAAAAGAGGAAAGTTGACTTTGGAAGCAGATTTCTTGCAAGCCATTAAGAGTTATGTGATCTACAATATCATTGTTTCCATCAATGGTGATGGCAATTTTTTGCCATGGATTTCAGCAGGAGAGAAGGGAATGACAAGCATGAGATATCAGACCAATAAAACAAATTTCAGCAGTCATAATTAGTGCTTGCCAACTCTCATAATTTCATCAAAGTATAGAAATCACTCATATGCTCAAAGCTCCTGGAATCCCATCATTATGAACAATTTATTTTAAAAAATTGTACTCTGCGTGACTGCAGAAGAAAGCTTGTTTCTATGAACCCCAACAGGTAAAGGAATAAGGCAAGCAGACAAATCTGTAATATGCTAATTTTGCACTGATCTCATGAGTCTGCCGTGCATTGTGTGCTGAAATAATTAACAATCTCTTCTTGCACACCAGGGGCCAGATCTTCAGGTGACAGAAATTGATCAAATACCATCGATTGCAGTACAGCAGCTGAATTCACTAAGCAGCTGAAATTACTAAGTTAATTTACAAAAGTTAAAAATATCTCTTGTCGTTAAGAACTGTGACATTAATGTATATTTTAACAGGATGGATATTCTTGTGATTCTCATGTGCTTTTCTTCTTCGTCACATCTGTTCGTTTTCCTGATTTCTACTTTTCTATGATTTAAACAAATATTCTCTTGATATTTTTTTTTCTGTGTTCATCTTGAAGAGCCAGGAGATTTGTTTCCTTTATGAAAATATTTCGGTGCCTTTTTCCCCACTAAGAGCTCAATGCTCCTGATGGGTCCCTTCCAACTCAGGATATTCTAAGACATATTATTTGTTCTTGAAACGTGCTTCAAAAACCTGTAGGCAATGAAGTAATCACCTTTCAGGAACCTGCAGTCTTCAGTTTGAGGGGTGTGAAAAACTTTTCCTGACCCGCTCTGGCAGTGCCTTGCCTTGCCTGCTTACTCTAGCCTGTTCCTGCCACTTGCAAGAGACACAGGAGGAATCTGTTTCTATGCCTCAAGCAGGCCAGTTTGCTGTCCAGCTTTTCAGCTTAAGCAATTAATGAAACCAAATTTATGCTTCTGTTCTGGGTTGTAAACGCTGCTGCTTTAGATGGGGGCATGTAATTGTAGACACGGTACTGATTTAAGCAAATTAGACTCGATGGAGCCTTTGCTGTTTGGCAGCAGTGTCCATAGAGGCAGGACCTGATCAGGGAGCACACATGTATCTGCCTGTGGGACTTAACCTGACTAGTCAAGCAGTTTTGACTAACTGATGAGGATTTAAGGGGGGAGAGTGAAATTCCCTTCATGGTCTGAGCTCGTTCCTAATTTTCCACTTAAACCAAGCATTAAAATTATCTCTTTGGGACATGAGAGAATGTCTCAGGTGACAGCTATATCCATGCCTAAGTTGATAAGTGGTTTTTTAAGTCACAGCAACTCGACATTTTAAAATTCTGCAAAGACACTTTTCAGATTGATTCCTTTTGATTAGGCTTCTTCCTCCCACTTGATTTTGTTTTAAAATTTCTTTTGCTTTTTTATTTTTATTTCCATTTAATTTTTATCTGCTATTTTCTTACTTCTGTTGTGTCCTTTATATACTCAGACCTTCTCCCTCACTGTGTGCATTACCTATATTGTATGAATTGTGACACTGGAACAAACTAATGCAATGTGAGCTCACTAGGTATAACTTTCTCCAGAGATTGCTGTAGGTAATATGCTTTGTCTTAATTTTGGAAGAGCCAGTTGGATGTTTCCTACCTAATCTGCCATTACTCCTAACTGAGGCAAAGTCTCCTACACAGAAGGAGTAGAAGTGCTATTACATTAATGGTGAAATTTGATCTTCTTTCCCTGTTTCACCTGCAGTCCTTTCACAAGAAGTACCTGTTGGGCTGGAATTTAGTGCCTTTGCATAAGTTAAAGCTACTAAAAGATCCAGTCTCATTTCGTTTTATGTACTTCAGTTCTTGGCTACCCATGACGTGGAAAGTGAATGGGTTTCCTTTTATCAATCCTTAGCGCTAAAATGGGTTTTAGACTACTGAAGAGCACAACATGAGCAGTGGCTTTCCCAGCGTGGTTTGGAGACCTGTCAGATGCCTTTAGTTGTATTTGTCTTTTGTGTAGTGAAGCACAGCTTGTGACACTGTGTTTGTTTTTGTTTCCACTTGAAGGAGACTTTGGATGCAGAAGAAGTGATGGCAGAAAGGATATTTCTTGGCATACAAAGGCTTGCTAAAACTTTTTCATATTCAGATGCAACATATGAAGCTTGAATTTCCAGAATAATGGTGAAGATTTTTTCAATAGCTCTGTGTTCTGTCTGGTTTTCATTGAAACACTACAGAAAACATTGTTAAATCATTTATTGTAATGGGCTTCTACATTTCATGGGCTTATACACATATACACCCATACATGTGGGTGTCAGTCTCTTCTCCAGGGTAGCAAGTGATAGGATGGGAGGAAATGACCTTAAGTTGGGCCAGGGAAGGTTTAGATTGGTTATTAGGAAAACAGTTTTCACAGAAAGTGTTGTAAAGCTTTGGAACAGACTGTCCAGGGAAATGGTAGAGTTACCATCTCTGGAAGTAATTAAAAAACTTGTGGATGTGGCACTTGAGGGCAAGGTTTAATACTGAACATGGTAGTGGTGCTGGGGTGATGGCTGGACTTGATAATTTTAAACATATTTTCCAACCCTAACAATTCTATGATTCTATGATTTTTAGATCTTAAAAACTTTCTATCTTGTCAGTACAATAAACAGTGCCAAGATACTAGCTAGAGAAAAAATAGTTCAGCTAGGGTAGCATGTAAAAGTATAGATTTTCTGATTATATAGTGCAATAATAAAGCGCAGAAACCATAGCCCAGGTGTCTTTATTTCCATAGCCCAGGAATTACACCAGATTTCTTTTTTTTCTGCTTCTGCCGTATTATTGTCATTAACTTCACCTAGAAATCTATAAAAATGAAAAGACTGCTGCTCCATAGACAATCATAGAGCTTAGGGAGTGACAAACAAAGCAACATTTGCTAAAGAGCAGACTGTCAAGCAGAAGTGACAGACAAGGCCAATTACCATATGCAAATAAGCCAGCATTCATTATATAATTAAAAAAAAAAAGCTATATTTGTCAAAAGTACTGCTATTCAGAACTGATTCTCTGGCTTCATGAGCTCTGTGGAGTTTTACGTTTTATGAGTTTCTGCATCACTCTTTTTTTAGAATGGTAAAATGTATTTCTGCTCCATTTTTCCTCTGGTTTAACATATTACTTTTTCCTGTTTCTCCACAGGAAAATGTTGAGTGCCCTTAAAAATAGATAGTTTATTGCCATTTTACATCCAGACTGGTCCATCTACTCTGTTATTCCTTCCCAGAAAACTGCAGATACTTCAGGGAAGACACAGGTAACTGCAATACAGCAGTTTGTCTCATTTTTGAGGCAATGTCCTAGCTGATTTGAATACAGCCATGGCTTTGTTTCTTACCTTCAAAATACTGACCTAGGTGTCATTGTATGATCATGGCATGTTTCTCATGACAACATATCTGTGTGGAGCTGCTGTTACAGGGGCTGGTGTTATATATTCCTACCATCTCCCTTGAGAAGGCAAAGCAATAAGCCAGATTAGAAAAAGCCTTTCAGAAAACTGACCCCTAAAAGCTCAATGATTTCCTTTCAGCCAGACCTATTAACTTACTTGTGCGGTTAAGTGAGTGTATGAATATCAGGACTCATTTAAAGAAAAAAGCAAAAAGGGAAATGAGTGGCCAAAGGTGGTAGTGAGGTGGGACAGCTGAATTCTGTGGCTGTGCCTTCAGCTGAAAATGGCTGTGGAAGCCACACATAACGTATAAGAAAGGCAGTGTCAGGAAGAGGAATGAAGATGTGATCCACACCTTCTCCTCTGTACATACAGATTTAGGGATGCAATCTGAAGGTCTGCTGATAGTGGCAGCTCCTCCACAGGAGCATGCAAAGCATTTGCCTTGGGCTTATTCTCTGAATGGTCTTTCAGAGAAGCTCATTTCTGTACACTGACTGTAAAGAGCCTCAGCAGATGAGACTAATGTAGATGGCCAGAAAAGCTGGGGTTTTAGTGCTATTTCCTCCAATACAGAGTAATAATAGCTCTTGTATAAAAGTTTCTTTTTTCCAGTTTGGCTAACATAATTAGCCGATTATCACGGTAATTACCATTCACTATGGCAGTCAAGAGTAAGTCTCAGTTGCTTTAAACCCTGTGGAGCTGATTAAGATGATCACTGACCCAGAGAGTTTATGGACTTAAGAAAGTAAGTGAATGGCTTTCCCAGAGAGAATAAAGGCAGATTTCTGGAAATAAGACCCACGGCTTGGATTCCTGTGGGAAAAGTGCTAACATATTCACCTCTCGCTCACAGTCTCCATCATTTCTCCAAGCTTTTAGTCTCCAGAGCAGAATTATGAAAGTTGTACATTCTTGTTTGCAAAGCTGCTGTCAGTGCTTTACCAGCAGTGCCCCAGTTGAGCATATTTCACTGTGTGTGATGGCTGTATTTAGCAAAAGCAATCATGCTGACAGTCTGCATGATGGAAGCCCTAATCTGTGCAGTGTCATGCATTATGCATCACCATGAGGGAATCTCTAGTGACTCTGTATTAATGAGAGGGAAGCAGTGACACTGTTATTATTATTGATGACTTATCCTGCTCCACAGATGTGTAAGGCACTTTAAAAAACAAATAAAGATGGTATCCCTGCTGATAACGATGCAGAACATCAAAACATAGTTGGCATCCTCACAATTCCTGCTGCAGAGGGTCTAAAGAAAGAAGGCTGGGCAGCAGTAGCAAGGCCAGCATCATTTTCTAATGCTGTTGAAGAGATCTGGGTAAATGGAGAGTAGACAGCATTGTAGGCTCCTGAATAGACAGTGTTAAAAATCCCATGTAGATGTGGTTTAGTGGTGAACATGGCAGTTTTGAGTTAACAGTGGAACTCAATGACCTTAGATGTCTTTTCCAACCTTAATTATTCCACAATTCCATGAAAATTTTGCTTATTATTTCTGTTACATAGTGTTCTAGTGTATCCTAGTCCCATCTCAGATTAGGGCTTCATGAAAAAATGGTATGAAGAATTACCTTTCAGGCTCACTTTTCCCACTGACACAAATGGCGAGGCAACTGCTTTATTTCCCTAAAACACAAATATGGGAAAGCAGAGAATGTGTTTACTTTGTCTATCTCTCATGCAGTGATTATTTCTATGCAGATAGTACTCTAAAATATAAGACTAAAATAAAAAATATTGTTATTAGTAAATAGTGTCATCTCTTGACTTTTTGGATATTGCTGTGTTTTCCTCTTTTGTAACTCTGTGGAGTCTGGAGGCCCTGATCTGAGACAGAGGCAGTGATAGAGTAATATGAAGCATATGCATGCAACATAAGTCTTTCACTTTCTGCTAAATTTTGCTCTAAAAAAAAAATTAAAAACATCCATTCAGCATGCCAAAACTGTTGATTTCTCCCATTACAAGTATTTTTTTTTCCACTTTCTTCTCTGCTTAATCTCTTTCTTCTAGTTCCAGCTTCTCTGGTTTGCAGCTACCAAAGTGTATTGAGGCTGAACTGGTATATCCCAAAGTAAAAATGGACTCTTAAACAGCAACTCGGGAGTTTTTTACATCTTCATTTTTTCATATCCTTCATGCCCAAAGCCTGTTCTTTCCACCTGGCTGATGTACCAGCCTTGGTCAGAAAAAACAGTCAGAAAAAAACCCTCAGTCACCACTAGCAGAAAGTGCCCAAAATTTTTCAGGGGTATAAAAAATGAAAGTGAAAGAGACCCAACAAGAGATAAAACCCACCATTATTAACACTGATATCCCCACTCATGTGGGATGCCTGACCATGGATCCATCTGTGGGATCAATGGTTCTTCCAGAAAGGTCTTTGGATGGGAGAAAGCCATAACCTCTAAATCTTCTCTAAGAATCTCTAAGTCCTAAACTTATTTCCTCATTTGGCTCATTAGAGAGAAAAGTTTGATGCTATTCATGGTGCGCTGCAAAGTATATACCTTTATTCAATCATATGTTAACTGAATGTTCATCTTGATCTTAAAAACTCACTCAAAATTGGCTTGTCTCCACTCAGTTTCAAAGAACACCTTGATTTTTTCACATTACTGTAAATTTTACAAAGCTCGCTATCCCGATTTTAGCTTCTTATATTATATATATTGCTATAGCTCTGTTTTTACTTCATTGCTTTTTATGTGACATTAAAGAACAGCTTGCAAAACATCTGGCAGTAAATGGC
>JAWWLV010000045.1:7094329-7110433 GCA_035041135.1 Platyrinchus mystaceus
CATCTCACACCGGGTTAAAACTGGGGAGGGAGGCCTGAACTCGGAATTGGATTTTTAGGGCTCTCAAACCACGACAGTTCTCAAGAAGTTAAAAATGCCTCTATCACTTTGGTAGTGTGCTTGGAGCTAGGAGGATACCAGGACTCCCCTCACACCTCACATAACACTCACACTAGCTTATTGGGCTTTGCAAGCAGACGTCTCAGAACCTCACACAACCATTAAGCTAAAAACTGTAAAGTGGCAGCCTGAGCTTAAAATAATTTCAATTACTTTACTTTAAAAAATGTGTCCTCAATCAACCCACAATTGAAAATTTTACCTTTCTGGCTTTTCATTCTGAACTTCTTCCATGGGTCTTATTCCAATTAATAATAAAGAAGCAGAAAAGAAAAAAAAATGAAAAGGAAAAAAAGAGTATTATGCCTTTGTACATAATGCATGAACAGAACTTTTATACAAATTTAAAATATTAAAATGAAAGTTTATTATCTTGTATAATAATTATAATAATATTATATGAATATATGGAAAATTTCCTAGGGAGATATTTGAAAAGAACTCAGAACATGGCTTTGTCACAGCTCCTTCAATGCTCTATTTTTATGTGTTCCAAAATTATTTTTTTTTTAACAGGCTTTGCATTTCTCCACATTGTGCTTACTCTGTCTCACCCTGTGTTAACACCACTGCATTGTATAATGCTCTAAAAGAAGAGACAGCTGGTTATGGTATAGTCAGGTGGTGATGTTATCAAGCTCCTTGATACACTGAAAAGCCAGGGAGAAACGGGTCACGTTGTAAACATGAGCATTAATTCTCACCAGAGGCTGTGGGAATATGCAGGTCACATCACAAAGTGTTTATACAAAATATCCTACAGCAGTAAGATCACCTCCACTTGGCCATGGTGCCTGCTTCTTATAGGGAATGATGACAAAGATCCCTCGTACCACCTCCCAGGTTCTCACTAGTGCAGGAATGCCACCCTGAGATGTTTACAAAAGGACTATAATATGCACTCTTAAGTTTCTACAGAAATAAATAAAATATCAGAAGATTTTTACTGAAGTTCACAGAAATATAGCCACAGTTGCAGAAGTTGCCATGGCACCTTAAAAGCTGGATAGGAGCCTCACCAAGATGCATTACAAAGCAATCACTGACTAGTTTCAAGCAAAGTCAGTGTTTTTCAGTATATAGATACATAAATTTCATAAAACAGAGCTGTGTCCAAAAACTTTTCTACTTTGGGTCTGTTTTTCCAGTATTATTCATTTTTAGAGCAGTTATTCAAGATTTTTTATCATATTTTCAATGTTTAAACATTTTTTCAATCCTTAGAGCATAAAAACTACAACTGCTTCAAAAATTGCTTCATAAACTCATGTTTTCTAAAAAACTACAGGCTATAATTCTGCCATAAAAGGCACTTTTTCTTCTATTTTTGATGTGTTTTTCCATTGACTTTTAACAAGATAAAATTTCCACATAAGGAATTTGAAATAAAAAGCAGATATCTTGACAGTTTTCGTAAGGTGCTTTTGTGAAAGGCTGTTTTTTGGAGGATTCAGGATTTTTAGTGTAGAGGGAAAAATTCTGGAAAATTCCCTTACTTACACTTCTAAGATAATTTCTTTTCTATAGTATATTTGTAAAAGATGCTGCAGAATGGATTTGAACAAGGGACTAATTGGACTGGGGTTTTGGTTTCTGCTTTTATCTATGCTTTATTCACTTTCCAGCAATTTCTCTGCATAAAAGACCCTAATTAGATATTGCCCACATGCAAATCATTTAGAGTAAAGGAATGTCCAGTGAAAACTAGGAGTCCTATGCTTACTGTACAAAGACTTAACAGTCTGTCCTGACTATGAATAGAGAACTTCAGCTCATTTTCTAATGCCAATAAAAGCAGATTCCTGCCTGCAATTATTTAGGCAAAAAACCCTGTAGACTTATTCCATAAAATACTGACTCATTCTTGTTGCATTGCTTCAAATTTCTTTTAAAATGTTGTCAGATTAACTTTTGTGTTGCCAGGTATCACAGAAGACTAGCCATTGACGATTTGTACTATGCAGCAGAGTCTGGATTGGGTGTCATCTGTCTTCACACTTCTACCATAATGATGAAATAAAAGCTTGAAACTAGCATAAGTGTCTGATCATAATGTCAGAAAATTGATATAAATGACCATGCTTTTTGAGAACCAGTCCTTATTGGCAAACAGGTAATGTAGTGCTGTAGGACTGCTTGTAGAAGCCTTCTACCGTTTGGTCTGATCCAAGATTTCTCATCAAGTGATGTTCAAGGGGGTTGTTTGTCCAAGCCAACACCTTGGCATTTCTGACTTCAGGTGTTTCAAAAGATTACACTGAAGAATGATCCAACCTCCAAACCACACTCCAGGACTGTCTTCTGAACACTGCTCTTACACCATGTTACAGGACCAACTGGGCAACTTCTATTCCCAGTGTCCTGTAAAAAAAAAAAATATATACTGATGGCCCATATGTTTCTTTTCTGACAGCAACAGCATGAGAAAGTTAGTGCTTGTTTGGGACATAAAGTGGACTATTGTTTCCAAATGTTATAGCTTTTGGAATATCTAATTCAGAGACTAAGTTTCCCATGCTTTTTCCTACCTTAGCTCCACACATTTGAAAAATTGCCAGTGTTTTCTATCTGGCTTTTACAGGCTGGTTCACAGATCTGCATACTCAGCTGAAGCTGTTTAGCTGTATGTACAAGCAATTTGAACCAGCATTTTGTTTCTTCTACTTCATAAAATATCCATCAAGCTTAGACATGCACTCCTGATCATTTTTCCCCCCCGAGGTTTTTTCAGACTTATTCCATGGTCTCTTTCCTGTGTCCCCAGTCACTTATTTCTGCTCCTCCTGCTTTTTCCAGCTGACATATTGTCTATTTTGTAAACTATGAGCTGTAGGTTATTCCCACAGAACAATGTAAGTTAGCCCTGGGTTTCCCTGGCTGTCTCAGCCAGCAACTCCAACACAGTGCTTTGGCTCTTTTCCACTTGCCTTTCAAACTTCCCTTTCCAAAAACTCTCCCTCCAGCATTTGCCTTGTTAGGCTGAAGGACAAAACCCACATTAGTGGACTCTTTACAAAGCACAACATGTACTGCCTCCAAGGAATACAAAATCCCGAGTATGCCCACTTGAGTAAGTCAAAGGCAAGTGAAGTGCTGGATACCAATTCCATATTTTTTTGTCCTAATTCTTATGGAGTAATTCCAGTTCTAATGCTCTCAAATTTCCAGTGTGCACTCCCAATACATAAGGCCTAGGCTAAATGCTTGAGTCATATGGCAAGGATAGCTTAAATCATGGAGAGGTGCCATGAAGCTCCCGTAGGAAGACTGTCCTCTCCTACAGGGCTCATATTTGAAGCTCGTACCTGGACACACAACAAATGCAGATTTGGCTCCTGTGCAGAGACGTGGCCTTGTCATTTGTATGCAGAGTTTTGCACCCATAGCCACCTACGCTTGTGCATAACTGAAACGTAGGATCAAATTTGCTGCCAGCATAAGCAGATGGAGTTCATTATTGTAACTGGAAATGTGCTTACTGTTGGTGACTGAATGCATTCAGTGAGATGGTGTTGTCTGCCTTCTGCACCCACAGAAAAAAATGCATAAGTTGAACTACTCACTTATCCACTTTGTTCACTTTTGTATTAACCATAACTGCTAAAGAAAAACACCAGCAGCAGTAAGTGCTTGCTGAACCTATACATCTGGGAAGGAGTTATGTAGTTATACAAATTAGATTGGTTGCAAGATGCTTTTGCAGACCACTGACCCTCGGGTCATTGCAGTAGTGTGCAGCAGAGCAGAGCCTCAGTGTAAGACAAGCCGCACTTCCAAACATATCACTCTGAGTTTATAGTTCTGCTCAGTAGATAATCTTTTCTCTGGATAATTTTGAACTTATTAAATCAGTGATAAAATTGAAATAGACTTAACCTGATATAGAATTTTGCCCACTGTGTTTGAGGACTGTAAGATCGAGCCTGAGTAAATTTTTCTTCCTTAAAAGAAATAAAATAGTAGCAGAAACAGACAAAACTCTCAAAAATGTTCTCAGTTCTTTAGAAGACTTTGTATGGTAGATGACAATTCAAACCAGGCCTATTCTGGCATGTTACTAGGATATAGACAATGGACACTTGCTCTGGGAAAGCAAAAGACCCGTGCAACCTCGCAGTTCTAGAGTCATCTGCTTGCAAACCACATTATGTTAAATAAATTCAACAAGAATTCATAAGAAATTTGAAGCTTCTCTCATATCATCTAGATGGAAAAAAAAAAAAAAAAAGGAACAATCACAAAAAAATTAGAACTCAGTACTTTTTGTTTTTCTAAAAGAAAAATTTACCGGATGCTAGACTTGTTATTAAAAATGGCCTTGAGAAACAGATCAGGATCCTAGTTCAGGTAAAGAAGAATGTAAGATTTCAAAATCACAAGACAGCCATTTTAGGAACATATGTTGGATAGAAGAATATATAAGGAACAAAATAATTAGATATAAATTTAATCTATGGTGGTTTATGTTCATAACACAACAGATAAGGCAGTATGAAACTATATTGGTGGGGTAGAAAGCTCATTTAAATACATTTGAATAACTTATTTCCTGGAGTCTGGATAAAAATAGGACAGATTGTGTGTGGGCTGTATTACTGAGATACGTTCCCTTTCAAAACACACATATTTCATCAGTTTTTCCTTTCAATAATCCAATTGTCAGTTTTATAGTCCATAAAGAAATGTGCAGAAGTGATAGGAAATGACTTTCATACATATCCTGACTGCTGAGTTGCTCTGTTTTATTACGTTGCCCTGCAGATGACTGACAGCTCTGTAATCAACTTCAGACTGGATTTAGTGGTTCCACATCCCATTCTCTCATTAATTATTGAAGGCATTTTTCTCTGTTGCACACCGGGTCGCTGTATCCACTGTGCTCGTATTTGTGTCTCTTGAGCAGCAGAGGAGCTGTTGTGGAACTGGGAGTCAGGCATCACAAGCACACACACAAGAAAAGATGAAGAGGGAGAAGAGTAACATAAAAGAACTGTAGAGCTGTTTGCAAGAGGCCTGGAGCAGCTCCACTGGTACCTGTGAGGTCTCAGCACACAGTGTTATGAAGCCAACTGGTGTTTATGAGAGAGGTTCTTGTTTTGCAAATGCTTTTGGTTTTATTCTAAAAAGAGAATAGTTTTTCTTTTTACTGTTAATGGTGATATTTCCCCATTTCTTATCTGCTTATATTCCATATCTTATCCCATTTCTGCTATCTGCTTAATTGGAGAATGCAGAAGAAATGGAAATAATCCTGAGAACCCTGCATGTACAAATAGCCCAAGAGTAAAAGTAATGCACTCTAAATGCCATATATAACATTATATTTTTCCTGAAATATTCAGTGAATTCTAAACAATGTCGAGGTCAGAGTTCTTTCTTGGAAAACCTGCTGATTGAATAAAATCAATTAAATATGCCTATAGAAATAGGTCAGGTACATGTCATCTCTTCCACTCCTTCTCTGAGGCAGCTCTGCTTTGGTGTTAACTAAAACCTGGTGCCTAGGTCATATACAGCCTTCTTTGTTAGGCTATAGGTGCCTACTTAATATACAACTAATAGAAAAGAACCATAGAATCATAAAATGGCTTCTGTGGAAAGGGACCTTAAAGATCATCTAGTTCAACCCAGATTGCCACAGGCAGGGACACCTTCCACTAAACCAGATTGCTCAAATCCCTATTCACCCTGATATTGAACACTTCCAGGAATGGAGCATCCACAAATTTTTTGGACAACATCTTCCAGTGTCTCACTACCCTCACAGGAAAGAAGTTCTTCCTTATAACAAAAATAAGCCTGCCCTCTTTCAGTTTAAAGTCATTCTCCCTTGTCCTATAACTGCATGCCCTCATTAAAAAGTCCCTCTCCAATTCTCTTGCCCCTTTAGGTACTGAGAAGCACTCTAAGGTATCCCCAGAGCCTTCTCTGCTCCAGGCTGAATAATCCTGGCTCTCTCAACCTGTCTTCACAGAAGAGGAGCTTCAGCCCTCTGAGCATCTTCCTGTCCCTCCTCTGGACTCACTCCAACAGGTCCCTCCTTTGTTAGAGGCCCCAGAGTTGGCTGCAGTGGCTGCCTTTGTTTTAGTTCACAGCATTATAGCATTGCATGCATGCAGCTGTTTGGATTGGATGACACATGGGAGCTAAAACATAAACCGAAAATCTCATATCTACCCACAAATAGTTTTATAAATGTAGGCTAAGTGATCTACTCACAAGTCTCCTGATTCCTACTCCTAAGAACTCCAACTGTATCCTTCGTAATTATCCACCTGCCTTCACTGCCAGGTGCATTATCACTGCACAGTGATAATTTCATATCCTTCATATCAATATCCTGCCTATGAAATAGAAAAACTACCAATTCCTGACCTTATTAGCATGTTTCATGAACACCTGTTCATGAGAAACAGGTAGAGAAAAGAAACAGGGAGAGAAAAGAAATTTCATTTTAAAGATAATTCTGAGGTTTCAAAATTGATCTCTTTCTAAACGAGAATAAAGTTTAAAAAAGAGTGATGAAACAAAAGTCAGGGGAAATGTCTCTTTAAAGGATGTGAATTTAATAAACACTGTAAAGTTTTATTTTTTCAAAATAAAACAGTTCCTTTAGAAAATTAATTGGAAGAAAAAATTAAATATGTGCATTTCACGTTAAAATATTGACACTGCCAGAGATTTTAATTTGAGTGTAAAACAAAAAAGGCAACAATACTGATATAACCTTGTAAAATAAACTATTTTTATAGGGTTTTTTTCTAATTACCTTTTTTTACAATATTAATGAATGAATAGGGATAGTCCATAATTTATAAGACCTTAATTCCACCTTTTTGCATATTACCAAGGGAACATAAGTGTGGGAGGGACCTCTGATGTTACTGAAGCCAATTCTTTCACATGTTAGCCACAGCACTGTATATCTCAATAATGGGTAACACAAGTTACCAACCTGGACATTTATTTCTCAGTTATTAAGAGTGCATGTGAAAAATTGAGATTGTTAGTTCATACTTTCAAGGGCAGGAAAGATGTCTAAAAAACTGAACTGGACAATACTGTACAGCTGTAATTAACAGTGTTTGATAATACTTGGAAAGATAAAGTATCCATCTCTAGAAGATGAACAAAATGAACGTCTTAAAAAATGGGACTTTTTTTTATTCATGAAGTATGTGAATGGCTGAATTTGTGTACAAGCGATACTAAAGTGTTTTGAAGAAACTGCAGATTTTGATCTATGATTAGTAAGTTAAATCAGATGAAAACCACTTTCAGCGTCTTTTTGGACATAACAAAATAGTATTATTAGGTTCTATGTTAGTGGGACTGAACGTGTGAACATGAAATTTATTCATGAGTTTTTTCAAAGTAAGTAATAATGCAATTTCACTAGCACTAGAAAGAAGAACAGGCTTTCTTAATGTATACCAACTGTGGAAAAACAGCTATTATATGTGAAATCATTTCAATGCATCTTGTGGCACAGTGCCTATATTGTTGCTAAAAGAAGGGATTGTTTTACACGTAAATACGTTTAAGCCCTTCAAGTTGCAGACTGACAAACACAGGTCTATAAAATTCTTATTCAAAGTGACACCTTTAGCCATTAAATTTTTTTTTTCTTGGAGTATGTATGAAATATTTACTCATCCTAGAAGCACAAATATTGAAGTTAATGTCAAGAACAAATCTTTTAAGTTTCTTCCTATTCATAAGATGTCAGTAACTGCTCAAAAATGAGGTTAAGACGGAATAAAATATCCATTTTATTTCCCTCTCAGAAAGAAAAATTCTTACTAGGATGATAGGCTAGTGCTTTTGAGTTTCTTCGTCACTTGACTTATAATAAACTAAAAGATTAACTCAGATATAATTACATGACAACAGAGAATGAACATAATAAATGAGAAAGCTTTCATAATCTTACTTTCTCTTCCTGCTACTCCAATGATCACATTAAAGAAAAAAAGCACCTAGAAAGTTCTCAGTTATATTTACTGGAACTTAAACTAATTAGCACATGGGATATCTTCATGTCAAAATCATATTCCCTTCTTGAAAATCTTTACTAATTACTTTCTTAATGGATTTCATACGGATTAAAAAAACTTATCCTGTAGACAAAGGAACGAGGATTCTAATTCCACAGCTCCATGAGGAGAATCATGAGACAGGGCTGATGTTCGGAGATAAGGTTGTAAGATTTAGCTTTTAAATGAGAGGAAAGAGAAAGAATTTCAGAAGAATGTCTAGTAGAAGCCATTACTTTGTGTAGATTTTCTGGTTACTAATAGTCAGAAATTTTCACTGAAGTTCTCTGTGACAGCATGGGGAATCCAGAAATTCACTCTGGCATCTCCTACACCATGTTGCTTTCAGTATGAAAAAATCCTTTAGCACGAAGGGAAAAAAAAAATATCATCATATCCACTATACTCACATCACTGACAGGCCATAATCTTCCCAGCTTAGAGCTAATGACTCTGCCAGCCCTTTTGCTAATATTGAGAAACTCATCAAAAATAGTAATAATATTTCTTCCAATTTCCTATTTAAATGTAATTAGCTTCAGATTATACCTAACAGCTCCTGTGCTAATATAATATTTTTAGTTTAAATAATCCTTTTTTTTTTTTTTTTCTCCAGAAATGTGCACTACATTCTCATTGAATGCTCTCTAGGAAGGCTGGAGTTATCTCATCTGACTTGTCTCAGGATCACATCTGTCATATTTAAGGATGCACCATGCTGCTGTCCCATAGTCAACCTGTTTCCAGCTGATCCACTGATTACTTTCACCCTCACTGTTTTTTCCATTTTATAAACACTGTAAGCCTAAGTGTGTAACCTTGCATTTCACCTTTTTACTGCTCATCCCATCCCCACTGTTCAGCTTTCAATGTCATTGCAGTCTCCTCATACAATATTCTAACAGCTGAGTGGTGCCAAGACTGAGTATCAAAATGTCACTAATAGTGTTTTTATAAGGATTATTTTTTATGGACAAGTGTTGAAAATCACATAAGCAAACCTTAAAGACTGATTTTCACCTCTTTGAACTTGCAGAATAGTAGATGATCTATAAGCAGGAGCTTCACATAACTCTTGCCAGAAAACCAGCATTCACGTCTCTTTTTCTCTTTGAAATGGGACATTTATGGAGACCAGACTGAACTTTTGAGAATGCTGTTTTTCACATAAATTTCCAAAATACAATTATGTATGAAGTATATGTGCAGTTTCCAGTAAACTCACTCCAGCCATCATGTACATATTTCAGGGTGCCAGGGGTTTTGAGACCATGTAGGTCTTTTGGTCCCATGTCTTATTTGTGCATTTCTAAATATTAACCAGAGAAAATTGTAAGTGACTGAACGTTATTCAATATTTCTGTGCTGGAAATAAAGGCTTGTTTTGTCTCTCTTCCTTTAATCCAAATCTCTTTTCCACAAAGCTGGTACTGCTACAGTTATAGTTAAAGAAAGAGAGAGAAGCATCATCCCTTTTTCAATGGATGTTTATGAGTAGAGGCTAATTCCTGCATACTGACATAGGTATAAGAATTGAACTCAACTACTTTTCTACCTGTATGTACAGAAAATTTAGGAAATTTAAGTAAGAGGTTGTCAATCTGTTTCATGAGCTGGCAATGGAAATTTTTAAGGTTTAGCTTGACTTCAGCTCCGCATCTCCTTCAGGTAACATTAAGAAAGCACAATAGAAGAGCAATGTTGTCTTCCTCTAACAACATGGAATCTGATTTTCCAGGTCAATAACATATGAGACTGGGAATTTATCAACAACAGTACTTAGAAAATGGCACCTTTTTATTGAAGGCAATTTTCTAGTTATGAGTATGAACTGGGAAAGGAAATGGCAATGAAACAGTTGCTCTCTGGAAGCTGAAATGTGTGCAAGATAATTGCACAGATGAAACAACAAGTGAAACAGAACAAGTTTGTATGACAGGCACAAATATCAATTCATATTCCCATGCAGGAAGCAGCATTTTCTTGAGTCCTAGTGTGCAGAGTGATTTTTATCAGAAAAAAATCAAACTTATACACAAATAATAATCAGTTAAACTATTCGACACATACAGGAAGTACCATTATTGTTATTTTCTGTATATGGCATCTGGTGTAAGAGGCCTGGAATGAACAAGGAAGTTATTAATTCCTTAAATCATGAACATAAGTCTGATATTTGGGTTAACTTTTCTCATACTGAAGCCTAAAATAAAGGATGGAGAATCTTCTAATTCAGAATAAATCTGGAATTGTGACAAATCAGTGATGAAAATCTGTTCTACAGTCAACTTTCTGTTGGTTTATGAAGCAGGATGGTAGGTGAGATGGTGGGTACCAACTTGACGTAGTGAGTAGAATGAAGCCTAGACTTTACAGCCTCTGGAGGAAACCAGACATTTGCACAGCACACCTAATCTCATCCTAAAGGAGGTCTCTAAACTGATCAGATGAATCATGCATTATTTTGCATATTTCCTTTTATGGACTACAGAAGTTAGCCGGGGTGATAAACTCAGGCATAAATATTGAAGTTGCTGCAAGCTAAAATTAGTGAACTGACACCCAAGAAGACAAACGTGCTCTAAAAAGTCCTAGAGATGCCCTATTTAAAACAGAAACCAAAACAAAATCAGTGCTTATTTCTACTCAAAATATGTAGTTGTGGTATAAAACAAGGATATCCACATCCTTTCAGCATCCTTGAAGTATTTTAAAAATACATGCTGTGGGTCTAATTTAATATACTCATCTTCAATGGACTAGTGAGTTCAGATTTCTTTGTCAAGTTTCAATGCTTTTCTCACCCTTACCACCCCTATGACTTTTCTAGCTATTTTCAAATACCATTGCTTCTATCTTCAAATATCTAAAAACCATGGAAACATAAATCTTGACAGGATCTCAAGAGAACTCGTTTTAATCTGTCCCCTAGATACGAGACAAGATGGACATATCTTAACCATTTCTGTCAGATACTTTTCTGAAAACATTTTCTTAAAAATATCCAGTGGGGTGGAATTTACAGCTTCCTTCGATACTCTGTGCCAGTGCTTTACTCCCCTGTAGTCTGAATGTGATTCTCATTACACTTTTACAAGTTAAACTAATCTGTTTTTCCCTTATCCCCTGTGGATGTAGAAAGCAATTAATCATCACCTTTTTTTTTATAATACCATTTTACATATTGAAGATAGTCATCCTGTCTCAGTCTCTGTCTTCCCTTCTGTAGACAAAAGGAATCAATCTTTTTCAACCTTTTCTATAATTTATGTCTTATATTTTTTTTTCTCTTATTGTTTCTCCTTCAAACTTTCAGGGCTCTGTCTATCTTCCACCACAGTGCTTAAAATTTTCCAGTTGAACAGTCATAGGTGAACTTTAATCATTATTTCCCATATCTTACCTCTCACATGGTCTTAATGAATCACAGAATGAGATTCACCAGTTTTAAATTATTGTTCTCAGAATTTACTATCATTCCCACGTCTCACTTGGTACATTGCTGCCTTGTGAACTATTCCTCATTTTGAAGTTACACATATGATTTCTTCTTCTGGGTTGCAGTGCCTTTTACTTCTCATTATTGAATTTCATCTTGTTAGATTTCATCTTATTTCCCTAGTTTCTCAAGATCATTTTGAATTTTAATGCTGCCTTGGAGGTTGCCTGTGACCTCCCTCCTGGCACTGCTTGAATTCATCAATGCTTCACAGATTAGAAAGAAAACTGATAATATTACTGAGCTAATCAGTGTGTGAAAGGGAAAGTTTAAAGCAATGGCTGAGAGTGAATAACATTGGTGGAATCAACTGGGAATAAATACCTTGTGGGTAGATGTCAGACTTATATGATGCTTCTCCTGATACTGAATATTTTGAGAATATGCAACAGCTATTTAAGAAAATGGTGAGGTTGCCAACAAAACATAACTTTAAATAATCTCTATCTCCTTAATGTGTCAAGAACCTGTGTCAGCCATCTACGTGCCACCGTGATGGGTCTGTCTCAGCTGGTGATTACCCTGGGATGGGAGCCACTTGGGATGTCAAGTGAAGTGACTGATGTGTGTTGGTCTAACACCAAAGGAAAAAAAACCAGTAGCACACCGTCTAAGGCAAAGCTGTGCAGGCCAGAAAGTGATGAAGATTGACTATTTCAGCAGGGATATTGATAACACTGGTGGCAAGCACATAGACAACATACCAATGTCTGCAGCTCATCAGAGAATTAGAGAGGATCTGCACAAGACACCTCCTATATTTTATCAATTTTATATTTTATACATAGACTGCAAATTTTCCCAGCCACAGCATTTTAAGATGTGGAACTTAAACTACAGTGCAGCTAGGAACAAAGATTCCATATAAGTTTAAGATAAAGTAGTCATCTAAAAAGTGCATGTTGCCTGAATGAAGGAAATAACCAAAAAGAAAAACAGTGTTAGAAGGGATAAAGAATATATTAAATATATGTAAATTTGTAGATTGCATCTTCACATTTGGAAATTGTCTTCTGGATTTGATACAGTGGGTCAGGGATTCTGAAACTTCTGAGAGCCAGTTGTTAGAAGACTGGTATGAGATAGCAATCCTCAACAGATAGGGGATGAAGACTCTGGACGGTACATCGAAAAACTATTAAAACCATTTAAAAATCAATAAATCTATTTCTTCTTCCTTTATCTGAGTTATTACAGGAAATACTGAACTGATCAGGAACCCCTGTATAGATATACAGGGCACTACCTGAAATATCTTCATAGCCTAGCAATGAATCACTTACTGTGGTGGGAGGATATTTTTTATTCAGCTCATAGTGACTTTATCTCCTCCTTTCATACGAAATACTTAAGCAGCTCTTCTCTGTCTGTCAGAATTAAATCAGGAATGGCTCTTCAATAACTTCTTTCATCTTCTAAAGAAAAGGTTGGTCTTAATAAATGTTTAATGACATATTTCTGAGTTCTATCATATTATTTTTCAAAAAATATATATTTAATTCAGGTTCTTCATTGCCACCATATATACCTTTTTTTGTAGTTGTTCAAAGCTGTTCTCCCTCGTACTAGGCAGTCTGTAGCACACCTCATATATCTGTTTTTATCCTTTTACATTTATTCAGAAGTACTCTGTGTCTATTACCTTTTACTATCAGTTTTTCAGAAATGAGAGCAAATAAAACATATAGACAAATTTTACATATAGAAAAATACATCTTAAATTACTCTCAGATATTAGTTCCTTTTATGTAAACATTCCATTTCTACAGTTTACTCTAATGTGTCTCTTAAATTATAATACACAATTTTATGGTGTTTCAAGATTTCGAATTTTTCTGATTTAGTCCTATTATCTGAAAATTCCTGTATAGATACCTCAACTGCTCATTGGGTGACTCTCATTTTCCTACAGCAGCTTTAAGCTGTCTTCCATGTTTTTAGCATCCTTGTCAAATGTTCTGAAGCAATCTTTACCAGGTTGCTTAGTGGTGTTGTTCTAAGTACCCTTCCCTTACTTTGTCAGCTGTTCCTCATTGACCTTCCTCAAAGAGCACTGTCAAGGAAACTCAGTGACAGAAACTTTCTGCCATGCAATTATTTCCGTAAGAAAATCTTCCATAAGTAACTCTAAAAGGTTATTATCTACCTGTCTATGTCTATATCATTATATTAATTTGAGAGAACAGACAGAAGCACCTCTCATCATTCTGATGTTTTCACCTTTGTTCTTCAGAATTTTGTAGTTATTTCTAATTGGCTCAGGGTCACTGATACCAATATGGATAAGCAGCTTAGAGTAACACTGATGTTTTCAAGGTCTTTGCAAGACCTTGAAGGTCATTACATTCAGATGCTTGGGCATGTCACAGCAGATTCTATTTGCAATTAAAATGGTGAGAATAACAAGAAGATTAATTGCTTTCTGTGGAGGTATTACAGATTCATATCAATGTAATTGAGCTCATAATCTGGCCCATTGACAGGTGAATTCATTTATATGAAGTGATTTCATTGTTATTGTTCTTGCCACAGTACTTTCAAAATAAAAAATGTAGTCCTCAATTTATTCTTGCATTTAAAATTCATTAAAAATGTGCATAAAATAATATAATGCGTCTTAAAATATATGCTTAACTAATTTCCTTTCACCTCAAATGAAAACATTGCTTATCTCTCCTTCATCTTTGGGTCAATATGGAACTAATAGATGGAAATAAGTGTTCTCATAGATGTTAGCACTGGTATTGGTTCTAAGTATGGATGAGTGTCTGCTAGCACAGCATTGAACTTGATTTCTGCAGCCAGACTGCTTCTGGTACTGGATGCAGTTCAGCTGTCAATAACTTGTACCACGAAGCCCCACGAAGCCATGCTGTGGAAGAAAAACTTAAGTCACACAGTGCAAGGATTTTCAGCTTCTGTGACCTTTCTGCCTGTGCTGTTCAATGTCAGTGAGCAGCAGGCATCATGAGCACTAGTTGGAATCCCAGCATGAACCACCTCAATCACATATTAACTTAATGTTAGATTGGAAAATCCCTTCACTTCGCAGTTATTGGTTCATCTCTGGCAGCAGGAGACGCGAACAAAATAGCTAAAAGCCTGTGTTAAATTTTACATGTATCAGCAATATCATAATTTCAGAGAAAACTGTAATCTTACAAAATGAGAGCACTTAAAATCAAAATTGTTGGCCCACAGTCAAGTCTTCTTATGTGAGGGATTCATACCTGTGCCTATTCCTGGTCATTAGGGTCTTCACTGCTGTGAACTCTGCGTGGACTAAGTGCAAGAGTCCTGGTATAAATTTAGAAAGTAAAGTTATATCAACTTGAATTGAGCTATCACCAGAGAAATTATCTCACTTTCTCACCTAGGCTGCAGAAAACACAGGTGTGTGTTATTGTTGTCACAGGACAATAACACATTATATCAAACACAAAAGAAGGTTTTTCCCAGGTGTCGGAGAAACATTTGTTTTAATTACAGTCTTTGACTGAAACCCCTTAAAAACACTTCTGATTGCTTTAATTTAAATTTGTGGAAATAGCATACATTTGGCAGGGAAGATAAAGATTTTGTTTGTTTGTTTTATACCCCTATTGTGTCTAAAATAAACACAGTGGCACAATCTATAGGTAAATTAATGTTTCTTTTGGAGAGTACTAGAGAACAGAGGGTATGCTGCTAAAACTAAACCAAATGTAAACCCACTCATTACTACAGATATAAGTTTTTAAAACTCAAACATATTCCTCCATCCTCCCCACAAAAACACATTGCTAGCAATTTCACTTTATAAGCAAAGTACATCAAAGACAAATTATTACGTAGAGAAGCAAATCTCCAACAAACTATAAAGACTTTAGATGATAGTGATATCAAGACTAAACTATTTGCATAACCTTGAATGCTGGCCAGCAGATGACAAAATCTAACTCCAAGGTCACAAACCTTTCCAAGGGGAAATATGTAGCTTCAAGTCTTTCATAAATGAAATAGTAAATCTCTTTAAAGCAGTGATTCTGAGAAGGAATTCCATTCCTCTGAGCTTTTGTGCTTGGAAAATTCATCCTCTGATTTCCTGTTCTCCCAATTTAGCAAAACATTCCTCTATTGACTGTGTTGGGTAACTTTCCAAATAAGGCTAAATAAATATCGCACCTTTTATCTCTGTACAGAGCTCGGATCAGTCCAACAATTTAATTACCTGGGAAGCATCATCTTCTTGAACGGTAAGATTGATGAAGAAATAGACAACAGGTTAGCAAAGGCATACAGAGCCTTCGGTAAACTCCACAAAAGAGTTTGGCAAAACAAACACCTGAAGAAAAGTACCAAGATCAGCGTTTACAAGGCCATTGTACTGTCTACTCTTTTATACGGATCTGAATCATGGGTCATTTACTGCCACCACTTGCGTCTCTTAGAACGCTTCCATCAGCGCTG
>JAWWLV010000045.1:7124235-7140822 GCA_035041135.1 Platyrinchus mystaceus
GGTTGCCTCTGATCCACCTCTTCTGTACCTATGTATGGATACATGCAGTGTTGGCTTTTATCTTTCTGCTTCTTGTGGACACCTTTCAGAATCATTCCTTTCAAAAATTAATGCTGTGGAGGAAGTGCTTTATTCTTTCTTCATGTTTGCTTTTACAACATGGGAATATCTGGGGATGAATGGTGTACTTCCAGTTCTCTATCAGATCAGAAGCAATGCACTGGACTCTAGCATAGGACAAATATAAGTTAAAATAGTTGCTCCTCTGATATATATCTGTATTTAATGTTAGATGTGGGAAGACATATGTTATACACCTGAAAAAAAAAGACAAACAGGTAAGACTGTGTAAATAAACTAAGTAAGGAAGATTTTGCAATGCCTGTTAGCTGAAGTTCATCCCACAAACTAAAGCTGTTTCTCCTACTTTTAAATGTCTGTTGAAATTGGGAACAACCACAAGAGGCAGAAGCAAGATTTACAGAATATTTACAAAGTCTCCCCAGTACTTGTTTAGGTTGGAAACTTGAGGTCAGCCAGGAATCATAAAGCTATATTCAATAGATCACACTGTGATGTCCCTAGAGCAACACAAAATCTTCCTCTGGCTCTGCCAGTGTTTCAGTAGCTATTACAATGGTTGGGAAAAGTCAAGTGGCCTTAATTTGTCCCCTGAGTTTTCTGGCTTAAGTATTTTGTCACATTCCATTAGCATTTCACCAACGACATTTCAGTGGAATAGATTAATGGAATATCATGTGAATGTTTCAGCTTAATATTTACATACATTCTCAGTGAACATCAAATGACATTTCAGAGGTTGCTATTAATATTACCAGGAAATACAGTTTAGCTCAGAATATCACTCCCAAGGGCCCATGCTTTTGCCCTCAGATCAACAAAAAGAAAGTATCTTTGAAAAGTCAGCCTTGTGTCTGAACACACCAAATGGAAAGAGCTCGGGTTTGAAGGAGAATGACTTTAGTTCCTAATTAGTTCTTATTAATCCCTAATAGTTCCTAATTAGTTCCTAATATGGGAGTGTAATGGCTTGCTGGCCCTGTTTGAGCCACCCTTCAGTATCCTTCCTAGACCTCAGCAGTGCTTGAGGTGAGAGGAAGCCTTAAGTCCAAGCTGCTTACATTAAAAAACTTTCCACTAGGCAAGAATGCCACATGCACATGCCAAAGTTATTCAGCGTGTCTAATGCATAATGATTTTCCCTTGTTTGATTTTTTTTGTTTATTTATCTGCCTCTCATGTTCATTATTGGCACATATGATGACAAAGAGCTTCTTCCATGAGGAATATAAATTCTTTTCTTAAAAATGAATTTGGGAATCACAGAATCATAGAATATCCTGGGTCAGAAGGAATACACAAGGATTATTTAGTCCAGCTCCTGGCTCTGCGCAGGACAACCCCAAGAGTCACATCATGTGTCTGATGGCATTGTCCAAATGCTCCTTGAACTCTGTAAGGCTTGAAGCTGTGACCACTTCACTGGGGAGCCTGTTCCCTCTGGGTGAAGAACCTTTTCTTAATATCCAGCCTAAACGTCCCCTGACACAGCTTCAGACCATTCCCTCAAGTCCTGTCACTGGTCATCACAGAGAAGAGATGTCCTGCCCCTCCACTTCCCCTCACAAGAAAGCTGCAGACCACCATAAGGTGTCCCCTCAGTCTCCTCTTCTTCAGGCTGAACAAGTCAAGTGATCTCAGCTGCTCCTCATATGTCTTTGCTTCTAGAACCTTCACCATCTTTGTAGCTCTCCTTTGAGCGCTTTCTAATGGCTTTGTATCCTTCCTGTATTGACGCACCCAAAACTGCACACAGGGCTTGAGGTGAGGCCACACCACAGCAGAGCAGGACAATTACGTCCGTGCGTCGTCTGGTGATGCTGCAGCTGATGCACCCCAGAACACAGCTAGATTTTAAATTTAAAAAAATCAAAATAGAATATTTTCACAGTAGGGCTTTTTGGTTTTGTTTTTAATGATTTTATTTATTTAGACTAAATTCCCTTAGAGGCTTTCCAAGGAAATTTTCAGCAACTTGTCCCACTGTGAAGGCAGAGCAGCCAACCCAACCAGTGCAGCTTCTATTAGGCTTGGCCGAAGAGCCCTGACACTAGCAAGGAGAGCAGAGGAGGTGAGACAGGGCAGAGGAGACGCTCAGTGTGTCACCAGAGTCGCAGATCTCCCCCGGGAGCCCCGTGTGCCCGGGAGCTGTGAACGGCTCCGGCCGGGAGCGCCCCGGGATATGGAGAGGCACCAGCGGCACCTGGCGGCGGCGGCTGTGGATGCGCTGCGGGAGCTGCGGCACACACAGCGTTTGGAAACACCGCGGGGAAAACGGTGTTTCACGCAGGTGCTGCCATCCTACCTGTCCGTGCGGCTTTTCTCCTCCAGCAGCGCCCACTGCTATCTATACAGGTAGATGATGACCCATCCCTGGAAGTGTTCAAGGCCAGTCTGGATGGGGCTCTGAGCAACCCCGTCTAGTGGAAGGTGACCCTGCCCATGGCAAAAGGGTTGGAACCAGATATTCTTTAAGGTTCCTTCCATCCCAAACCATTCTATGATCCCATGATCTGAAGCTCTCAGCTGTATTTCTTTTCACATCCAGGATGCTAACTGCTGCTGTTGGTATTATTAAGGCACCTAGAGGTAACCGAGCAGTTTTCCACTTCTGGGTGCTGCATGTAAGGGCACAAAGCCAGCCAGCCTGTGTTTCTCCCTGCATGAAACCACTGCCAGCCAGCCAGGCTGAAAACGGCCACACAAACATGAATGGGGTCATGGATTTAGGCAAACCGGTTTTAGGATCCTAAGTAATGTGACATAGTGCTGTAGAACACACTGTGGGCTGTCCACTCTGCATTTATTCAACATTTTTGAGAGTGCTAGGTGTTTTGTTGCTCTGGGATTAAAGAAATAAAGAAAAAAAAGGAAGAGTGAAGAAGCATTATTATTGTGTAGAGAAGAGGCTGTAGCAAAGACAAATTAAAGAGTTTGCCCAAAATCACAAGAGAGATCTGTGATACACAGCAGGAATGGAACAACTGCGTATCAGTCGAATTTAGTGCAGTAAACACAGCAGTGTTTGTCTTTTAATGATGTAAGTCCTTTGGATTTGAGTCTGCTCTGGGCTTAGAAAAGTGGAGTTAAGAACAGGACTTGCTCAATAGCCACTTATTAGAGCCATTCTTCACCTCCCTGAGAATTATCAGCAACCAACCCTTCAGGGTTATTGGCAGAGAGGGGACTGAAGAGCAAACATATCATACCTGTGCTGTTGTATGACTAACCCTGAGCACAACAGAGGTGAACAAGTGTTTGATCTGCCATCCATGATAAAATACTTCAGAGTCACTAACTGACAGCTTTTCTCTGGGAAGTGAAGAACTGTAGGAATAAATGTCTCAAGAGAGAAATTCTGTTCTTGCTGGATCTGTCTGGAAAGTCTTATGTGTGTCATTAACCATTTCCAAATAGTATAATGCATGGATACCCTTAGTTTGCAACAAGACTCCTGCTTAGCTTTGGTAAAATTAACTTCTGAGTTCTTACTCTTTGAATTTAAACCTGATGTTAACACTAAAGTCATGTCTGGATAGATTCAACTCTTGGTACTGACTGCTGAAAATCCAAAGTCAATGAAGAATGTTACTTTTCAATTAATCAAGAGTTTTGCACCCCATACTTAAAATCCAGAATAGGTTTGGGGGTTTTTTTTAGACTAACAAAGAAAAAGAAAATAAATTACTGTGTGGACTGTTTTACTGAGGAGTATACGGGAAGTAATCTGTTAGTGTCAAGACAAAATTAGATAGGATTTTTTAAATTGAGTAAATTGGGATATATTAAGTACTTTGAATAAAGTTAAAGATGACAGCAAAAGCCATAATAATTTCACTGTCAGTTAAAAGTGCAATTGCCAGAAAATTGAAAAATGTAGGGAAATTCTCTGCAGTGCTTGAAGAATCAATGTTGGCCATCTGTGGCAGTACACAGCTTCTGGGGAGAAGATAGAACTGACCGATCTTTTCAGTGCAGGCTCTGATGCATGAAAGTCATTATGAAGTTTAATTGAAGTTGGGAGAAGACATTTCTGACAGAAGATATTTGTTTTAACTATTTTGCAAGAAATAAATTAAATCTTTAATTTTCAGCAAGTGAAACACTCAGGCATTCATAGATAAAGGTGAGTTTATTAAAATTATCACCTTCTCCAATTGTGGGAAAAGAAACTCCTCAACCAAGGTAATATTTCAAGCTGTAAAAATTTTTTTTTGTTTTTTTTTTTTTTTTTTTTTTTAATAATGAAGCAAGCAGTGAGTTTCCTTATAAATATAATTAAAGAAGGAAATTCTAACATGACCTGTCATCATGTCTATCAAAAAGGGTGCTTAAAATTGACTCAAATATAGGTGCACTATAGGTAGTGTTCAAATCATTGCTGCTTTACTGCTGCCTCATTCTGTGCACTTAGAGCAGAAGATCTTCTGGTCACAGATCTCCCTTTCATGCTGCATGTGGATAATGCTTCCTGGATGGACATATAAACAGAGTATATAGCTGCTGCTGTAGCACTAATAGTAAAAGGTATCTGTTGCGACCTCCTAAAATCCCTTTGCAGTGTTACCATGACACTATGCCATTCATTAATTTTGAAACTTAACCTTGGTCCTACTAAACTTCTGTGGAACTGAGCAGTGGGAAGCTGTATTTTCCAGAAATTGAAATCCTGACTGGGATTCAGTGACTGAATTTTATCTGTCTGCCAGCATGCCATCATCTAGGACCCCAATTTCCTCCTCCATAAGCAGGGACGATGCTATTGATCCCTGATGGTATCTGCTCTGAGATCTGTAGTTGGAAAGTGCTGAAAATATATTATCATTGTGTCATTTTTGAGGAATCAGACCTTACCAGGACTGTTTTCATACTCTCATTCATCATTCTCATGACAACCAATTTGCACTCCCAGTCTATACATCAGCATAGATAGATTTGTTTTGTTCTGCTCTGTAATTGACATGTGCTGCTGACTTGAAGGTGGGGTTATATACTTAAAGTTAATAATAAGCTTATGAAAGGAATATAATTCTAGGACACACAGCTATATAGAGATCTTTTACACTTTTTTCAATGTAGAGATCATTTTATGTTATAAAGACATATTGTTGTCTTTGCAAATGTTTCTGTGCAGTACTATAGAGAAAAATTTTAAGTTAACAATTTCAGAGTAAATAAGTGACTGGTTTACGAGGATAAATTAGTATTTTATTATATATAACTTCAATTTTTCCCTAATATAAAATTTAATTTTATGAATTCTATGATATTTTGATTTTTATATACTTTATTTTACATCATTAAAGGGTAAAAACACCTACATTTGAGACAGCTTTAAAGGGTACATGCATTTAAAAATCATAGTGCTATAATATACAGTATGGGTTCTACTGAAACCTGCCTTTCACCAAGAAATATATCTGTTAACAAAATGTCACCTTATCTATTCAGCGACTGTAGAAATGGAAACATTTTATGAATTAATTTTAAAGGGTTATCTGGGGATTCAAATAAAATAATCAGTGAGCAAAACATAATGACATAATAGTAATCACAACCTTATCCTGTTTTGAACTGCTGAATGACACTGAACGGACTCTTAATAGCACTTATGTGCTTGGACCTGTATGGTGCGTTCAATAAAGAAGACTAGGACAACTTCAAAAAACAGTATACACGTGCTTATTTAGCTAGATATTAATGGCTAAAGAGACTGTCATTAAAATGAGCATGTTTATACTTTTCAAAATATAAATTATATATATAAATAAATACACAGAACGTCATCAGAACTCTTGCTATAAAGACAAAAAAAGGGAAGGTAATGGTGTTTTCAGTCCTTACACATTGGATTTCGCTGAAGAGTTTTGTTATCTCTATTGTACAGGACAGTCTTGCCTATTGTTATTTTAGGATCGAGTGGTTCCTTGTGATTTGAGGACCTGCAGGGGCAGTTCATCTTGTATTTCTTCCTGCTCCCAGCAGTTGCTATTTCAACCACAGGTCTGAATTTCCTCAGTAATTAACTCATGACAACAACCACATGAGAAGCCATTGAAACCATATTTTACTGTTACAAACCTCCTCTATTTTTTGGCTGCAAAGGCTTTCACAAATACAATTCCCTATCATGATATATTTTCTGTTTCGTTAAATCTATGTACAGGCATTGGCATGACCTTTATTTTTAGCATTGGGTTGATACCCACTAGGCTGTTTCTAGACTTTGCAAGAATATTTTTGAAGTTTAACAGTTTTAAATTAGCAGTTTCAAAGTTGCTACTCTACTATTAGTAGTTCCATCATGCCTTGATCACTGCTGTTAGAGTAACCAAGAACAGTTCATGAGCCAATGTGGAAGTGCCTGCTCACATTTAAGATGCTTGCTTTGCTTAGTTGACTTCTGCTGTTAATCCATAAATTTGCCCTATTGATCCTGTTTTACCTGTCAACACCATAGAAATGTCTGGGACAACCTAAGCACACTTAAGTGGTCTTCAGTGCTAATTATTTGGAAAATGAAGTCAGTGCTTAGACACCTGGCTCACACATTCACTTGTCAGTAGATAACTGTGTTGAAGTGTCTGTAATACAGGCTTCTGCCTTGTCATAGGAAGCAACATAAGCTCACAATGTGAGCAATAGAAAATAGCAAAGGCAGCCAAAAAAACTCACAGTGTGATTCTGTCCTCTGTCACTCAGAAGACCCTGTGGACGTCCCATAAATGTTCCGTAGCTCCTGTGCTGTATCTGTCAGGCAGGTTGATGTAGTAAGTGATTTCATCTACTTAGGTGTTTCCGGTGATATTAGGATTGCCCTGTTACTTGGGCAATTGAATCAAGTTACGAATGTCAGACAGATCTTGCATTTCCTAACACTTGCAAATTTACATTTCCAAGACATTGATTTTTGCACCTAGCTCTGAGGTATTCAGAGTAGGAACAGTCTTTTCATGATGTAATCTGAACTTTACCTATGTTCCACGTGACCAAGTTTTCTTTTCACACGCTTAACTATATCCTCAGCTATCACAGTAGTTCGTGCCAGTTTTAAACTTATAATTAAAAAGGTCATTCCTGATGTTTAAAGTGAAAGTTCAGTCACGGTGCATAGCTACTCTTGAGCAAACTCGACCATGAAATGTTACCTAAATAGCTGTTAGTGTTGTAAACATCTCTGTGTCAACTACAGAGCCTTCTCATTTTATAAAACACATGTACTATACTTCTTCATGGATAATTTCTGTCCATCTCTGTGGCCTTTTGGAAAATGGGTTTGCATCTTGCAGATTGACAGTCCCACACAGTATTAGGACATTGCCAATGTCTGCCAGTTTCCTCTTCATCAAGTGCTCTTTCCCAACTCTCACTTTGCTTCAGTCCCTTGGAGTTTTACTTTTGTTTTGCCTATGATACTACTGTTTTCAAAAAATCAGCCACAGCTTTTCTCTTCTAAATATGCAATCTGCTCTAATTGCATTCTGGAAAATAGCAGCGTTGCTTTTTTTAAGATTGAGTTGTGATGTTCTATCTCAGGTCTCTGAGCATCGTCATAGTCTGTTCTCAAATTAGGGATTCCACAAACCTTTCAAAATTGCATGTCTGGCTTAGTAGCCTCAGAGGTGGTATAAATGCATCAAAAATCTCTCCCAGTTTTTGATCTGTTATGAAACTGATATAGTTTTTTCTTTTCTGTGGAAGTACAGTATAATTTCAAATCTCTTTAGAACAGTTAGATAACAGTTAGTTCTTCTTTCTGTAAGTGAAGGCAGTTAAACAAATGCAGTGCTTCTGACACAGCAAAATGGAGAATATAGAAAATTTTGCTCATGTTAGTTTTCAGTAGTTCTGCATACTATCTTGAAAAAAAAAAACCCAGATTTTTAATTTGAACCTCTCTTTGTCTGTATTGCTTTCCTAGACAGTGTCAGCTGCAAAGGAATATAGAGCCATCTAATAGCAAATGGATACTGCCCTATTATGCCATCTTTTTCTTCTCTTCAAGCACCTGTCTTTATCTCCTACATCTACCTGTAGTCCCACTCAATGCTCGGAGTTTATTGGCATAGAGTTTATAGGCTTGAATATAATAGCAAAGAAGTAAATGAAAGATTCTATGGAAAAGCTTGAGAGGGAGAGGAAGACAGAGAGAACTGCTTATCATAAAGCTGACTTTCCATTTAAAAGCTGTAAAAACAGAGTGTTCCAGAGTGTTGGATTTCAGCTACAGCAGCAAAAGTCCAAATAATTTTAAAAACCACTATTCATAGGACTAGCATATATTTGAAGATATACACTCAGTCGTTGGTTTGGGTGAAGAGCAAAAGGGAATGGGAAAATTATAGGATTTTTTCTTTCTATGATGCTTTTATTTTCCTTTTGTATGTATATATAGCTCTGTATCCTTATCTGTATGTGTGTGTGTGTGTGCATGAATGTGGATGGCTAAATGAGAAATCTTATGCATATATTTGCATACAAATACTGAAATATATATATATATGTGTTTATGAAGAAAGTGGAGAAGTAAGTTTTATTTGTCTTTGTATTTGCTACTGGCCAAAGTAAATTTTTTGGGGAAACCTTAACTTATATGAAGTGATTTACAGAGTTAAGTTGCACAACAGGACCACACTCTGATTTATTGTACAGCAGATAAATGCTTATGCATAAGTTTCAAAGGTATTAACTAAACTCCATGAAAAAAAAAAGTTCAAGAAAGTAGGCAGAAAAAAAGAAAACATTTGTTTGGTCCAAAGTTCTTTATCTGGAAGATTTTAGATAAAAACCCCAACACTCTTCTGCAATCATCTTCTCTACCACAGTCTTTCCAGCTGCATAAGCACAGTTGACAGCTCTTCGTTCCTGACTTCTGCAGGAAATATATGAATTTTCTAAACAAAGCCACACCCCTTTCTTTTCATCGCATCTTTCCCACTATGTCTTTTTCTGTTTAAAAATATCACATCTTGGTGTTTCCTGTATACATATGGGATATATATTTCCTTTTAACAGGGATGTGGCTTCCCACCCCCCAGCAATAGTTGCCTTCATTTTGCATGTGGCAACACTCACAAGAGGGATAAATATGGGACATTTGCCCTTTTAGAGTCTCCTTAATATCTTTTTCATAAAAATGGATTATCCATTTGCCATTTTCTTTTCTCATTATAACCTTTGTCATGTGTGTGGGCTCCCTGGGCTCTAATGTCTTTTTCTCCATGAATTAAAGGGGGAATTCTCCTTTTCTTTGACCTTTTCAGTGTTCTGCATTTCAGTGGGGTGGCATTTCCACTCCTTAAAGATTACAACCTGTGCTGACTAATCAGCCAATCAAATGCCAATTATGAATGTAAAATCAATTACTGTTGCTGTTAAAGCCAAACTTTACCTGGCATAGTTTGGCCTCCTCTGCCATCATCCACTGAGAGGGTTAAAGCTCTAATGAAAACGGTACATAAGAAATGGACCTGATCCTTTGACACATACTGCAGAACCTTTTACTTGGCTAACACAAAGAGGAATTGAGCTTTTGCCTACTTCAGGGCAGGATGTAATGGGGAATTCGGGGGTTTAATCCAGTATTGCCTTTAGTCTGGTCATTTGTGTGACTATCTTGAAATAGGTAAAAGTTAGGAATACTTTTACAGTGAAATTCAGATTTTTAAATTTAATTGTCTGAAACCATCACCCGAATCTCAGTCTGAACTGCATGTCTGTTTTAGACCAGAGAAATCCCACCACAGGTTTGTGGTCTAAACCTTTTGTATAATCTCCCCATATAGAAGCTCCTAAAATGAGACATCTGGCTTTTAGATGAGACACCTTGGTTTTACAGATTATATATGTCTCACCCTCAAAGCTAACATCATTTTTGGGGGAAGTTTTCAAATATCACTTATGGCAATCCTCTTGCAAAACTTACACACAATGAAAATTCCTTCAGAATGTCCAAGTGTGATCCAAAGCCCTTTACTATCAGTGGGAGATTTGTTGATCCAGACTGGAGAGGAAGCTGTTTAAGAAGGAAACAAACTTTGCTCACAGAATCCTGCTCTTCGAAAAACAGAGAATTCTCAAGAGAAAGATTGTGCAATGAAATATATTTTTTCTGGTTTTACAATGGAGGAGAGTGTGTCACTTACAGACTGGTAAATTTTAACAACCAGAGAAAACATATTAGCTGGTTAAGCAGAACAAGCATTGCTGACGTACAGACAACTCTGCCTTGGGGCTGTCATGGACAGTTCAGCAATCTATTGAAAAGATATTTTTCCTCCCCAGCATATTTTAGTAACTGAGAGTGAAGTCTGCATTGCGCAGGGGATGAGAATAGAAGGTCTGCAACAATCAGTTATTGAGGTTTCCAGAGCATCTAAGTCATTCATAAGATTCCTTGAAAAAAGGCAGTTTTATACTCCAGTGTGTAAGGTTGTTAATGTGTCATGTTTTGTTTGCATAATTTGATTGGCCTGTAACATCACAGAGTTCGGAAACACCATTTCTCTGTTAAAAACAAATTTCTCTAGCATGATATATATAGTCAGGGGCAGCCCAGAGTTACAAGCAACAGACTTTAAACAAAATCAAATATTCAAAATGTGTGCAAACAAGTCCTACCTGTTTAAATGTTAATAACAATGTGCCTCTTCCGCCAAAAAAAAGCCTGCACTGGGAATGATCTGAGAAAGTTTTCACTGTTGTGTAATAACTGATATGGAGCCAGTGTATTTTCAGTGTGCCATTTACTTATTTTACTTATTTTACCATGAGCAGGGACACCTTTCACTAGACCAGGTTGCTCAGAGCCTCATCCAACCTGGCCTTGAACACTCCAAAAGATGGGACATCCTCTTCTTTGGACAACCTCTTCCACTGCCTCACCACCCTCAGAGGGAAGAATTTCTTCCAAATATCTAATCTAAACCCTCTCTTTCACTTTGAAATCATTTCCCCTTGTCCTGTCACTACATACCCTTGTAAAATTTCTCTGTCCATCTTTCTTGTAGGCTCCCTTTAAGAGGAGACCCTAGAAGGCCTCAATTAAGCCCTTTCTTCTCCAGGCTGAACAATCCTAACTCCTCAGCTTTCCCTCACAGGACAGGTACTCCAGCCCTCTAATCATCTTGGTGGCTTCCTCTGGACTTGCTTCAACTGGTCAATGTCCTTTGTGCATAAGATGGAAGATATGAGGCTTAAAAAGGTATCTCTGCCTAGAAAGAAGATATTTTGGAATCTGGGATCCCTTCCTAACCAGTGGAATGAGGACAAATCTTCCCACTTTTTTTTTTTCGGTAATTTTATTAGGATGAGATTGATCACTGTCAGGGGTCTGTGTTTTATCACAAGATACACAGACACCGCAAAAATTTTATGCAGCTTAGGCTTTGATAAATAGCTAGAAATGGTTTAGATCCAAAATGTGGATCATGTGCAAAAATGGGTTAATTTATTATTAATATTAATATTAATAATACATTTTCCCCTCAAATGGAAACCTCCAGAAATATATTGAAAAATGAATCTATTTTAAGTTCTAACAGGCTAGTTTGATGATGAGAGACATACATTTTCTTAACTAATATCTTTTGTTCATTATTAATATAGGCTAAGAGAAAGACGAGGAGCAAGGGAATCAATGACTGGAGTACAAAGTTTCACAGACTGTCTGTAGACATAATTTGGATATTTCAGATTATTCTTTAAACAAGAGACAAGTAATAGACCTCAGTATTGCTCTTATACCTTCCCAGCAGATGCATTTTTACTCCCATTGAGAATTCCTGTGGGATATGGAAATCATGTGAATACAAAAGCAGGGAGAATTGGAGAAAGAGCTTGCTGATCACCAGACTTGGCCTATATGAATACAAAAAAAATGGTAGAGGAGATGAGGAACCTGCTATTGGAATAAATTCTGAAAATCTGTTAATTTTACAAGTTATACTACAAATGGACACAAAGAAGAACTTCCTTCATACCATGAGGAAGAAATTGCAGAGTGATTTTCTTAATTTATTGTCTGTCCTTTGGTTTAGGGCTCACTACACTAGAGATTATAGCAAAATAACATACAGCCATTATCTTTCACATCAGAGGAATGGAATATAAAATAGAGAGAGATCTTTTGGGGGAGTAGTAAATAGTAGAGCCCCCACATCACAGTTCGTCTCATCATTTTTCCCTAGGAAAAAAGCCAGGGATTATTCCTACAGAGAAGCTAGAAGAAACATTTCTGGTCAACAATTCATCTCTTATTAAACAGTATATTTTGTCAGTAATAAAATTCAATAAATAACTCTAGAACAGCCAAGTAAAATAGATAAAAAACAATAAAAAGTGCATGAAGAAGATCTATCTCCAAAAGTAGATTGACTAACTTTCCAACTTAGCCATTTATTTTTTCAAATAAATAAAAATAGTTAAAAATATTTTTTTTAATTCAGATTTCTTCAGCTCTTGTGAAATTACAGGACATGGTGAAGTTAAACGTAGGCAACCTGCACCTAATCTAAACTTATATTATTTTATCTAAGATAACTACATTACTCTCTAGGTTCCAGAACAAAAAAGAGGTATCAGAATCAACACAATTGACTTCATGTTATGGATTTCTGCAGATTTTTTTTTTCGAACTGTTAAAATTAAAGACAGATAGTTTAACAAAGCTCTTCTGGAGGAAGGGACAAAAAATTGTGTTCTGATCTCTGGTCCAATTCATACAGAATAATCCTGTGCTTCTACTCCCATGTGATTTGAATCTTTCCAATTGTTTTGGCTTATTTTTTTTTTTTTTTTGTAATCAGCTCACTTTACATCTGGAAACTTCAGAGGATTAAGGCTATTCAGTTTGTATCTCAGGATATCTCATCTCTAACTTTCTCTCCTCAGCATCAGATAAACTGTGTTTATCCATTTCTTCTGGTTTGAAGATCATTCTATTCTTCACAGTTATCTTCTCTTGTAGACCTTTCTCTCTCATGACCCCCACTGCAAAACCCCTCCTTTAGCAGCTGTTCTTTCAGGAAGTAGGTGTTATTCATGCTAATCTCTTGAATTCCTTGGAATTTTGGAAAACCCAGGTAGCTTTCTGATAGGGAAGATGAGCTGAATTTTGAGAGCAGATCTAGTACAGCCATCAACCACATTTATATCAGCAATGATTAGCAAATGCCTTTAGAATATGTACATCATGGTTAACCATCTTAGACTGGTAGAAAATATACAGCATAGTCAAAGAATGAGATAAACCACTGAATTTTCCACAACAATATTTTACAACACACACACAGGAAACAACAAAAAACAACCTCAGGCTTTATGAACAGTTAGAAATGTTTTTCTTTATTCTTTTTAAAAATTCATTATTCCTCTAAAGATGGAATACCATTAGAATGCATTTCACAATCCAGCAGGTTTATGGCTTCAAAACAGTAGCTACAATTTTTGTGGAAATAGCAATGTATTAATGTGCTGGATAATATTCATCATGAATAAGATTATTCAGGCTTCTGGGAGATGAAAAGCTTGATAGGCTGTGAGATATTAATAATACTGCACTTGTTTGGATGGCTGTGCCAGATTGGGACAAGTTCATTTCAAACCACCTCAGGACATAAACCATTCTATAAATAAAGACTTAGTTACATAGTACCTAAACTGTATATTGCCTATAAACTATAAACTGACCAGTCTTAAAATACAATACTTTAAAAGTTGTTTCATGTTTCCCCCCCCCCCTCAGGAAATTGTCTTTCAGGAGACAAACTGTGTAAAATATTGGTTCAACTTTTTTTTTGCTGTTTTTGAAGAGAGATTCCAAGAAATGAACAACCAGATCTGCCTAGTAATATGTTTTCCTTGTTCTGTTACATGTTCTCTAACAAAAATTAAGAGTTCAGAGTTAGACTGGAATTTGTCTGAAGTTCTGGATGGATAATATTCTTGAAACATGTGTGGTGACAATATTCCATCAACACTTTTGACAAACTCAGTGTCAGGTTTCAAATGTGGTTGAAATGTGATGTGGGCTTTGATTCAGTTTTAATCTATAGTTCCGTATTTCTTTCCAGAGTTTGCGTTGGCTGATGTTTAGTTGAATGAATGACCATGTGTGCACCAGCTGAAAGCAGCTCCTTCAGAGGCCTCTCCAGTTGCCAATGAGTTATCAATGAGCTATCAATGCATGTTACAGTTTGTGTGAGCTTTGCACTCCTTGGTCTGACTGTGGGCCTCGGCACAGCAGAGCAGTAGACTCATCTAATTCAAGTACTTTCCCCCTACCCCGCCCAAACTAACTTACACAGCGGATGTCCCATTGGGAATAATATTCTGTAGCCAGGAAATTTTCTGTAGAAAAAGTGCTAGCAAAGACAGATGTAGTTGTGTTGATATCTCTCTGTCTTCTTTTTTTCATCTCAGATGATTTATATGTATAAGAATAATAGATCAAATGCTCAAACCTATATTTATAAATTTCTTGGGATTCTCCAAACCATCCGTTATGTCCCTTCTTGTAAGCTGATCTTGCAAAAAAAGGTTCTTCAGTGATAAATAATTCAAAAAAACCTCTTTCTCAGATTATCAATTTCTCTTCATTCTCTCTGACAACTGTTCTTCTGCTTTTGCTAAGTATAATATTGTGGTTACCTTTGAGATTTAATCTGCTTCTTCATATTATCTGGACCTGAATTTCCAGACTCTGATGCTCCTGTGTAGCTCCACATAAATGGACTGATCTTATCATCACACATAAAAGCAGCATTTGAATGGGACTTTAGGTGTATCAGAAGGAGTAATTAGAAGCACTGCTATGTCTAACCACATCCTTGCATGTTGTTACTCTATTTTATTTTCTCTCAGAAGCCATATGACGTACCAGCATTGTCTAACTCACTATGGCCATTGCCTATCTACTGACATATGCAGCTTTAAGACTCAGTGAGTTGAGGATTGAAAAATACCATTTCAAGGACTTTTTAACAAATCTTTTATATAAAAAGAATTAGAAGAGATTTGGGTCATGCTGAAAATGTTTGTCCCACTAAACAACTTGTGGATTGAACCACCAAAGTCAGTGTCTGATTTTTCCTCCCAGTTGAAGTTGCTGATGGCACTGGACCCACTACTTCCATAGCATATAAATGGGAGAATAAGAAGACACACAAAGCAATGATTCACATGCAATCACTGAGAATTTCAATATGGGAAGATTACAAATAGAAACTTCCAGAGTGTGATTCTGCACCACCAGGACATGCCTACTATAATTCCCAAGCTAAGGTGAGCAAGACCCAAAGATGGCATAGTCATATCAATCTAATGCAGTTTCTGAAGCCCTGATCTCATACAGATAACTGGCTGAAGAGCAGAGATTCATTGGTGCAGCCAACAGCATCTTGTTGAAGACATTTTGCAACGAGTACTGACACCAGGCAGGCCCTTACACTTGCAGTCTGCAGTCCTTCTGAAGAACACAAGAAGACTACAAGACAAACCTTTTTTTGGTGTGTTAAAAGGCTCCTTTTTTTTTTTTTTTTTTTTTTTTTTTCCAACAGCCAGGTTAAAAAAGCAAAATCTACCTGGGATTGATTTTCCAAACTCCTTCCCCTAATGTTAGACACCTCATGAAGATATCTAAAAATCAAGAGACTTGTAGATCTAGGTTACGTGAGTTTCATTTTAGAAAGGGGAATCTAAGAGTGCAGTGACAGACCTGTCCTGTCCCCAGGTCCTAGTGGGCTTTACATCATGCTCCTCCTTCTGAAGTGCCTTGAATAAAGTGGAAATCATTTACTTATTTCTTATGTGGTCTTCTCATTGCACTACAGAAGTAATAATCCAGGATATTAGAAACTATTCTCCAGTTTTCTGTTATATTAAAGCACATGCTGGCTATGCATAGATCAGAATGTCCTTTTTACTGTATCAACTAATTTTCTAATATAATTTCTGCCTCAAAATAAACTAGACTTTGCTAGGAAAATCACTGAATATCTCTTTCTGTCCTCATTGCACAGTATTTGTAACAAAAAAGTCTTTCCTATTCTTATCAATAGCTTCCTCCTGAGTGCCTTTGTTCTGGGGTTATAAGGTTTAATGAAAGTTAATGCTTCAGGCAACCATTTACATCTCTCTTGAACTCTACAGATTTTTGAGGCAGCCTTTCTGAAAGAAGATGTTTTGTGTTGTAGTGACTAAAAGAAGAAAAAGAATTTCGTTTTCAGATTATAAAGCACCTACTGCAGCATAGGGAAGATTACATCAGGTCTGAGCAGTTTAACAGTAGTGGGCAGGATCAAACAACAAGATTAGATGGGAGAGTAATCCTATTTGGAATTAACTGAAGCCTCCAATATTCATTCCCAGATAGCCAATTGGAAAAAAAATATCAAAACAAAGAAACAACCAAACAAAATAAATGTCAAACAAAAAACCAGCCCCAAAATAAAAATAAACAAACCCAAACAGTCATGTACTGGCTTCCTCACAACATATAAAGAATAC
>JAWWLV010000045.1:7144696-7161574 GCA_035041135.1 Platyrinchus mystaceus
CTGTGAGCTGTCCTGCTTTGCTGGTCTTTCCGGACTGCAGGGTTCAAGCTTTTCCTTCCTTTTATTATTCACTAGATTTTTTGAGCTTGGAAAATGCCACTTTTATTTCTGTATCCTTTCTGCTTTCAGAAAAGGAAAGATTTTCTTCTACGTGGACATGAAATGAAGAATTTATTTCCTATTTCAACCTACCCTAACTATTGTGTGGTATAGACAGAAAATATCCTTCTGAAAAGGCAAAGAGACACACCTTCCTGGAACTGGAATGAGAATTATACATCTCTCAAACTACTTTTTGTTTGCCCTGGATTCAGCTGCAAACAGTTGGCAGAAAAAACTTCTGCTACTATTTATTTGAATAAGATGTGGAACTGGGAATAGGTCCTAGAACAAGTGATGCACAACTAGGGGATGAAAGACGGGAAGTTGAGTCCAGTCTTGTAGACATGTCCTTAACACCACTGAGATTACCTGACAAACCTGCTGCATGACATTGGCCACAGACCCTGCACACTGAATGGCTGTGCAAGAGCTGAGGGTAAAACCAGTAAATAATACTGCTGTATGGTCACTATCAAGGAACATGGATAAAGTGAAGGAGAAGGAAACCCATTCCAAGAAGGGTGAGAGAGACTCTTCTAGGGAGACATACCTCTATGATAAGATTTTATTTTAATTTTTTTTTTTTTTCTCGTGAGTTGCAGTGCAGTCCTGGGCTCTGGTGTGTCAGGGCTGTGATAGTCTCAATATTATATGAGACTCCTAGTGTGCAGACCATGGTGTAACAAGTTAGCATGGCTTCTACCAAAGTGGCAGTGACTGACAGGTGATGGATTGGTTGGTGACAGCACAGGAGAGCTGAAGCTGCTGCTCCACTGCCTGAACAGCTGAGCTAATTCTTTCCTACCTTAAATAAAGTGAATGTAGTCCACATTTCCCTTCCTGTTGGGCTAATGATCGCTCTCAGTGCAAGTGTGCCACAGAGGGATTCCCTCCATTTTAAGCAGAATATGGATGGACTATTAAAACAAATGCGAGAACATCACTTTGGAAATGACAGGGTTTAGTTAATGGATACTGAAGGCACATGTGGCTCTAATTAAGAATAGGAGATATGTGAGATCTGGACAAGTTATGATGAGGGTGGGTAAGAACACGCTCTCTCTAGTGTGAGGCAGAAGAGCATCAGACCAGCTTCCCTTCTGCAAGGGGAGGGAAAGGGGGGCTTATGGGAACCAAGGTTTGAATGAATCCCCATTGGTCTCTGCTGTGCTGTGTTACATGCAGCCAAACATTCATCTGTCTGTTCCTGGTTCTCTATACAGTAATGAAAGGGTGTTTTCAGAAAAGGAAGAAGGAGAAAAAAAAGGTGAGGGAAGCTGCCAGAATTTCTTGCAGAGACCCGGGATGCCATCTGCTCAGGAGAAAAAGTCAATCCTGATTTTAAGGATTTATGTGTAAACTCCCCTACCTTGCTGCCTTTTGTCTTTGTCCATTATCTGGCAGTGGTGGGAATCACTCTTTCCTGCCACTGCCTTTGCTGTCTATCTGCATTACCTTAGTGGTGCTGCTTGAGTGTGGAGCGACCAGCCTATGTCATGATTCACCTGCTCTGATAGAAAATTAAATTATCCTTCTCTCTCATTTTCACAACTTTGCCATAGGTGACACTGTAAACAAAAAGTCTTGCATAATCTTGTGCCCACCCTCTGACAGCTCCCCAAAATTCCAGACAGACAAGCAGACAAAATGTTTCTCTGTTAAGGTTATTGAAAGAAGCTATTTCCAAACATAACATCTATGCTGCTACATGGTCTTTGGATTATTAAGGTTTTGTGGGGAGGATTTCAGCAACAGAGATGTTGTTTAAATTTTAACTGTTCCATTGGAATTCCAGTGAGGAATTGTAGGAGAGTATAGCAATAGCTGAAGTAGTGGCTAATGCTGGCTAAGAGCAGTTATGTTGTAGATGGAATGGAGTATGGATGCTATCCTCAGTTTCCTCATCTGTAAACTTAATACTTGTCAGATTCCTAAGCAACTGAGCAGTATATTGAGTACAAATTTTAGATCTCCAGGTAGGATTTATATACATACTCTTCTGTGAAGTAAACTGTGATTGGTCTGTTTAGCAGTGTTGAGAGAATAAACATTATTTCTATCCCTTCACTGTACTCTTAAATTCAATAAATGGAACAAAAAAAAGATAAAGAGAACAGGTTGTTTTAGTTACTTTACAACAATCATTTTAAAAGCAGAACTCAGCTTTATGACACACTGATGTGCAGTCACCAGAAACCCATCGAATTACATCCCTTGTCACACATAATATTCGTATGAAATCCATCACCTTTTCCTCTTCAACAGTCATTAAGAAGGTAACTTGGGGTTTGCTGACACCACCTGCTAGTGTGAATGATCCTTTGTGGAAGTCAAGTACAAAGAGGCCTCTTGCAGAGCAGAGGTGGTGCAAATGCTCCTTGGGATGTGACAGCTGGCAGGAAAAGCCTTACGGTTAACAGAGGAAAGTGATGACCTCAATCCCTGACTGATAAGTCTGGAATTATAACTCATTTTATGTCTTCAGTGTGTTTGTAAGGTCTAGATCAAGGCAGTGCTTCCCAGTTGCCATAGCCCAGAACATGGGCTGTGACCTGTGTCTGTGGTTTGAATTCTAGTATGTGATCCTCAGCCAGCAGTTTGTGATGTGCTTAAATGTGCCAGGCTGGGCAAAGGCAGGAGTGGGGCTTGTATAAGCTGCCAACCATTTTTATGCTCCACTTGTTCACCCAAGACAAATGGTTCTGTGTCCCTGCATGAAAATAAAGCCCAGTGAAAAACTGATAATGCAGGGAAATGTTCAGATTATGTTGATTTCTCCTGCATTCTTGCCATATCTTGGAAGCTGATTGATAACCATCCAAACCTAGTGCTTCACTCAATTTACTTATTTCAGTTCTCTCTGTGGAGAATAGGAGAAGGTTGTTGCACAGATTTAATCAAATGCTCTCAGTCTTGACCGAATATTAATGGAGGAAGTACAGTACAGCAATGTATTGCAAGCATTTTATTTGACAGCCATTTACACATGCAGACAGTACTAAAATCACTTCAAAAGAGTCTCTTTCCTAAATGACACAGAGATAATTGCATCCAATTTTCTTATATTAATAAAACCAAATTACTGGCAATAGCTACTGTGATAGTATGGAACACCTGGATTTAGTTTGGATTTATGCAGAGTGTGTAGAGGGATACAAAAAGGTAAAGCACAGGGCATCAAACACTTCTTATTGTCAAAGGGAGTAGTGATCATCCTTGATCACTATCACAATCAGTGTGGAACTGACTGAGGTAATGACTTAGAGATTTACTCTCTCTTTTCCTTTACCCACATTATGATTTTCTCCTCTGTGCTTGGAGATTCACAATATAAAGAATAGAAATTCCTCCCTCTTTTTTTTTTCCTGTGGAATTTTCCATCCTCTCTATGGTGTTCTGCTGTTGTTTTATGATATAGTTAGGTGTGGGAGGGGGAAGACTTACCCCTTTGGTTGCACATGCTGCCATCAGTGAATTTGTAATATTGAGTTTAGACTGGGCAGACATTTCCAAACTCTCATTGTCTTGTCATAGTTTGTAGATGTCTTGGGACAAAGTCCTTTGAGTCATCCTGTCAACTGATGCTTACTTCCTTCATGGCATTAAGTTTACTTTGACAGGGAGAATGTAATTTTTTATATGTAGTTATAGAGATAACAGTTATATTTGTCTGCACTATAGGAAGAAGATGCCTGTTTACTGCTACATCTCTGAACCTACTGTTCTTTATTTGTGGACCATGAAGACTAAGAACAATGGGATAGCAAAGACTGTTTTTGAAAGCCAGGGGACAGCTTGTCATAGAGAGTACAGATACAAAAAATAAGATTTTTAATTTCTTCTGAGATCCTTCAGAATAAATAAAAAAAATCCCAATGAGGAGATCTGTCTAAAATTTAAGAAAAACAGAATCAGCCTAGGTCTGAAAACAAGTGTATGATGAGGAAGGAGAAAACAATGTCTACCAAGTATTGAACCTGTCCTTGCTGTCAAAAAGCTCATCTGAATGCTCACCCTGCTCGGGGCCCTGTGCCATGGGATCTCTCTCTGCCACAGAAGCCAGCAGGACCTCCTGCAGGACAAGGGCTCTCCTGGGCACAGCCCTGACAGCAAATCGAAACAAAGAAGGCTTCCAGCAAAATCCAGACATTTGCAAGCAAAGATCCTGACTGATGTAAAGTTTACTGTGAATAATACCCTTCCCTGTGAGTGGAAATTTACTGCATGGCTATGGTGTGTGTATATAGAAATATATGTGTGTATATATATATATGTATATATATATATGTATATATATGTGCATATTTGTGATCTAAAGTAGATACTATAACTATATGTAATTTATAGTGCAGTCTGTAAATACATACACACGTTCTCAGATTACCACACACACATGTGACATTCAATGACCCCAACTCAGACAGTGTTTTCTCTTTAACCCTTCTTTGCATTTACGCTGTAGCCACATGGGTAATCCAAAGTCTCGATATTTTTATAGAAGGATGCATGAGATGGATGTTACAAATGCACACTTTATTTCCCATGAGAAACAATTAATTATGGGCAAATATATTAGTCTCTTGATACAGCTTCTCAGAGGAAAAATCTAGTATTCAGGAAGACCATTTGTTCTCTGCCTCTGTACTAACCAGAAACACATCTGAGGAGGAAGTAGATCCCTGAGATAAAATCAAATGCACCCGAATAAGAATTTTAAAAGTTTGAAGGAGGAGGGGAGGAGAGGGGAGGGAGAGAAGGGGAGAGGAGGGACAGAGAGGGGAGGGCAGGACAGTGGGAGGAGAGGAGGCTGTACATGTTCTGTATCTGTAACAAGACAGATGAAATAAACTCGTAAATAAAATAGTTTACACTAAGAAAACACACAGCTGCTGCATCACTGATTGTTTTATCAAATGTTGCCTACAATTGAGGATCACTGTGTTGGGTCCTGATGGTTTGGTATAGAAGCAAACCATATAATGTGATCAGTAATCAAAAGCTACTCAAGTAATCTTTACCATTGATCTGACCTGAATTGATTTTGTTATTGAAATTTTGACCGAGAGCAATATCTACATCAACAAAACAACCTAAAAAATTACTGATTATTTGTTCCACTGTGGGAGATGGGAGGTGGAGGAACTCAAGCAGACATTTTATTATCTTTACAGCCATGTTACAAAATGCCATGTCACCCTACTTATACATTAAATAGCAGTAGTAAAAATAGTTGCCAACAATCCTGGCAGCACAGAATTGCATTTAAATGTTTTAGACAGATTAGAATTCTATATGCTCATTATTCACCATTTTCTAATTTGAAAACTAAAAAAAAAAAAATCTTTTCTCTGTCCCATCTCAAGCACAAGGATTTACAATTGCATGCTCTTGTCACTTCCAGATTTCCCATCTGTTGCTGCAGAGCTATGATAAATGAAGTTTCAATGCGATCACAAAAGCAACCTTATCATTTCGACAGAAAAAAAGACTTTGATAACAAAAAATAATTATAATGCTCTTCATTTTTGGAATGAAGAATTTTTGTGACTTCAGAGGGAGGTTTGAAACATGGAACAAATAATGTGTCAGAAATTAGAAAAATAGCAATGAAAACTGAATTCCTTAGAACACATAAAGCAACAATTTTTTTGAAGGCAAAACTTCTGTAATTTCTTGGATACACAAAGTAGATGAACATTTGGGACTCAACAAAATCTGGTGTAAAATCTTCTTATGATGGGAGTGTATCACTTTATCCAGAATACAAATGGCCTTTTTTCACTCAGGGTGGAGGATAAAGCTAAATGAAAAGAAAATGGCCAGTAAGCATCATTTTAACTGCTACCTAGACTTTACAAATGAAGTTGATCTATTTCTAAGAGTAAATTTAAGGAGCTCTTGCTTCAGACTTAAAATTTTTCATTTTAAAACAAAAATTTTTTAATTTAGATTTAATTACTTTGAAAAAAAGTCAGTCTTTCTGTTTTTGAGGAGTCTCAGCTGTCCTCCTTTTCAAGACAGGTTGTACCAGTGATTCACTACTCCTTTTTCAAAACATGTGATTTCTGTCTGGTCACTATCCAGCCTCATATGTTACATCAGACAGTTCCACCAAGAGAAGCGTTCACCCTGTGTGGACAGCTGCAGAATATCATCAGATCTGTTCTTTTCACTTTCACACTACTGAAACAGATTGCCTTCCTCCCTCTGTCAGGCTTTCTGCATTTGAGTACCTTGTCATGGAGTCCATTCCAGTGATGAGTCACTTACAAAAACAGAAACGTGGAGAAGCAATCCGCTTGGCCACGGCCAGTGACTGTACCAGTGCAGCAGAGCTGCATCTGTTCCATCACATTTAAACCCACAGAGGACTAGTAAAGTTTACCAGGCATTTGTCCTTACGATGTGAGCACTGAAATAGTGGGCTGTGTACCGGAACAGTAGTTGTTTGAGGCAGGGGAATTACAGGCCTGTGGACCACACATGTTAAATGTTGTGTTTAGAGAACACTCATCCCCCGTGACAAGACACTGTGATGCTAGGAGATAGAATTGGCTGTGTGACATTAAGTATCACAGGCTGTCAGGTGCCTGTGACAGTAAATTAGTAAATTATGCTAGAAACCTTTTATTATGGCAATTGAAAGGAAATCAGTTTTAAACAGAGATGTAGTCAAATAGATAACTGGACTCAGGAGACCTGCTATTTTATATGAATAAAAGAGACTATCCCTTACACATAAGGCTTTTCCTCTTCAAGAAATCCCAATCATTTTGCAAAACCAATAGGCTAATATGAGCTGCAGACAAAAGTCATTTCATGCACTACTAAAATGTAGCAATCTCTGAATGACATTTGGCAGATGGCAGACTATAGCCAGCAAAGGCACAGAACGGCAAAACAAAAAATTAACAGACCTAACAAAACCTTTCCCAGGAATCTGCTCAGCCTTTTGAATGGATATGTGCATTGTTCAACACAGCTGGCAACCTCCATCCAAGAGGGAGCTGCGTTTGGAGGCAAGAACTGTTGAGTGATGTGTCCCAAAAAAGTACTTCAATCCCTTATGTACATACAGATGACCAGCTCAATATAAAAGAAAAAAACCCCACTGATTATATTTATTCTGACTACAGTTTTTTGTTAAAACATGGATTGTATTCTTCTCCTTCCCCTCTCCCCCCATTTAGGTTCTTCTCTGAAAGATTTATTTTCTTTTCACAGAAAAAACCCAAACCTTAGTAGGAACAACTGAGTATAGGGAAAGATATTAAAACTTCAGCTTTCTGCAGAACTTCTGATGGTATGTGGAGAGTTTCTAGGTGGTTGTGAAGAAGATTGATGTGCTAGTCATGATCTTTGTAATCCAGGGCTATAATGCAAATTATGGACATTAGACCTAGCTGTGTCAAAAATATTAAGCTTATTTTTCTGTAATACTAAATTAGGTGATATAAGTGATGTAAAAAAAAAAAAGAAGAAAAAAAAAGCTGTTAACAGTTACTTTATCCATAATGACACTTTCAAGCTGTGTTTTATCACTGAAAATAGCTGCATGATTACAGTGTATTAAGCAAGAATGCACTGCCAAGATGTCTAATGTCAATCATCTAATTCAGATAGACTTTTACCTTTAAAAGTATTGGCTTTTATACTTTTACCAAAAGGTTTCAAGTTGACTTTATTGTTCATTTATTGCATATTCTCAGAAACAAACATCTCTCACTTCCATTTTGCTAGGTCCTGTACAAATACCATAGCTACTGTCTAACTGAATTGAGAGATTTGTGCTGGAGTCTACAGGCTACTTTTCTTATATCATTATGCTATTCAGTTGTGAAACCCAGCATGGACTGATTTCTTAAGTTCTGGGCAAACCAGTGTTTATAATCAGTGGATTAATACAAGTATGGACTTGAGAAGAATGACATGAGGAAAAAAGAGTGTGGAGAAAATTTGTCACTACTTTCCATTCCCTAAAAATAGCTTTAATTTATTTTCGCTATTCCTGATGTCTGTTTTTATAAGGTATGGTTAAGTTTCAAGTTTCCTGCCTCCTCTGGCAGCATCTGACCCATGAGGGTCTCACTTCCCTGCCACCTCTCCAGCCTCAGCTCAGCTGGGCAGCTGTGGCTCACACCTCAGAGGACATTGCTAAAGAGTTGAAAGAACCTTGAGAAATTTCACAGGCCAGAGCCGGGTAAAGGAGAACTAATATTGTGAGACAGAGAAAAATAACACCTCCAGGATCTAAGAGAAAAATCACACCAAGAAAAGGTATTAAATTGAAAAAAAAAAAAAAAAAAGAAAAAAGCAGAGAGTTGCAACATGGCAACTCGGCACTGCGGGATGTGATCAGAGAGTGACGTAGGCCAGACATCCCTTCTGCATTACCCACATTTCCAGTGACTTATAAATCAGAGATGATCTACAGGACAAGAGGTGATGGCATTTTATCCCTGCTTTCACTTTTTGAACACCTGAAATTAAGCAGGTCATGAGTTTGTCTCCAAGGCTGAGAAGAAATTCATGGGATTGTCTGCAGCTGCAATATAGTAATAGTAATTTGTTAAGGATCCTACAATAGAACAACTTATAGTTTGTCAGAATTTAAAATGCATAAAAACAAAGCAAAATACTAAAATAGGTCTGGTGAACTTCTAGAAGCTTTCAAAGGAGTGCCAACATGAAAATATCTTCCTTGGTCAATCTTCTTCACTGACTTGGCTATAGCTAATGAGTCGGAGAGAAGATGTAGTTAATTTTGGAAGCTGATGTTTCTCTAGAGATTGCTATGATAATAACTTACCCAGGAGCTATTTTAGCACAGTTTTTTTCACAGGGTCATGATCTAAACCTCCTTTCACATCCAGTAAGATTTAGACTGGGCATTCACAGCTTCTACTGACAGTTAGTTTTTCACCATATGTGCTAAATGCAAAGCAACGTGTAAATCAGCAGTGAAGTGCAAGAGATTTGAAGGCCAAGGAGGAAAATGGTAATGGGGAAGAGGAGGTGGAATTAGGAAAATGGAAGGAGCAGAAAGAGAAGGAAAAATAAATGAGTGGAAGATGACAAGGGAAGGTGAGGGAAACAGAGTATAGAGGGTTCAGCTTTCAGATAGAATGTGTATCTTGAGACCTTCTGCCTTTGTGGTGGTACTAAAATCCAAAATCTTCACTAACAACATAAGACTTGTATTGCTGTAAGGTTAATGTTGCAGTTGTGCAAATATTTTCTTTCAGTGGGGACAAGAACAATTCTGCCAAAAATAAGCAGAAGCAGATTTTGATTCAAGGCTAAAAATAAAGTTTAGTTTTAATTTAAACATCAAATTTAAAAGGTGTTTCATTTGTGTTTTATAAGTGAAAAGTTATGAATTTTAAAATGGAATCAACATTATGTTGGAAAGTTCGATTTTTTATATAATGTGTATTTTGTATATTTCAGTGTTGCTGAATACATTTGTCTTCTGCAAAAAGTATGAAATGAAATCTGCATCCATATCTAAAATAGTTTCAGGAAAACATCCCTATGTCTAGCCCTAAAGCAAGAAGATCTGCTTTGTACCAAGCTGAGAGGGAACAAACAGAGTACAGTCTATCCTAGAAAATGTTTACAAACACTTTCCTTTCCTGTGCACTTTTTCACTGCATCTCTAGAGCTACATATTTATATGGTTATACCTTTATTTGTTTTATTTTCCTTTTGGTTACTTCAAAGTAAGCTATTTCTAGCAGTAGTTCAAGAGGCACCTCTATCCTGATATAATTTCATCCAAAGGGAATTACAAAGTAACCACTCAGTACAATAGTCCATCCCCCTTCTAAATAGCTATTAGATGAACCTTTTCAGCGTAGATAAGAATAAAGTATGTAATGAAAGTATCCTTATTCAAGTAGTGTTTCATTTGCCGATAACTTTCAAGGGAAAGTTAAATTTTTAAGTGATTAAAAGCCTTAAACGTCAAGTATTGTATTAACACAAAAATGGTACAGCAGTTTCAGATAAACTCTCCTAAAAATACATTCCAGAAGCATATTTAGGTCATGTTACCTATTCAAATTGTAATGTAATAATGCTAACTACTTAAATATCGGGCATCACATGCATCAAATATACAGTACTTACAGCTATGCTTCTGTTCAAATTTCCTTCTCTTACTGTATTCTACCATGCAAAAGCTGAAAAAGACCTTCACCGCTGCTTTTTATCTCTTTAGTGTCACTCAAGAACATTAGTTGAAATCCCAGCCTAAGGAACCAAGTAGGCACTTTTTTAACTGATTATATTTTCAAATCTTCAAAATCTGCATTACAAGAACTATGTAAAGTAATCTCCACTCTCATTAGTTTATAATCTAAACAGACATAGAAAACTATGCCTCTACAGTGGATAATATGATGTTTAACAAGCACTGTTGCAGAAGATTACTGAAAGGAAACATAGTTGATTTTCAAAATTTTCACTAAAAACCATCCAGCAGGTAAATAGATGCCTTAATACCTTCAACACTTGGGTAGGCATTGAAATAACAGGTGGAAAAAAAGTCCCAAAAATCAGATCTTATGCACCTGACAATAGAAACAGCCCATGTCTGTGCAGCTTGCAAGCCATACACATGCCACACACTGCTAGTGAACATTGTGCTTACAGTAGTTTGCCTCTATCACAAAGTTGCTTTATTATTTTGTGATTCTTGGATAATTGCTTTGTATAGCATAAAATTCCATTGCCATGTCATAGGATATTTTCAGCTGTAGCTATTAGAGGCTGTTCTCAAAAGATGTCTCTTTTGGAATCACTGTATTTATATTTTAGCACTTAGAGAAATAAAGTGTCATAATATTTAATAATCACTTAGTCATTATCATAATAGGCATAAAACTTGGGATGGCTGATAATATACAGAGAACTATGAAGCACTATAGAATGGTTTAGAAACAGTGACTTGCTGAGATAATATATCCCCTTGGTACTTATTTCTTTAAATAGGCAGAGAAAGAATTTTGTGGAAATTGAACTACAGTTGATCAGCTTTGTCCAAAGAGGAAGATGGGAACAAGATGCACAAGGAATAATACTAAAAAGTGTTAGGGTCTAAGTACAACCAAAAAACCTGCTGCCATACTCTCAGTCAAGCATACCAGGTCCAGGGTCTCTTCTATTCACAAAAATTCCAAGCTATGAGTGGTCTATGAATCATCTTGACCAATGGCTTAACCAGTTTTCAGTTTATTGTTTAAAATGGACTGATAATTTCAATTGGTTTCATCAAAGATTTCTTCCAGTCTTTGCTTTTGATAGTGACAATTCAGAACAAACTCTGTTGAGGGGAAGGCTGTTGGGAGAAGTCAAAGGCATAAAGAAGCCCTAAAACACGGATAACAGCTCTGTGGGATAGGTCCTGTAAAAGTAGAAAATAGAGTTGATTGTACATGAGTATTGAAAAGCAACAGCTTATATATGGCAACCTAAAGAAAAAAGACTGTAAATGTTTGCCTGTATAATACTGATTCAAACCAGAATATGCAAAGCAGATGAAGATTAGAATAGTGAGTGAATTCTGTCTGAATTAGAATCAGGATTTTAATAACAGTTTTCAGAGTTCTCTGGGGATAACATGCTATGAAATGTTAGCATTAAATAAGATATCCTCAAAGAACTCAGGTAATTAGCATTTTAATTGATAAACCAGTAGAAAATATATGGTCTGGACTGTTAAAAACAACTTTTCATTCAAGTGCACCAGTCCTAGAGTAAACTTTTCTTATAACAGTCATTGGTTGGATAAAAAAATTGCCTTAGTGCTGGTGGCATGGCAACAGATCAGCAAATACTGCAATACAACTTTAAATATGAGTTCTTTGTCCATGCATTTGTGTTCAGTATATGCTGAATAAGTTACTAACATGCTTTCTGCAGAGTAGTCAACACTTAAGGCCAAATTTCAGAGCTTAATCTACTTGAATAAATAAACCACTAAGCTGGTACACACAAATCTTTCTTCAAGCTTTTTATGCACTTGCCACACTCATTCAGGCATACATCTTTTTCTCAATATGTAGTCTGTCCAGAACTTCTTAATTTGCCACGTTAAAGCAGGCACTAAATCTAGGACAACACACCTTAGTGTGGCAGGAAATTATTAAAGGGGAGAACGCGAAGAATGTAAAATAAAGGTTAATGCTCAATATACCAGACGCCACACGGTACATTCAGTTTATATTTAGCCCCTTTGTTTAAAAATTGAAACTATATTATGCTCTTTTTGATGGCACATAAAGAGACAGAGCTAAGGTAGTGCGGAAACCTTGTCATTAACAGGTATCTCTGAATTGGATGCAGCAGAAAGGATGGGTTACATAGTCTTTATACACCTGGCTCTGAGGGCAGGATTGTTCTAGTGTTAGAAGATGATCTCGAGTCTATGGGAATCTATTTGCAAATAACTATACAGTATTCTTTATATTGTAATTATTACATATTGTATCCAAGAAATATAGAAAAATACTAAGCCCAATGTGATTGCCTTTTTGTAGTCTCAGCAGCAAGACTCATGGTATTTATGAATTTTGTCATTATCCATTTGCATGATGACTGAAGATTAAAAATACATTAGGCTGGAATAGATTATGTGGATCAGACAGTGGCATTATACTTCATGTCAAAGTATGCCTCTATTGCAGTCACAGGAAAAGCTTACCAAAGCTGGTTATCCATAACTCTAGAGTTTCACAGGACTGCAACGCAGTTTTATCCTAACAAGTTTTGAATTAACCAGTGCTTCTGCAAAGAGCTGGTAATGCAGCAGTGAAAAGCTCCTCATATTTCAGGTGACAATCTCTGTTTGAAAAGTTTGATACCTACTTACACATCTTGTTCCTAAGCAGATCCAGAGAGCTGCGGCTTAAACATGACCCGGATGACATCAGGTTTAGTTGTGCTGGGCTGTAGACATAATAGAAATTGCAACTGAGAGACTTGAAACCTTTGGTAAAATTATCTTGAAGACACTTATGTAAGTTTAATTAGGATGTCTCAGAGTTGTTGGAGGGAGAGAGTGTAGATGCTGAGCCGCAGAATGAAGCAGACAAGTCTAGCCTGTTCTCCATGCCTGAAGATGAGAACAGGATGGAGGAGGTGGTACAAATATCTCTCAAAAAGAACTCCTGTCAGTGGATTTTGGGGTAGGCGTGGGAAGTTCATAATTTCAGCGGACAGCATGTTAGGAGTTTAGGAAGAACTGCACCACACTCTGTGAAATGTCATACTATGTTTAACTGCTTTCACTGGTGAGAACCTGGGACAAGATGCAGTGAGAGCTGAGGAGATCTTTATTGCAGGGACCAAGGTGTGGTGCAAAGATCTCTGAGCTAGTAGAGAGATAAATCATAACTTTTTGTGAGGATTCTGAAGTGATACGGAAGGGTTCTTGTCTCCCTAACTTGGAGAGCCAGACATTTTCCAAAGGCATCAAGGAAGGCTGCACAAGGAGTTCAGTCCTCATTGTGCAGTTTTCCAACATGGCAGCTGGAGAGTCTTCCTCTCTTCTCTTAAGGTTAAACATATAACAGCTAAGTTGTATAATATGCCCACAATAGTAATTCTTGACACATTTTGAGCATGTCTGGGTACAAGCTATGTTAAACCATATGGAAAGAAGAGATTTTGCAATTTTTTAGGGTTTTGGTTTTTTTCACAAAACTGAAATTTTTTTTAATCACTGATCTTTGTTTTAATTGCCTCAGGTTTGCTAGAGCCTAGGCACTTCAGTTTTTTATTTATAATCTATTTCTGAACTCTGTTACAACTTCTTCTTTCCAGGGTATGAAAAGACTTTTTCAACAAAGCAGAAATATAATGAAGAGGGGCTGATTTAGATAAGACTTTTCTTGGCTCTAAGCAGTATACCTGATGATCTCAATGTGTTTGTAATGATGTTAACTGGCTCATGTGAAGGGAATACTTTCTATTAATGCATCATTATTCACAAGATGCATCATCTGTGAAAGACTTCTCTAGGTTGGTCTTCATTCCCCAAAGACCATAGTTCTTTATGGAGTAGAGACAGAGTACATATTTTTAAGTGTTGGGATCTATTCAGGTACTGCCCTTGGACAACAAAATTTTAAACAAAAATTATTTTCACCTTCAAAACCAAGAACAAATGTCTAAGCATTGAGAACAAGTAGTTAGAAATTTTGCTTACAGATGCTGGCGCCAACCAGAGAACTAAGTGGGAATTAAAGTCTGGTTTTCACTGCAGAGGCAGCAGAAATTAAAAGAATTGAGGTGTTCTAATATATGTTCTAATATATAAATGAGGTGTTCTTTTATTTGAGCTCTATAACTCATTAGCATTAAAGAAAAATCTGAATCTTTTCAGCTCATCTCACGTTTCTCACTCTTTACACATTTATTAAATTAAACAGACACATGGATCTTCAGGTAGGACATTTCCTAAGCTTTCCTACCTTTGAACCTACTGTCTCTCTTAGGTTTCCTAGTAAGAGGTAGCAGTGGTTGTTCCTGAAAACCTTCATTACAGCATAGAGATGTCTTCATTTGTGTATCAAAAGTGATTGAATATTTTTTTGTCTTCGTTTTTGTCAGCAAGGGTAATGCAAATAGAGAACAACTGTAGTGTAGTTGATCCCATAGTAACAGGTTTCCTGAGGGAAAACACACAAATCCATATGAAAAATGGTGGTAGAACTTCATCACAGCTGATTAAATTACTTACTTAAATTATTGTTATTAATTGCTTTAATTTCAGTTAATAAAAAATGTTACTGATATCTGACACAGTTTTTTAATTTAATTATTATTCCTGTTGCTGCATAAAAGGTAAATATATGCTACAGCAGAATTAAGCCCTGTGGAGATAGAAATTGTGACACTAGAAATCACAGCTTCCCTGAAGAGCTTGCCTCTTTTTTGGCCAAGCACAGGGAAGGACAGAGGGGAAAAAGAGTAGAAGAAATAAAGCTGAAACACAGCCTAGCATCTTTTTTTCACATTTATGTGATCTATTTCAATTGCTTTCAGAAATTCTAAGCCAGAATGACCCTACTCTTCTGAATTGGAACACCAGAAAAACATATCTAGGCTCCAAGGCTGCTGTTTTTCTCTAATAAAAGCCAATGTCCCTTGGCGTTCTCATTGCTAAAATGTCACAGTGTAGAGCAGCATATTAAAAGTATCTTTCCCAATTTAAATGTAAAGGGTCACTTCAAATAAGAAAAAAAAAATGCTGTAAAATTGCACAGGACTGAAGTAAAAGTTTAAAAGTATTCTCAGAAAGTTTAATTCAGTATTCACATGGAAGTCATGGGCCAAATCTGAAGCTTTGTTTAGGTGTGAACTTACTGATACTTGAATTGAAATTGCTTTTGTAACTTGAAATTCCTGATGTATTTTTCAATAAAAGTGTGCTTTATTTGAAGTGTTCCTTCCTCTGCAGACAAACACGAATAGTACTTTGCTCTTCTGTATTAGAATATTAAACTTCTGAAGTTTTGTTTTTTCTCTGCATCAGTGTGTCTGGCAGCTTTGGCCTTAGACTCCTGAGCTGGGGCTGACTCGTGGCTGTACAATTGTTGCTGCTCCTGTATCAATGTTCCCTCAGATAGCTCATTCTGTGGATAAGGCACCTCCAGCGATCAGCGTGTGTGCAGCCAGGACAGGATCCTCCCCTCTAGCTAAACAGTTAGTCTCAAGATCCCCAGGCACATTTAACAGTGATTTTTTAAGGAAAGATATTGCTATTATCCATAATAACTTGAATAAGTGAATTGCCAATGTTCATCAGCCTATGAAGTCTACTGATATTTTTTAATTAAAAGAGAACACAGAAGGCTTAACAAATTTAAATTTTTGATGTGAATGACATAGCTGCTTTTTAAATCAAGTAGGTACACTTCTAGGATTAGTATTTTTTCACTCCTATGCCAAACTGAACAAAGACAATTAGTTTTAAAAGGTACTCTACATTCTTTTGTAATTCTATTCCCTCTTATGTAGGATTTATCTACAGTACGGGTTTATCTCTAAACTTCTAAGAGTTACAGCTAAAGCAATTTATTGATGAAATGAGGGTACCTGGAAGTTCAATAGCTACCTATCTCAAAAAGCATACAGAAGCTTCCTTTTACTATTCTTGCCTCTTCTAATATATCCATGATTTAACACATTACTTAGTTGGGAAAATATGTATAAATAGAAGCTGTTGCTTTGAAAAGATGGAGGAGACATTTCTAAACAAATAAAACTTATAAACCCCCTCTATTGAATCAAAGAAATAGACTAAGATTAAAACCAAAGGTGCTTTATATCACCTGTGAAAGTCTATGTTCACATCCTTCCGTTATGTGTTTTTTACTGCAAATTGCAATGTGTGACCACAGTGTCAAGCCTAACTTTGGGAGGTTGGCTGAAGACTCAGAACCAGAATGAGAGCACAGTCCCTCCTTCTGTCCACATGCAGGAAAGCCCTGGGAACCCAGGTTTGTGTCTGTCAGAAGCTGGGAGCCTGTGCCTTGCCCAGGGACAAGGAGCTGTGGCTCCACTCCTTGCACGGAGTCCCCATCTCTGGATCAGAGTACAGCACATTGCCTCCAGCACGTTCATAGAATCATAGAAACATAAAAACATAAAATCATAAAATGATAGAATCATAGAATCATAAAATCAACCGAATTGGAAAAGACCTCCGAGACCATCAAGTCCAAACCTTGATCCAACACTGCCATGGTTACCAGACCATGGCACTCA
>JAWWLV010000045.1:7162476-7174907 GCA_035041135.1 Platyrinchus mystaceus
AGTTTGAACACTGTACCAGTTTGAGTCACATCCTTGAAGAGATGATACTCCCTACAGGAAACTGGTGTGGTGAACACGCAATTTCTTCTAAAAAATTTTATAGCATGATTTAGATTAACTGTTATACATCATTAATATTTGTCCAAACACACAGTTCTTGCCCTTCTGCAGAAGGACAGAGAGGCACCATATAAAAGATCTGCCCAACGTAAAAAATCAAGTTCTGGATTGTAAACTCTAAATTAAGAATCAACTATGTACTAGAGCATATATTTAGCAGGACCAGGGAAAATTTAGGAGCTCTAAGTACTTCTGCAAATTTTTAAGTTTAAATTGGGAAAGAAAAATATATTCTCACATGTCTCCCTTGCAAGATAATTTCCACAGTAATTTTCACTACCCTTTTACAACATCCTCTCAAAGAAAGGATATAACACATAAATAATTTATTTGTGCTTATTCTGAATGATCTTTCAATCATTGCTCTGCTTAGAAGACTTCCTTCTCAGGGAGGCAAGTACTTTTAAAAAGTGCAGAAATCTATATAATCTGAAAAATGTAAAATATTTTTCTTTGCTCATTGAACTGTTACTGTCAGAATTATTTCTTTTTGCAGAAAGAGGAATCTGTATATGAACTGAAATTCCATTTGACAGTGGAGGGAAGGAAATGTCTGTCATCTAAAACACTAAGTTTGAGCCTTTAAATTATTCTCATCATCTGGAAAATAACTCTAAAATTCACAAACTCTTAGTAGAGTTTATTATTATAGCAGGAAATTTCTTTTGTCCTACGAATCCGTTTAGCTCCTGGGTAGTTACAGTATTACCTCTTTCCTTGCTGTTGTGACAGTGTAGGACAATTAACAGAACAGCATGACAAAGGGACAGGTGAACCCAAACACTCAATTCATAATGGGCTGTGAGTTTAAGGTCAGTCCCATGTGAAAGTTCAAAGATTTTGGAGAAAATTCAGGATGTTTTTATATATGACTATCCCCCAGAAACAAAGGTTAAAACACTATCCCTCAGCTATGTACCTAGTAAAGCTGACTGTTGTTTTCATTATTACTGCGATCTGCTGGCTGACACTGTGAATAGAGAGTCTATATGAGTATGAAGGACTAGGAAGAGTCTTAGACAAAAGAACAGGTCATAAATAGGGTAAATTTTTGAATGTGAGTTTTTGCTTGATACAACCTCCACTGCACAATCTGTAGACACTATGAAAGCTGTAGACATTATGAACAGTTCACAGACTGTAGAAACACCTTTTTATCAAAAGGATATTGAGACTGAAAAAGGAACAGATGGAAAGCAATCTAAAAAAATATTAAAACAAGAAAATGCTCCTTGTTCTTACTTTCCTCCTGTCTTCAAGTGATAAAATAATGGAAATTCCAAGACTGCTTTTAAAGCACTCCACTATATCCCTATGGTCTTAATTTGATTTGTCAATCATATGTTTGTTTTTTTCTGTAGCTGTACTTTCTAGTTTTCTTGCATAATCTTAGCCAGATTTGCATTTTAACTATTTAATAATTCCTGAAACCCTGTCTTTTCCAGTAGTTAAAAGCTATCTGTAAACAACATTTTCCCCAGTTCCCATAGATCATGGGAAAATCATCTGTAGATGTTAGAACTTCTTTCCATACAGGTTTCCATACTTGTTGCCCCCACATCATGTATAGGGATAAAAATAAACTTTGAGTCTCTTTGGGGTATACACAAATTCAGAAAGACAGCTATATTTTTAATGTCAGTGTTAAATAGTGAGGGAATGACAATCCTGATAGTGTTAAAAATTGGTAATCTTTTGGGGGTGGTAGAGAAATTAATTTATCAGTGATGTCATAGACACCTTTTGAAAACTTTTCTGTACAGATGGAGATTGATAGCTTTGTTTTCTTTGGTTTTATTTTGTTATTGTTGTTTATGGGTTCTTTTTATCAGGTATCATAAACTTATTATAAGCTTTTCTATAATTTCTGAAAAATGGATGAGCATCATATATATTTAGCAAAAAATAACTTATAAACTTAAATGTAAAAAACAATATTTGTTCTTCATACAGAGAAATATTTGCTCTTAATATAGAACACATCAACTAAAACTTCACAAAATCCCTGAAAATCTGGCTCTTTCTGTAACAGCTGCTCTGACTACACAAGAGAAAATTTATCAGAATATTCAGCAGATTGGGATTATATGCCTCTATATTTTCATGATAACACATCTCTTCTGCTTATTTAACTGCTTAAATCTGTAGTACATTCTTATTAATATGAAGAGTTTGAAAAAAATACAAAATCCCATTTATACAGTTTAACCTCTGGAACTGTAGACATGAGCATACAGCTCTCACCAACATAGAACTAAAAGGAAAATTGTTGATTAAAAAAAAAAAGGCTAGTGGTTTGGATGCTTTTTCAGATATTTAAAGCAAAGATATTAGGAAGTGTGCTGATTACGTGTGGATAATCTGATCCACTGTTTCATAAGCTAAAATTTTAACACTGACAGTTTTTCATGCAGTTTTATATCATGGAGGGTAGTTTCTTTTAAATAACTCTTTGGAAACTTTTCCTAACTGAATAGGCAAAATCCTCATAGTGGTTAGTCATCTGGCCTGCAATTGCCCTTTACTTTAAGAGATGGTATCAGAAGGACAATCATTCCAATTGTCAGAATCTTTGGGGATATGCTTATGGACACTATTGAATTAAACAGGAACTGCATTTAAGAGAAAAAAATGTCTTTTGTCATATTGTGAAATTAGGCTACAACTATTCCATGAAATCCCAGCTCTTCTGTAAATGCATATTCTTACATTGTAGGAATTTTTAAAATATTGTCTTCCAATTAAATGGCACATCTTAAAGGGCAGACTTCATATAGGTAAGATTTCATCCTAAGTAAGTATAAAATACCGTCATTAACTTTCATGTATTTATATTTTCCAAATCTCCTTCATATTTTCCAAAGTCACACAATCTAATCAAGTCTAATCTGCTTTGTTCATGTCCTTCCATTATCCCTAGAATGGGAAAATACTTAGAAATTGTCTTTGTCTTTCAACCATGAAATATTTCCTTGGCAAGTCAGTTTAGTTTATTTTTTAATACTGTCACTATCTACCAATTCCATTCTTCTCTGGCAGGGATTAATCAAACTCAGCTTAATAAAAACCTATCTTTCCACATGGTTTCCCTAAAGCATTCATAAAGAGCACAATCTCTTTTGAACAAACTTTTTAAAAGTTTGTGTCTTTTCAGAGGTTTATGATATAAAGCTTTTTCTTTTGCAGGGCAGAGATTAAATGTTCTGATAGAAACTCAGCAGAAGCCAAGAGATATTCCTTTCTGAGACAAAATGCAATTGATTACTTCACTGATCATATCACACCTCACTGTGGGAAGTTGTAGCTCCTTTCTCAAACTACTTTCTCAAAAGTAGTTCATTATTTAGTTGAGTCAGAAGCTCAAAGCAGCACCTTCCCATATGTGTCTGCATTCAGCACTTCATGCATCCAGCTTTTGACCTGGTCTGGGACCTGTGTACCACTGAACTTCTCTGATTTTATTGTGTCCATTCATCTTGACTATTTTCACAGTATCTGTGCAAAGAAGTATATTTAGCATTCTCCAGAAATGCCCCAAGTAAGCCAAGGACAATTTCAGGATATTTTTTCCCCATGAATTAAAATTTTCAATGAACAATAATTTATCATGTACCTCTTATTGAAAGATAAATTGTTGGCAGCATAAACTGAGAAGTAATTTTGAAGTCATTAGAATGAGTTGCAAAAAATAAACTTTACTACAAGTGCTTGAATTACCCTTAGTATACAAAAAATTCTGCAAAATTGTTCATGTCAGTGATCACTCACAAAACAATGTCAGAGCTTAATAATATAACGCACTATTTAACACAAGAATTCATCCTGCTTTTATTGTTCCTTAAAGGTTAATTAAGTTAATTTTGTTTGTTATTTTATGATGGCATTTCATCAACATATTAGAGTTCATTTTCATTTCAGATGTGTTAAATCTTTCTATCCATTCACCCTAAATTTTTGAGAGGTTAGTTGTCTGATTGTAATCCAATTATTGAATCAGGACAACAATGTTATATCTAGCTCATACCAACAGTTTTAGGGTAAGCTGAGGTGATCAATACAACCTCCACAAGAAAGAGAAACAAAGTCTCTGTGTTTGTTATTGTCTGTTACTTTACTGATAAAACATTTAGAAATGTTTAAAATTTCAGAATTTTTACTACATTTACATTAAGTCCATTTTTGCCATTCAATCTTTAATAAATATGGTGTCAGGGGTTGAGGGGACATTGTTTTTGTACACTATGTTTCCAGGACATTCTTCATGAAGGTAATGTCTAAGACAAAATCCTCTTTTCCTCATTGATACTCAACAAATTTAAATAAGAAATTGTTGACCGGTTTCAGAGACCTCAGGAAATAAAATTCACAATAAATGTAGTAATAGAAATAAGAGGAGCAAAGAGTTTCTCTAGAAATGCTCTAAAAAAAAAATGTTTGATGTTTGGGTTATTTTGATGACTGCACGGATACTGAAAGGAGATTCCTTTGGACTAATAGTAATCTGACCTAATTTTGGCTTCTGGGGCTAGCACAGCAAACAGAAACTCCTGTATATTGTCTAGTGCTAAAATGCCTCTTCTGAGGCACCAATGTTGGAGCCCAATATCCCAAAAGGCCAGAACGTGAGCTCCAAAGCTATCTATGACATTTTTTTATATGAGAATATATTACTTTGTCTATATTAAGAGAAAAAAATCTGCATTGAAATTTTTATTCCAGTAGAGTGTATTCCCCTCCAGTAGAAATTAAGTTGCTTTTGCAAGTTGAGCACTTTCTTTGGGAATGGATTCTGGACACTGCAGAACAGCAAAGAATGGGGCTGAGCTTCATCTTCTGTCCTTTTGTGCTGTGGCAGAACACAATGTCTTTAACAGACAATCCAGATAAGTAACCTTAAGCATTTGCATTTGGGGGGAAGGTTTCCAAGCTCCCACAGCTCTAGTCAGTCACAGCTCATTGCTCCTAACCTTGTTTTCTCTTTCAGGACGGATTTTATCAATCCTCCCGCTTATTTCACAGCCCACATGCTTTGCCAGCTGTCCTTGCATAATGCAAAACTCAAGGCTGTTACCTATTCAAAAATCAAAGCATCCTTTGAACATAGCCTTTAGAGAAGCCTCTTCTGCAAACTTTTAAGATGAGCATTAACCATAAATAGTAGAGATAAGCTAAGATACTTATCTTTTTTTTTTTCTATTTTTTAATGCTCAAACCAACAAAGTACATGTATATAGCTTTGAAGGCAAATCACCTTCTGTCAATGGCATGTTTCAATTGGAAGGACTCTTGAGAGTTGTCATGCTTGGGGTCCCTAATAGTCTCTTCTGTCAGAAGAAAATTGGGTTCCTAGTAAAATGTTTGCTCTAAAACTGCATAAAAACTAATGACTGTATCAAGCTATGCACATTGCCAGAAGCTACAGTCTGCTAGGAGAATTGTTTCTATTTGGAGTTTTGATATCATCATGCTGTCAAGGGCCTCACATTGGCGTTTGGCAGCCAGGACAATGAGTTCATTGCACATTTTATTGCAGGAAACCTTAAAGCCAGCCTGCAGCTCAGTCCCCAGTGGAAGATGATAATTTTAACAATGATGTTCATCCTGAATTTTTCTAATCGAAAAGTTTAGCTTCATCAAGTGTCTAAATGCTAAATGCCCTTCAAACTTGGGTATGACCATTCAGAGCACACTGAGCAGGTGGTTATAGCATGTGTTGTTTCTGAGATACGGGCCACGTAATGCAAGTTGGGACAAAAATGTAGCAAAACTGCCTTATAAGTCAAACATTAGAAGGGAGCTGGAGAAAATTCCCATACAAAAAAAAAAAATATATAAGCCAAAACATAAATCAAATCCTTGACTGCAGCAACAATAAATGGTTACACTGGGGCATCCACTTGTTTCATAAAGGAATGGTGTTTGAGAAAAATGCTGGTCTGAAGGGAGTGAGACCAAGAGAAAGCAAGAATTTAGGGAGGCTCCACTCTCATCTCTTTTGTTTTAAAAATAAACTACACCTTTTTCTCACAGCAACAATAACTGCCTGTAAGACACCTGAAAAACAGAAATATTAGCTTCTAGCTGTCACATTTCTACTTCTACATCAAGACCTGACCTTTCCACGGGCACATGGTGCCAGGGCACTTTGGGGACTGGCAGCCCCCTGGCAGGGGCTTCCGGGGGCAGCACAGTCTGGAGCAGAGAGGGCCAGAGGAGATGCCAGGGCAGCTGTATCTGCAGGTTTCAGGCATCTCCCTGGGGATGGGACATTGGCCTGGCCCATAGGTGGGCAGGTCAGGGCTGTGGCAAGGCTGGAGATGGCATCTTGTGATCCTTCCACTAGACCAGGCTGCTCCAAGCCCTGTCCAGCCTGGCCTTGAACAGTTCCACAAGTCCTCTGGCAACCACATGGCAATCTGTTCCAGTGTCTCATCACCCTTAGAATTTCTTCCTAACATCTAATCTAAACCTACCCTCTTTCAGTTTTAAGCCGTTCCCCCTTGTCCTGTCACTACATGCCCTTGTAAAAAGTCTTTCTCCAGCTCTCTTTTTTGTCTGAATGAACATTTTGGAAGAAAAAACTTTGCCTTTCTGTCCTCTGAATTGGTCTAGAGAGCCTCTTAAAGTTGTTTCCCTTATAGGCTAGGGCAGCACTGTCAACATTGATTGTAGAAGTCCTAACTCTGTGTCTTCTCTCTCAAGGTTCAAGCCTTTGGAAATGTTTCTCCTTTTCCACTGGACTAATTCTGAATCAGAAAAATAACTTTCATGAAATGGAAATTCAACAGACTGTTGTAGTGCATGTCTGTAAAGAATAACCAAGTTATCTAGCCAATATCAATTTAGGGAGTAAAATACTGAATGCTGGTGCTGCTTCAGAGTTGAAGAATATGGTGTTCAAAAAAATAGAGAAAAAATAAAGCCTGATATTCCCTTAAGAGCCATCATTCCCTTCTTAGAGGATTTCCCTGAGGTTTACAGCCATCTAGCAAAATTACTTCACTTCTCTGCACTGAATTAGGCCCAAGGACAGCCATATAACTGAAGCTGATGAAACTGAGTTCACTAAAAGGTAAAACAAGTTTTCACATGCCTTCACCTTTTCTAGTTTTTGTCCCATTTCTTGCTTTGCACATTCAACAGATTATTGACATTAATAATTTACATAAAAATGAGATTAGTATTTGTGATGGACCAAGGAAGAATTTATCCTGTGTTTTTAAGGCATCTTTCAAAATGTACCACACAAACAAAATTATAATTTATGCCCATCAGCCTTGAATCACTTCATTATAAATGATACAACAATTCAAAGCCCAAGCTGATGGATTCTTTTCTATTACTCCGTGCTGTTGCATGAGTAATTTTGATCTTATTGACATAATGGAAGTTTTGTTGTGGGACTAAGATTACACTCTAGAATTGACACCAAACCTGAGCACCACCCCACACCTAGGCGGGATCCTTTGCTCCCCACAGCCACCTTGAGCTCTGCAGCTGAAGTCCAGCTGGCCATGAGCCAGGTAACCAGTGGCATATGGAGGTGTCTTAAGCAGGGTTTGTGTTCCTGGCTCAGATTCAGGCTGAAATTGCTGCCAAGCCGCAGAAAATGCGCATGTGCCATTCGTGTGTTTGGAATGGGAAAGGAGAAGGATCTGGCACAGAACTCAAGGCACCGCAGGCTCAGGCTAATAACATTATATCCTCAGGTTAGGGATGAGATCCAGACAGGCACTTATAACACTTATATGTAGCTTGGGTGGAATATAGGCTCTGGAGACCATGTGGTTAGGACCTGTCCTGGGAAAGGGAATCCATTGCTCAGTACAATCATTTCTACACTTTACACGCTTTGTCTGGTGATGCTTTAACACAGAGTTTAGGAATAACAACTTAGTGCTCACATCTCTCCTCAGAGAGTGTTCTGAATTCAGCCTCTCTGTTTTGATTTCTCATGTTCGAACATGGTGAGATTCTCAGCAGAGCTGTCCCACTTCAAGAAATAATCTTTCAGCTTTGGCTCTTACCTGCTGATTAGCAGATTTTCTTGGGATGGAAAAGATTTAACTTGGAAATTTTCTACATCAAACTTTTAGTATCTAGGTAGAAATCTTAAAAACATGAGACCATTACACAGGTTTGTAGAGGTCAGTGATTTGTTTGAAAAGTCTAACATACACCTCTTGTATAACCATAAAAAGCAATGCACACACTGAAGTGTTGAATGGTTTTGTACAGCACGGCCTATGGGGTGGCTCAGGTGTTTCTTCCTCAGAATATTGACTATATTAACCCAGCACTCTTTCTGTACAGTGTATAAGACATACAAATGCTCAAGTGAATACCAATAATGCTACACAGTAAGCCAGTCACCTGCAGTGGCACCACAGTAATTGCTTAAATGCTTTATCAGTGTGAGTCCAATTCCATATAAGCACTCTGTCCAATCTCTTATATCTCAGCTGCTTTTCCCATACATTGTTCTCTTTTTAGCAATCAAAATTTTGCGTAAATATTGACTTACCTGAGATCCCTTTGTCCAATGACCATGATCAATTTAAAAGACATATTGTTTCTTATAGTATGGTCATGTCCTGTCTAATTGCACTCAACCATATAAAAACAACTTGAGAAGAAAAAGAACAGAAAAATCACTGTGTATGCAGGTGAGTTATTTGGTTCAGCATTAATAATTTTTATATGAAATTCAATAATTAGAGCATCATAATATGCACATGGTTCAACATTAAATCCCATAAACAAGAAACTGGGTTTTACCAATCAAAATAATGCACCTGCCACAGTCCTAAGCACTACTATAGAACTGTGTTTTTCCTTTTTAGAAGACATTATATGCTTAGTATGTAATCAAAACCTGTGCAACTTGGATGATTCCTTTGCTTTAACAAATATAAGAAAGTATGAAAAGAAAAAGCAGATGGTCTTTTTTATTATGGGACCAGATTTAGAAATGGAAAGAAGGAAAGCTGAGATACGTCTGGAGAACAAGATCAAAAGTGAAGCTTTCAGACTCTACATATCCTTGTTTAATGAATTAATATTTCATAACCTGAAAATTCATCCATTATTAAAAGTCTTAGTGGGGAAATAAGTTTAAAAATCTAATATGTAAACATTATTTTGCCTTGCTCTATAAAATGGAGATTGGCTTTCTCTCCTGAAATACATGACAAAAACTTTTTACAACCTGGCAATTTCTGTGCTATAATTTAACATTCTATCACTGTAGCTTTTAAGCTGTACTCTTGAATTTGTTTCTAATATTGAAAAATTTGATAAATCAAACATTGTGCATTCAAATGACCTAAGATCATTAAATAAAACAAAACAAAAAAAAAAAAAGGAAAGAAAAGAAAAAAAAAAGGAGCGGAGTGAAAACAGATCTGAAGCCAGGTCTTCAGTGCTGAATAATTTAAAATTTTTCTGTCCACACATATTTAAGAAGGAAAATCCAAGAATGAGTCAACATGCTAATCATCAACCTGTCTTTAACAAAATAAGTTAATCCATCTGCAAATATCTCTGTGTGACTGAAAATGACTTTTATCTATGGCACTTGCACCGGAGTTAAAGACTCCCTTCTGGAACACAGGATTGGGAGGTTTGGACTGCGGATTCATTCTGCTGTGATACAAGGAAACAGGTGAGACAGGATTTGTCACAAGAACTACTGTACTCTTGTGGCTAAAGAAATGTTCAATTTCAAGTGCTGAAAAAGTTCCACTGATTTTTGCCAAGTGTCACTATGGAGCAAAGCATTCATTTGCAGAGAACCCAGAGTAAGTTTTCAACTCTATGGATTTCTCTTCTGTCACTTTAAATTATCACAATTTCTAGTCATTAATCCTCACTTTTTCTTTCCAAGGAAGACATTCTGGATGAGGCTGCACATTTTTCACAACAAAATATGTATTTGCTGTTAGACAGAATGACACTGACTTAACTTCAGAATATGGTGATTCATTTGTAAACCTAATGTAGGATAATCTACAAACAACCCTTATGGTTTTTTGTCTCATTTTTCTCTAGATCATGGCATTGCGTAGTCTCTTCTGAGGCAATCATTATCTCATTGTTCCCAAATAAATTAGTATAATGTAGCTGATGTTTATCAACAAAATATTTATCAGCAAGGTTTTCCAGGTTTCCAGCCATTTAACTGAGACTAGTTTGACTTGTCTAGTGGAATTATTTCCCATTAAAACACATTTTAAAGAAAAGCTGGACTACTGACTTTCATGCTGTCACCTTTCACAAACCTGTCCCTCGAGATTTCAGCTATGAAGATCAATCACTATCTTGAAGGTTAAATATGACACTTGTGAAGTTTGATAGGCTCCAGATGCAAAGTGAGCTCAATGCATGCCTGCTAATGAAAACTTTCTCCTTTACTTACAAATTTGGATGCTTTTGTGCTTATAACAACAGCTTGCACAGCACATCCTTCGCAGCAAAATATGGTGTGGAACTGTGTTTGGCAGAAAGTTTCTCCCCTCTCTCTCTTCTCTCCCACCAAGCCTCCTGAGTGTTCCTCCATGATTTCCTGTGTGAGTCCTGTGTTTCTTACCTACAGCCAGGCCTGCTGAGGTATCACTGACAGCACTCAGCTGTGTCTGCACAGCACATGAGATCTGTGTGCAGCCGTTCTCTACCCAGCTGCCACCACCTGGCCTGTTCGTCTTCTGCTGCGCTCTCAGCCTCCAGGTCACCGTGGATACTTGCAAACCTCTTACTGGGAATTGGTCCTGATCTCTGTTATTTTCCAAGCCATGCCCCACTGGTCTAGCTCGCTCAGATCAGTACCACGCTAGACACCTTCCTAATATTTTAGATCTATGACCAGGAATATTCTCTTGCCCTAACTAGTACACATCTAGCCATAATGTCTGGCTGTAAGTCATATCTTAAATAAAAATGGCCTGGCAAGCTAGAACAACAGGATAACAGTAAACATAAAGGAATTCAAATAAAAGCAAAGTTAATGCAGCTGTGATTTTCAAAAAGTATAAGTAATAAATATTTCACAAATAATAGTTTGTCTATTCTTTGGAAACAAATATTTCTTAAAAGGAATAAGGCTGTATTTGGACAGGATGTAATTAAGTTTTGAATTTTCTATGACATCAGAGATCATAGCTTCTACATTTTTTGGCAAGACTTAAAAAATAATCCTTTTACTGCCTTCATCTTTCTTGTAAGAGATCAAAAATAGATCTATTTACACTACATTTATAATAAACAATAAATACTCCTACGAGATCTAATCCTTTAACAGTCACTTGCATGAGTTGGCCCATTAACTTATGTTGGATCAGGATTCAAGCTAAATCAGAAGAAGGTTTTCTATTAATTTCCATGGGTTTTGAATTAGATTCTGAGTGCCAACAATTCCTCTTTGAGTGAGTTATCCAAAGGTACATTAGTGACTTAGGTACGTTTGGGCATCTGGATTAGTTCTCACTGTGAAGTGAGAAAAGCATTCACATTGTCAGTGAAAAGCAGTAAAGACTTTCTGTTCTTTGCCAAAATCAATATCTGTGCCAAGAGAGTTCAACAGACTCAAACTCCTACGGAACGATTAGATCACGTATATACAAATTTACATCAAATATCTACCTGGGATACGGATTTTGGATTTTAGCCCATGCAACAAACTCCAGCATGCTGTAGAAATAAAAATGTATTTATTCTACAGGCAAATTAAAAAAGGGAGGATAAAAAAAAAAAAAGTAAGGAAAAAACCCACTCAGATTTCCTTTAGAACAGAAGATATATTTTCTAAGGTATAATTCTTGGAACTCTTCAGCTTTATGTGTGGATTCAGTTGGGGTTTTGGACTTTTTTCTTGACTTTTTTCTAATCAGTCAAAGCCCTTCCTTCCTACTGTAAGCTTCATACAAGCTTTTCAGTATATATTAGGCCATTTTGAAGCTCACTACTGCTATGAGGCACACCTCAGTTTAAAGTAGGGGCATGGGGCTATTAAATTAAGGCTAAGGTACTGAAAGAATTATATATGATGAATCTCATCTTGGCTGTCTGAATCAACCTGGTCCTATTTTCCAGTAAATGTTGTATTCAGTATCTTCCATGGTTCTCAGTGACTTCTCAAGATCTTTGTGAAGTTATTTTTTTAGGTTTTTTTAGATGCTAAGGATGATTTTTTTTCATGACCACATAAAAATATTCAAACAAGTTTAAACTCCCTAAGAATCCTACTTTGAATAGCACATGCTGCATATTAACTGTTTGGTTGCTACTTTCCCTCATGAATTCTAGCCACTAAACTT
>JAWWLV010000045.1:7175007-7185719 GCA_035041135.1 Platyrinchus mystaceus
ACTGCTATGAGGCACACCTCAGTTTAAAGTAGGGGCATGGGGCTATTAAATTAAGGCTAAGGTACTGAAAGAATTATGTATGATGAATCTCATCTTGGCTGTCTGAATCAACCTGGTCCTATTTTCCAGTAAATGTTGTATTCAGTAGCTTCCATGGTTCTCAGTGACTTCTCGAGATCTTTGTGAAGTTATTTTTTTAGGCTTTTTTAAATGATAAGGATGATTTTTTTTCATGACCACATAAAAATATTGAAACAAGTTTAAACTCCCTAAGAATCCTACTTTGAATAGCACATGCTGCATATTAACTAAGTGTTTGGTTGCTACTTTCCCTCATGAATTCTAGTCACTAAACTTAGTTAGAAAACATCTATAATATTCAAGTTTAAAAAAAAAAAAAAAGAAAGCAAAAAGAAATTTTCATAATTTGAGCACTTTTATTGAACAGCAAGGAACTGGCACCAGTTCACACTTTAATACATTTGAGATGACATGTAGTCCATTCTTCCAATGTCATAACTTTTCCTCTGCCATGTGTTTTCCAGTGGATAAGTTTTCAAACTTCTGCAGTGTTGACAACAACTTCACATTTCACAGCTTTTTCTCTTCACTGGTAGTTCTTTAAGGCAGCTCAGCATCTGACATTGAAATTCCTTACGTGGCAAAAAGCATTAGTGGGGAAAAGTGGAATGTGTTTTCTGTGCAAGCCAGCATTTGGATATTCGTAATGCCTACATTCTGGAACTACTGATGTCTCAGAAAAACACCAAATGTCCTTCAGATTTATTAGTGAATGACAGTCAAACAGTAGTGATCCAACTCTTTCGTCTCTTCTTTTTGATTTGATGATTAAAAATTAATGCTGAGATCAACCCTTTGAAGGCATGGATTTAACTAACCATGCAAACCTAAAGACTATGTTACATGTTTTTGAGTTCCAGACTTCTAACTATTTGCAGATTATATTTAGTGCCAGTGGCACAGTTTATAAATTTGCCTTATGTTTTCTACTTTGAAATTCTCCTTACAGTCACATTGCCTGTCCAAACTATAACTGGACACTTGCAATTTGAACACCAGGTGTCTGCCTCAGGCTGAATTTCCCTAGAAAGTTTCAACAAATCTGTCTGCTGAGAATGGGGTCAGAGGAGAACAAAATTTCCATGAAAAAGTGCTGAATTAAATAAAATTGTTTTCCTTAAAACTTTCACTTAAAAGCTTTTGCTTGGTGAGTCAGCTCTCTGGGACACCACATACTGCCAGACTGGGAGAGCGAATAAACACTTCTCAAGTTTTTCTTCTGTCACAGTAGAAAAATGATTCTTAGCAATCATTTTGAGTGAAAGATGTGACTATTGGTCTATATGAAAGGAATTAGTGGTTATTTTGTAAATCTGGTTGAATGAATAAAAACATTTGATCAGTGACTGTATGCTTGAGACTGCTCCTCACACACAAACCCTCAAATGCTCATATAAATCACTTATGTGATGTTAGCAACATAATGTAACAGTCTTTTCCTTATTTTTTAAATAACTTTTGGGCATATTAAAACCAAAATTATTTTCGATGTACCTTAATTGGTAACATAATATACATACATCCACAGTGCATAATTCTGATTTCAACAGAAGATTCTTTTCAAAGTCGGTGGCTGACAGCTGTGTAACCAAACCTATGGTCTGCTCTTTCAGCACCACAGGAGTTATGCCCTTCTGGCTAAATCTTGGGATATTGGATTAAAAAATAAGAATGTTTAAATTCAGAAGTCTACTACATGTTGTTTAAAATTTATATACACTGGTTGCTCGTTTTGTCTTGCCAAATGGAAGCTTTTAAGAATAGCTTTTAAGCTATTAAGAATCATGTGAGATTGAATGTTGTACTAATTTTTTTTCCCTGCAAATCTGGTCTGTAGCTTGCACACAAGCTCCTCCCAGAGGAGCTGAGAGTTACTACAGCATAAGCAAAGAACTTTATTTTAAATCTGCATTTTGCCTATGCCAACAGACAACTATGAATTCTCTCTTCTGAGCTATTCCAACGGTTCCTGAACCTTTGACGTTGGCCCAAAAATGCCCGAATATTTGGTGTCATTTCTCAGTAACAGCATCACTCAGGGAATCATAGAGTCATAGAAATATTAAGGTTGAGAAAGAATTCCAGGATGCTCAAGTCCAACCTTCAGCTAAATATCACCATGCTTACTGAACCATATGGCAAAGTGCCACGTTTACTTGTTTTTTTCAACACTTCCAGTCATGGTGACTCTGCCACCACCCTGGGCAGCCTGTTCCAATGCTTAATCACTCTTTCAGGGAAGAAATTTTTCCTAATGTCCAACCTGAACCTTCCCTGGTGAAACTTGAGGCCATGTCCTCTCTCTAGTTGGCTGGGAGAAGAGACCAACCCCCACCTCAGCACAACCGCCTTTAGGGCGTTCAGAGAACAGTCTCGTTCAAAACCCTTTGGAGTGAGCTGTGTGTACAGACAGCCCAACACTTTTCTCAAATATATTCTAGGTCACCCTTAGGTCCAAGGCGAAGAAAGCTGAGAAAGTGAAGAACTGCTGTATCTGTACCTTCTCCATTACTCACCTTCACGTGTAATGTTTGGCATGGGTGAAAGGAGACAAGGAAATTGAACAAATGCAGAGAACTGCATTTCACTGGCTTATGTCCTTGCTTCTGCTGTCCATCTGAAGAGAGAAGGTTCAAGGAATGTAGCTTTTTATTGCTTAAATAATTATTTCATTTTTTTAAAATTGTTCCTAATTTATAAGAAGCAAAAATAGAAAATAAGACAAAGTTCAGTCCCTTAACAAAGGACCAACTATACTTTATAGTTTCCTTCATATTGGTGCAACGTGCTCTTATTAGGCTGTGAAGATGCTGCCAAGCACATGAAATTAGCAGAACAAAATAAGGTAACTGTTGTTTGTTTGGGTTTTTTTGAAGAAACACAAAACCACACCTTTCAACCCCAACAGAAACTGAATTTCATTGTACAACTGTTGCTTCCTGTTGATGTCTGGAGGTAGTAGATACAGAAAATGTCTGACAGTCAAATAAAAATGGATTTTGCTAAGCCTTGGGGATCTTATGGAAAAACCCCTTTCAGCTGCAACTCCTTTTATGTTATCAAAGGTTGTCTAAAATCAGTGTTTCTGTTAATTTAACCATGTAACACAGTGCCATGTATGAAAAACAAAATAGGTAAAACTGACAGTGTGTGAGAGAATCTTGCTTAGGGATGACTGGGGTAGGAGACATGAGAAGTTCCCAGACTCAGTGAGGAATAAAGACAGAGCTGGAGTGGTTTTAAAAACTAAATTAAACCTGGATGGGGTGGTGTTTTGTAAAATGAACCTGCAAAAAAAAAATCTGTGTGTGTATGTGTTTATGTGTGTGTATGTGCAAGGTCAGGGTGTGAGAGGAGGATTTTGAATCCATATGGAATTTTAAATACTCTTACTGTAAAATTCTACATGTTTATTTAAAAAGCCCTATGAAATGGAAATCATTCTCTATCAAATTTAAATTGAATTTTTAGGATTCTTCCAAGGGACTGATGTTAATCTGTGTTTCCATAGCCAGCTCCAGAGAGATAAAGTATGTTTTTCTCTTTGAATTTTATAATCTAAACCATTTCCTAATTGGGCAAGGTGTATAACACTGTAAAGTAAATCCAAGTAGAAATGAACATTTTTAAAGAATTTTTCATTGCTCATTATGTCATGTCATTCAAGATTAAGTCTCAGAACTTTTTCTGGCAGAAATATTGAAATTGTATACATTAAGCAGATCTTACAAGGAGAAAAAAAAAAGAAATTAAATGCTGATTTTACTTTTGTAATAATCCAAAAAAAAAGACTCAGCTGTTTATCTGTTCAAAACAAACAGCACCACGTGGCCTGTGCTCAGTCATAACATACATACTGTCAAAAACTAACAAATATTTTAAAAAATCACTATTAATATTGATAATATTTATTTGTTTGTAATATATCCCCATACTTCTTTATGCAGGAGGATAAAGGATGGAAATGCAACATCCAAGGGAGTAAATTATAAACAAGAAAATCCCCTATAGCAGTTATAATGACACACAACACAGAACTCTGACTGAAAGTTGCCATGACAGCTGCAGTGCAATTTCATTGCAGCTGCTATTGAAGTCTCTAAATAGGGATATAAAGTGTGGGTCTCAGTGTAATGACTATACCATGGTATTCAGGCTAAGCAGGATGTGTTACATAATTTCACAATATTAATATTCTCCATTTCTCACTTTTCTAAGCACTGCCTGCCCTTTTCTCAGAAAGGACTGAAAAAGGGAGTTTTTTGTACCTCAAATGTCAGCCTATCATTACCTGTAAGAGAACTTAATGCACAACATTTTCCTTTAAGTGCAAGCCAGCAGTGGCAGCACTTGCCCATAATTCTCTCCAGCTTTGAATTTGCAAGGTGCCCACACAGTGAACCCCCCTCGAGGGAGCAGCACTGTGGCCGGTGTTGTATCTGTGCCACAATGTGCAGATTACTCTGGCAAATACTGCAAAGTACAGTTGTGTGGTACAAGATCTCTTGTAGTTTTGGGTCTTACCAGCAGATTGGTGGGATTTCAAAACTGCCTTCCAGAGGACCAAAAATACAATTTGTTATAAGCTAGTTTTATAAAGCTATCAATAAGATCATACAGCAGGACTAATTCATATTACAACTCAAGAAGTCAAATTTTACCCCGTGGTCTATCTCAACACATACGGGATGCTTGCTGCTTGATAACTGTCAGCTGGCTGTTTGCCTGACTGCTTGATTCCAAAGTCACTTCGGAAACTATTATTCCCGAAGTGAAGCAAACAGACAACACCATTAAGAGCTGAAAATGAAGATAGCATTTCATTCCCTGTGGAAGGGTAAAGCTGTCAAGGGGAAATGGACTTCTTAAACTCCATACTTGCAGGTTCTTGGTCTTAATAAAGAAAGAGGAGTATAATCATCAGTGCAGCAGCAAACAGATCCATTTCAAACAAAATGATTGTGAAAAATTTCAGCTCCATAACGCATCCTGAAGAAAAATTACTCTCTTCCACCTTACATATTTTGTATCCTGAAGATAACTTGAGAATGAGAAAGCTGTCCAAGAGTGACAACTGGCCTAATAAATGGAATAAATCTGTCACTGCTGTTGTCAAGTTCCAATCTTGTCTGGCAATGCATTTAGGTCCCAGATCAGGGGAAAAGTGAGGCTCGCAGAACATCAATTCCATTTAAATGAGCACAGGAAACTGCATCTGGGGAAACTCCTCTTGTTGCCAGGAATGTATCAGGAGTTCAGCCTCATCAGTTCCTGAAACAGCCTTACTTCAGACTCCCATCCAAACCACTGTTCTACCAGCAGACATCTTGAAATACTGGATACACGTCAAAAGCAAGAAAATTTCTCTCTCCCTGCATTAATTTCGATTAAGCACATTACTAGAATCACAGCATATTTAAGTTTCAAAAACAATCAGCTCTGTTCTGTTAAATATTTGCATCACTGTAGGACGCTGAGATAGTACAACTCAACATAATAATCTGCAAGTCAGCAGAACTGTGTTGCTTTTTGCTCTTGCAGTTGATGCAATGAAGGACGGAGAGGCTGAGAACAGAACAGTGGCAAACTAGCTAGCTTAAAAATATTTGGGATAAGGCCTGTGGAGCGGGGAAGAACTTTTCAATCACTGCCAGTATATGGCTATACAGACCTGTGCAGACCCAAGGCTCAAACAGCTCTTGTTTTTCCAGGTAAAAATGAAAAATAAAAAGCTGAAAGGGATTTTTAATAGTTGAAGAAGCAAGAGCAATCACGAAAAAGTGCCCGTGTATATTGGTGGGCAACACTGGCACAAGAATAAACATATCAAGGATGATTTTTTGACAAAAATTAGGAGAGTTCTGAATATTGGGGTTTTTTTTTAAATTATAATCCAATTAATTGCAGGAGAAAAAGAATGAGTAACTTTTTTTTTTTTTAGGGTAAGTAAGGTCAATTTTTGAGATCTTTATTACATGGTTATTTGAAATAACACTGGATTTGATGCCATGACCTAGAGCCTTTAAGGTTTTTTTTCTTCTTCTTTTAACACCAAAGAGTGAATGGTAGTTTTTTCAAGACTGTTTCTATGTTTTGTCAATTTATATGGCTTTGACCTTCCAAGCTACAATACGTTTGGTGTCATAAATTACCCATGTACTTTTCAACTTGTCTGAATCCTAATGCATTACCTGTGCAAGCCAGCTGGACTAGAACAATAAATAATTCTTGTGGGGGAATAATTCCTTTCCAATACTTACACTACAGACACACATTTGTTGTAGGCTTCCACAATTGTTTGGCTTCACAATGTTGTTTCCTGCAGAGCACCATTTCCTCAGACACATTGAAAAATTGTGAGCTACAGCAGCAGTGCCAACAAATATAGCTTCTTTCTCTCAAGATTGATATGCATAGTGTATCTTTCCTTCCAAAAATGCAATATCTTTATATTAAAGAATCAGCGTGAATCACATTAGAGCCCACTTTTGCCTGCTTACTTATAATGGCAACATACAATATTTTATATGAAGCCAAGGCCATTACTATTGTTTTGATATATTCACATCAAGAATAAGGACACAGTTGTAGGCTTCCATGCAATAACACTCCAGTATTTTTGGATATGCCAAACTCAAGTTAATTGAAATACTGCCATTGTTGCTTCAAACTTTTTATTTTTTTTACAGAAAGCCATATAACACCAATATTAAAAGCTAAGCTAAGCAGCTCTGCCTTCAAAAAATCAAATGACAGCTTCCTCATTTCAAGTGTGAAAAACTGTAATAGAAGAATACATTTTCATGGGTGAATTATCAGTTCTGTTGATCTCAGCTGACAGCGTCATATTCTCTCAGCTGAAGGATTGTCCCACCTTCCTCCACAATGACAAGCATATTTCTTCTTTGAGACAGTTGAAAGCAGCAGCCTGATGGATGTGAGGTTGCTGTGGCTGTGCCCCAAGGTCCAGCCAGTAGCAAGGCTGAGTATGTATTCATAAGACACACACATGCACGGACCCATACACACAGGCAGAGCTGTCCACCTGCATCAGCACAAACAGCAGTGCATTGCCAGCGCCCACAGAAACGCACACAGCACTCACACAAACAGGAACAGTGTGGATGGCCTGATCCTGTTCTTGATTTCCGGCTATTGGGGTGGAAATTGAGTGGTGGAGAAAAAAATAAATATATATGCATGCAAAATATTAATCACTCCAGTGATGAGACTTAGATGTTCAGCCTACCCAGAAGCTTCTCCCCAGATGTTCTGGTCCTCCCAGATGCTGGTACCCAGACATAAAAGCCCCAGAGATTTGCAGTTGTGTTCCAATAGCTGGTCTCTTTTACCCTAAAAAAGTATCCTGTAATTGGTACTTTTTACCCTACTTGCTGCTGAATTCAGTTTGAATTTCATCAGTTTTCACACGTATCCACTCAGAATAGAGAACATACCCATACAGAAGATAAGCAGAAAGAGGATTCAATGAAAAGACAATACAAACAGCAATTATGAAGTACTGGTCTCAGTCTGGCAAGTGTAACAACAAAAGACAATTATACCTGACCAGTTTGGTTTATTGTCTTTTCTCTCAATTCTTTCCTTCTTGTTCCTTCATAGTCTACCTTGACAGCTCCCTTTCCCACTTTCATTCCTCCCCTAAACATCTTATAATATCTCACACATTGCCACAATTCTCTTAAAATACCCCATAATAAGCTTTATATAATCTGCAAGTACTGCTTTTCTTGTTATCCCATAGTGAGGTCTCTACCTGTACGTAGAGTAACCCCATCAGTCTGCAAGTGTTCTGAGAGGGAGGGGTAAAGAAGTCTGCAAGGTGCTCTGAGGTCCTTAGTTCTTGGTGGGCTTCCCACTGGGGACAGTGTTCCCACCCGTCTCCTTGGATATTCCCAAGTAGGTCTTTCAGAGCTCCTCAGTCTGGAAATTGTTCTGCTGGTCTTCACTGGGCCTTTGTGTTCTTGCTGATTAGTTTTTAACCACATAACTGCAATTTTCAGCTAATGATTCAAGTGAGACAAAGATCACTCTCCTAAACCATCAAGCGCTGTGCTCCTCAGCATCTCCACGTTGCCAGGCTAGTGGCTTTGGATTTGTGTGTCTCATTCTTCATCCACTTGTATGTTTGTTGCTTATTCTTGTTACTAATGTTCACAAACAAGGCATGGATGTAGGAACTGTCACCAGCCAGATGCTTAGTATGGTCTTCCCAGAAGGACCTTGGGAAATGTCTGCCACAGTTCCTTTCCTTCTCTTCTTTCTCTTTCCCATCTCCTCAACTAGTGGTAGTAGCATTTCTGTTTTCCTTTCTCTGCAGCTCATATCCAGTGTCTTCTTCATTGTTTTATCTTTAGAAATTAGATATAACAACAAAATGGTCTTTATATATGGCTTTGTCAACTTATTTTAATTCTCTTTGTTTTATGGATTTGGGCACTGAGATATACAGTGAAAATTATGGAAAGTATGAGTTACTGCTTTCAAGTGTTTCTTTCCATTTCCACATTCACCATATTTTTAATTAGATTGAGGGACATCATTTTAAAAAAAAATGGTGACCTTAATGCATTATGAAGTGTTTTTCTAACTTTTCATATAAATCATATACAGCATATGTTGATAAACTTGTCACTTAACAATGACTGATTCGTCCCTTTATGTGGAGTCATTTCAAGATGAAACACCTACATTTAGCTGTCTATATAAGTTAGATGTCTAAGACCTCATAGATCATGGCATTCCAGCCAATACAGTCAGTGGAGTCTGGGAGAACAACTATATGTGAGATATCAGCACGTGGCTGGTAAACACACCACTGGACCTTTGGTAGTCAGGTCAGTTGCAAAAGCCTAAGAAAATTTGAGGTATTTTTGGATTTCCAAAACTTCCTTGTGGGCTTCGTAGATATGATGAAGGACCTAAAGCAGACTCACATTTTCTGAATATAAAAAAAAAAAAAAAGGAAAAGGAAGGGATCACTATATTGCTAACAAAACCAGCACAACATGAGCCACCAACAAGAAGCTGTTAGAGCACTATAATTTCTTTTCCCTGGAGATAAAATGAAACCTTTAGACACAAACTTAGGGTATTTAGGCAACTGAATTGAATCCCAGACACACAGTGACTACTACCATGGGACCTTGGGCTCTAGATGGAGTCTTAAATTCAGATACAACTACTTTGACTTTTGAGATTTTTCTTGAGAACTTCTATCATTATAAGCTATAAAAAGCTGTAAGATCATAACAATAATGGTTTGTCCCCAAAATAACCACAGCTGAATTCATTAAAAAGCTTATCCACTTACTGAAGTACCCATGATCAAGTACATATCTTCTTAGTAAGTACCACTGAACTAAAAGTGAATGTCTTTTAACTTCAAGTGGATTTGGAGATCTGAGGATGAGACAGATACAATGCGCTCTGACTTCTAACTGGAAACATTAGAAAAACTTTAAAAACTTTCCAAAGCCTTCAGAAGAAAGACTGAACTGTTTTCTCAGTCTCCAATCTTGCTTCCAATCAGGTGACGGAAATTGAAAATGCTCAGGTAGATTAAAGGGCTCTAGGAGTGAAATGTTTCTTACTGATTGCTTATTGTTAGCAACCCTTTGATTTTGGTGTTAAAGTGACTCCATACTTCCTGTTTATTTTCCTCTTTGTGAAAGAAAATCACCTTCTCTATATTTTTTTTCTTTTTATGTAAGATTTTCTTTATTAATATGCAGTTAAAAATGGAGATGGAAAAGAAACAGTCAGCTCAAGGAAACTACTTGAGATCAGATCTTCCATTTGACACAATCACTATAGACACAGCTGAGTCACTCTGATGTACATCTTGAAAAGCCACAACTTAACTAGGGTTTTCAGGTCTTACTCTGGCACCTGAGTGCACCAGCATTTGGAACTTTTTTTCACTTTGGACAAGTCAGTTGCTCTGTCTGACTTCTGTAGCTGCAAACTATACTTAGCATGGCAGCTGTGAGAGTAGTATTGACAATTAGAAAGACAAAAATAAAGGGAGGGATAATTATTACTAGAAAAAAATATTTATTTTACTACATCTGTGACCTTTGTTGGAGGACTCCTGCTGTATTTGCAAAATATCTTTTCTAAGACAGAGAAGTCATGCTGTGTTTACCTACATGGGAAGTACCTCCAAACTTCAGAAGACCAAAAATCCTTTAATATTGACTTTAGGATCTGCTATTACTGCAGCTCTCTTCTAAAAGTCATAACAGAAAATGTTCTCTTTCTCTTGAATTTGAAATCACAAATTTCTTAAGTACAAATATCTCAATGACAGACCAGATTCAGGTTTTATTCTGGTATCACTAGTGTGATTTCAGACAAGAAACTAACAAAATATGTTCAATGCAGACAAAACCCAGTGGCAGTCTAGAAAAGAGACTAACACGATCCCAGTTATGGGGTAAAACTTGAATGCTTTATTGGACACCAGAACACATTTTTAAAGGCATCAGGGGCTGGACATTATAATGAAGGGGACGATCTATGTTAATAGGGAGTTAAGTGGCCAGTCTTCGCGAACGAAGATCTGGGAAAGGTGTTTTTACCTTTCAAGCCTGCGCAATGGATTTTTT
>JAWWLV010000045.1:7195157-7223721 GCA_035041135.1 Platyrinchus mystaceus
TTGGCCGGGACGGAACTCCTGCTGCATGGAGTCCCCCTTCCCCATCCCTTCAGCCGTCAGAAATGGCTCCGAATCATAGGATCAGATCCAGAACTACTGGTGCGCCCCCAAACCTTGGAGGGTAGACCACCAGAGATTCTGATTCCTCACACTATGGAGTAAGACCAGACTTCAGCAGACTAAGTCCCATGTGAGATTTGTGTGATCCCTTTTCTGTATTCAGTGATTCCTTCTCTTCTTTACTCAGACTCCTCACAAAGCATCTTTTTCATTTAGTCTTTCTTGTCAAAGAAAATCAAAGACAAAAGGTGGAAGAGGCAAAGCAAATAATTTGTTTTCCTTATACTGCTTCATTCCTCTGAGGGACTTCTCTATCTGAGTCTTTTACGTTGGTAGTTGGAGAAAGAGTGTATCTTTAAATTTCATGTCCCAATTATGTAACTGCCAAAGGCTAATATAAATAAGGAATATTCAAAATGGAAGAACTCACAAAATCTGTGGCCTTTTCTTCTCCCAAAACTGTGACCTTAGGATTTTTTATGCAGGTAAGCACATAGGTAGCAGCAGAGACAATTAGCATTTAGGTGGCTATATGGCACCAATTTCCATTTCAAATAAGTAATGCCTTGAAGGAGAAAGAAAAATAAAATTGTGGTCAACTACATTTGAGGTCTCATAACTCTCGTATATCCTTTTAATTTCTTCTTACTTCAGTCTTTCAACAACAGTTGTGGCATTTTTTCAGCTCTAAACTCACAAGTAGAATCATTAATTTTAATAATGTCTTTTCTTTAGCTTCTAGTTGAACATCATTTGCAATGTTCCCAAGCCTTACTAACACCAGAAGCATTACAGCAATGATTAAATTATTTCCTTCTCAGTATTTATTTGAGACAAAAGTTCCCTGACAAATCTCAGATCTTCTACATTTGTTTTAGAAAAGGACCATATGTCATGAATGCTAAGCAGTCAGGTACTCCTACTGAATTAGTCCCTAACCACTATTTAATCATGTTAGCAAACTGTGAACATTTCTGGCCAGACTTGTTGCACTATCAGCAAATAATATCTTTGATGTTGCTTCCTTGTACATCAATCCCAACCCCTGTTCTTCATAATGAAATAGAAACAGCCATCACATACTACAGATGTACTTGCAAAGGACTTTCACAAAATTTTGTCCTATGATACACAATAATCCTTATCTGAGGATAAAGGGTCTGGAACATCTAAATAAAGCTTTCTAAGGAAAAGTTATTTGTTTCCAAAAGTAACAGGTCTGTTCTGGGTGACCGAGTTTCTTGATAGTGTCTTCTCCTGAGGGAGGTATAAAGGACGCTTAAATTCACAAGATATTCACCTCATGCAACCTGATCATTGAGGAAGGGAGGAGATGTTTGAGAACGTTGAAGAGGAAGACCCTTTTGTGCCAAACATTGCTTTTTAGTAAGTCTGGAACACTGATGCTTTTCAAGTTATTGGAGTAGAAGAGGTGAACCAGGACAGAATCAAACTAGTAGAAAAAAATTCCAACTTCTAGGGATTGGCCACAGAAAAAACAATCTGAAATCTCCCTCTATTATTATAGTTTCTTAGTAACTCACAGAATTTATCAGGAATTTGACTTAAGGACACATTGCTAACCATAGAATAGACTGAGACCTACAAAAATGTGTAGGAAAGTGGGAGAAATCATAGCAGGAAAGAAAAGAGAACCCAGGCTTTTGGTCTCTGCACATTCTGTCCTCATTAACTACAGCATTTGTCCCTATTTGAGGAATGAAACACGGGAGGATTGCCTATGAAGAAAGGGAAAATGTTTCTCTTTAACTCAAAAGGTTCCAACATGATGATGGAATAATATACTGATCAAACAGGTTAGATAGATATACAAACTTCCATAAGTTGGTAAGACTGAAAATACTGCAGTAGCATAACTGCAGCTGCCTCTGCAGCATGGGAGATTGCCTCATCTCTCAAAAACCTCGAGTCAAACTTCCATAAGAAGCAGACAACCATATTAGGGGGTTAAAGGATGAAAATATTCATAGCAGAAGATGAGACAATGAACCACAGCAATTCTGATGTGTTTTGTGACGGAAGGACACCACCCTTCATACCCTCGAAGTACATATTAATAGTTTTCAACATCTGTTACCCATCTTCTTGATGGTAGGATATAAATGGACTGGTTTTAGCTTCTTTTTGTACTGGCTAGACCTACATCTCAAGGGCCACTGTGAACTGTGCTCTTGCACTATTTTCACTGTAATTATTCTTGGGTACCTGTAATTAAAACCATCTGAGAAAGCTACAGAGTAGAGACATCTCAGAAACACAGGCAATTAGAACAGTGATTACGTAAAATGAGTCATAGGGATGACCCTGAAATTTTGGCAAACAAAGCTGTACCTTTAAATTTCAACCTCTCTTCCCATTCTTTGCTAGCAATTTTTCAATGGACTTCTAATGAGTTAATAATAAACGAAATAAAGACTTTCCTATGATCTGTTCTTGACATTCATACAAATTCATCCTGGAACACTAGAGTAACTTTCCCATGTCAGTCTTCAAGTAATTTTAGAGGGTGCTGACAGTGCTCAGACTTCAAGGTTTGTTAGGAACCAGCAGGATGCATGGGACTGGATTTGGCACCTGGAGATGGAGATAAATATTAATTAGAATCTCCAGAAGTAACTGTGTGCTCAACCCCCACAGTTTCTCATTAATTAATTATCTGATTATCAAAGAAAATCTTGGTAGTTTCTCATCCTTAAGGCATTCCTAAGGCTGCCATTCCAGACATGTCTTGATCTCAGAAGGTCTACAGTTGCCATGTATTGTGGAAAAAAAAGGTGTTTTCGACTTGAGAAATGTAATGTTCTGATGCCAATTATACACCCAGTCTGAGTTGCTGACAGTTTCCTTTTCCTTTCACACTTAGGCAACATCTCTAGTCACAGAAAATGAAGCAAAGGCCTGAGGAAAGAAACAGAGAAATTTATTTTGAGAGAGAAAAAACTGAAGCTCCTGGCCAACTCTCCGATGCCTGTTCTATTGAGATTTACACAGGATGTCCTGGGTCTGATACAGGAGGGAATTTTCTGGCCAGAATGAATTTCTGAAGATCATCTACACAAAGTAAAACAAGCAAAAGAAGGCAGGAATCATGAGTATAAAATACTGCATTTACTTTCTTCCTCTTCTGAAACCACTTTTCAGTCAGATATGTTGATCCTTTATCATATGGGAGAGCCATAGCATTGCTAGTAGGAATAATTGGAGACAAAGGGGAGAAAAAGTAGGCAGAGATCTGAAACCACAAAAACATTTGGAGGTATAAAATATAGAAGAGGGAAAAACACTGGAAGGCAGAAGAAGACTAAGACACATAGTTAATTAGTAATGCACTCTGACATAAAAAGATTGTGGGTTTTAAAAAACAGTGGTAGGTCCATGAAGTTGGGTTTGTGTGCTTACTAGGCATATTTTGGGGTGATAAAGAACTTGCCTATAGGACATATTTGTGTGGATGTGGGGTGTTTCTTGGAAGAGAGAAGAAATCTTGGAAGTTTCCTTCCTTCAAAATATTTTGCTCCTGCAGTCTTGGATCTAATGAGAACCAAATGGTTCCTGGATGTAATTATTTCATAAGATCTGTTGAACAGACATTAGAACTTTCACCTGCTGTAATCTTAGCTCACGTACAGTTTGCAAGGAAGAGGAAGAGTGCAGTGTCCTAAAGCCTTCTGGAATAAAATCTTTCAATTTATAGATAATAAATCACTTAAAGCTGAAAACCACACTTAAGTAACACGTCATTGAGCCTTTTTAAAAACATTTTCTCTTGGTCTACCACATGTATAAATAGAGTTGAATAAAAATGATTTGTCTTGTTGATAATAAGACTAAAACACTAGTAGCAGGGTAATAATATATGCTTTCAGAAAAATCCTCTTAAGGTTCGTTAAAATACTTCCCATTGCTCAGACAATGGAAAGCTGTGTCTTTTGTTCATTGTACTGAAGGAATGAAATATTAAAGCAGAAAACCTTCTATATTTTTAAAGGATAGATTTATTTGCTAATAAGGATAAAAGACTGTGTGTTTGAAGGACAATGGAGGAACTGTGCTGCCATAGTGAGAGGTGTTAACATTTTATTCATTGGGGAATACTGCTTTAGATATCCCAAGATGAAATCATAATGCTATAATTGAACACAGGGGGCCACAGCAGATATGTCAGGAGTATAGAGAGTCCTCTCTTTTAATTATTTTTGTCAAGGGGCTATTCTGCTCTTAATTCTTCTTCCAGAGTCCAGACTAGCTTTTCAGAAGTTGTGTTCACAGCCAGTCTCACCTTTCCAGAAAAGGCTGGGACTAGGGATTTTTAATTGCAAAATTTTAAGTGCCAAGGAAATGGGGAGAGCTGGTAAATCAGTTACAACTGTGAAAGAGACACAAAGGAAAAGGCTGCCTCTTCCAAGAATCAAAGGAAAAGTCTGCCTCTTCCAAGAATGACACAAATTGCTTTGATGAAAGTGTCTGCAACACTGAAAGATTCTTACTTATAAGCACTATAAAAGCACTTATATATAAAAAAACCTCTCTGAAAAATAATTTTAAAAATATTAGAGAAAAGAGAAGGAATCATGAGAGATAAAAGAAGGGAAAACCTTTCCTCCACTATCTCATACTGCAGCCAAGTTGCTTGATAGAATTTTGGATGCTTTCTTTTACAGACATCCCAAAGTTTATGTATATGAAAATTTCTCTCTTGATCCTTAATTACTACTCGTGCATCGGAGATGCCCTTATGCCTTGTGAATACATTGAGAACAAAGTCAAACGATGCATTCAAATTATCTTACACAGATTTCTGGTCTTCACAATGAAAAGATCATATTGCAAACCAAAAATAAGTACCACAAAAAAATCTTTCAGCAAGGACATCTTGCTGCATATACCTCTAGGGTAAACTCTGGGCTGTTGTGGTATCCTAACAGCGTTGAAGAACCAAAGTACTGCTCAGGCATTTCTCAGATCATACATCTCCCACAGACTTTGCTTCAGAAATTAAAGAAATAGTCATGGTTATTTTTTCCATGTCAGGGCATAATGAGATATGCTACTGAGCCAAGACTTTTAGGAAATGAGACTGAAAAGCAATGAGCCATTCTTAAGACACCAGGCACATGGGCAATGCTCATTAGGAGGAAGTCAGACCTTTTCCTGGTAGATTCAAGGTACACAAGAGATCAAACCAACATCCTTGTTCAGCTGCCTTCTTTCTGACAGTTCTCAAGCTGCTTCATCATGCACTAAATCTGACATTAATTGAGTGTATTTCCATGCAAGAATGCTAATTAAAACAATGTACCCATCACATACTGTTGCTTCCTCCCAGACAGCAAGAACGCAAGAGACAGCTGCTGTTCCAGGTCAGAGTATGGGAGGATAAGAGGTAATTGACCCTGCAGTTGTTGGGTTAATTCACAAAGGGAAATCTCTTGCACAACTGGTGTTTCATCTGCTCTTGCATAAAAAGCAATACTAGAAGCATTCTCTTTATATAAGCTATTAGTATACAGTCATGAAGACTAATTGCTTAAACAAGGAGTTCCATAGGCACAGGAAATAAGGAAGTCTTGTGCTCATATATTTATGCTACATGCCTGACTAACTTCAGAGTCAAAGAAAGCACAAGGCTCCATTTGACACTTTTCCTGTGTCTGGGACCTGCTTAAAAATTCTTCCCATGTGGGAGAGGCATGAACATGAACATCTCCCTTTTACCTCCATTAGGCACAACACAGAGTTTCACTTGCTATAGCTGGTAATCCTTTTTCAAAAAACAGGTAGAAGCTGAATTATAGTTGATACTCCCCTGCTTAATTCCTTTAACAAAGTATTTGTTTCACTGGGAGGGCAAAGGAAGTGCAAAATTAGGAATACATATGGACAGGCACACTCACAACAAAAGCCTCATGTTGCCATAGTGAAATTAAAAAAAACACCTGAAGTGTCAGATAAGATAATTTTCTTCACATACATGAGACTGTTGACTTTATTCCAAAGGGTTTTGTCTGTATTAAGAAAACCCAGAAAATCCTGCAGGAACTCACAAAAAAATCAGTTGTATTCAGTGTATGAAAGAAGCCATGTAGGTCTTAATATGATAGTTGAGTGGCTTTTAACATCCATTATTCCTTGACTGAGGAAGAAATGTTGTTACACCCCTCAAAGGTTCCTTCCAAGAAGCACGAGATGATTTTTAATTACTGGTTGTGTATCTGTTGAAGAGAGCCTAAGCCACACCGTTTGGATTCAAACATGAATCTGAACTCCCTGAAGGTGCTCATGCCTGAGGTTTTGGGTTGATTTGTTATAGAGATAAAATGACCACCTATGTGTATTTTTCTAGATCCCAGTCTAAAGTTATGCTTAAAAGTGGGCAGAGTTTTGGGTTAAGATTTAAAGAAAACAAAACCAAAAAAAAAGTCCTGATCAACTCAAAGCTATATTTTTCAAATACTTTTTATTTTGCTTAAGGGAAAAACTCATAGGAGTTTCTGGAATGTAGATAGGGGTTGTTTAACAGAAGAGTTGAGCCCAGCGCTCAATCAATGCTTGCTAAAAGAAAGGATGTTTTCCCTTTTTCTCTTAAATGAAAAATAATAAAAAAGAAATAAAAAAAAAAAAAAGAACTTCTTCATAACTTATAGGGTTATATCCCAAAAGAACTCATCTTCTAACCCTGGCCACCAGCATCTCTTGTCTTTAATGCTCTCTGAAGAGGCAAGAATGGATTTTTACAAAAAGAATTTTTAAAAATCTCTGGCTTACACATGCAAATAATCACAGCTGATAAGTAGTGTGTTTTATCTGAACACTGGATACCTTCTGGAATACTTGAAGCTAATTTAGTTTAGTAATCAAGTAATTGGCAAGGAACATAAATTAGATTAATACAGTTCTGTTCAGACATATCCAAAATATATGCTCAACAAATTCATGCAACAATTACTGACTTTATTGTTCTCCAAAAGGTAGTTTATACTCTTATGTTGGAGCATGAAGGGGGAAGTATATTGGCTACATGATCCAATCTATCAGTAATGCTGTCTGCAGCTGGTCATTCTTCAGCTGCTGTTAGAGCACTTGACTCCTAATTGGGCAATTCCCTCTCATGACTGAGTAATTTACCCACTGTGAGTAAGGGCTGAATATTTTCCATGTTAGCCCAAAGGCTGGTAGTTTAGATAGGAAGGAAAAAAGTTAGATTAGGTACTGCATTTTTTAATTTCCATGGCTCCCATAATTTGACTGAAGATTCATGGCAGTAAGTGGTATTTCACTCCTTTTCTTTAAAGCATTGGATCTCAGATTTACAAGAAATTTCAGCTTTCATCTTCTTAAAATGCTCATGTACTTCTGATTTATTTAAAATTTTGGATTTGTAGTGTTGAAGCAGAGTCATTATAATCTACTACATGCTAGAATTTTATCATCCTTTTTTTATGCTGATTTTTTACTAAGTTTAAGGCTCAAAAATAAGTTATTATTTAGTGCTCCTGGGTTCCTTGATACAGTTATATATACTTACACAGAGGAAGAATAAAGTTGCTTAGCAGGGTATGACTGAGTTGCTGTTAGACTAAACTTATTTCATTTAAGCAGCAGAAAGCTCTTGAGCCTGAACCCTTGTGTTTTTATGATAGAACCCAGATATGTTGTCTTTTTCTTGAGTGCCACATTATAGAAACACAAAGGAACAAGAGATTTCTGGTAAACACAGGGAGGAAATAAATCAATACACTTTGGGCAGATTTTCAGTCTCATTACTGCTAAACAGTAGAGTATTTCATAGCAGAAAATGTCCAAGGCTGTGTTAACATGTGCATTACTTATTCCCAATTTTCAAAATAACTACAGCAAGAGAAAACAATTTTAAGGCATCTGTAACCTTACCTAGGAAAGTAGTCTGGCATATAGATACTGAGAGATTAGACAAGTTAAAGCCCCCTAGCTTCCAATATTTTGCAATTGCATTAATTGCCCCTTGGATGGATCAGAGACAGCGACTTGTATCTGTATTCTAAAGGAAAAGAAAGCACAAGGGAAAGAGGAGATTCAGTCTTGGCATGACTATATCAGCCCATAAAGTGATATGAAACAGGACAATATGTCAATATAGCTTCAAAGTACAAGCAAACAATAAGCAATCCAAATGGATATTCAGACAGCGAAGGGGAGAGGGCAGTAAAGACATTCTGCTCATAAGAAGAGAAAGGCTTCAGAGATCTATGCCTTTGAGAAACAGCTGTGTGGTCTGATTTCAGCTCTCATTCAAAACAGAAATGGAAGTTTTCCTAAATACATGGAGAAAAAGTCATCCAGAGAACTACGTTTTATGACATCCGAAAATGAGCTTGTGTGTTATATGGTAATGGAGACGCTCAGTGATTTGTCATGGAGTTCTCTGCCACTTTGAAGTAACTACATAAATCGCTCTTTACTCTTGGGACAGTTTGCCAACTGTCCTTTATGGCTTAATATTAAAATCTTGATGGAAAACACAACATTTGCAGATGAGGAAAACCTTTTTCAATGAAGTGGTGCTCTGCTCCTCTTTTTTGAGAATATCTCTACCTGAAACACAGTTGGTTACTCTCTCCTGTAGTTGGTACTGGGAGACTAATCTGTTAGGACCATAAAGACCTGCTGACAATTACTTCTCAGCCAAAGACACATGAGTTTCTCATTCACATCTACCTTATGCCTCAGAGCCCGTATCAAAGCAGTGAAACACATATAAAACAAAAAGATTCCCAGGATGGGATCTGTGAGCCAAAAGAAACTTCTAGGCAAAACTGAATCTACATTTGGAAAAAATTAGAGTAAAGACAAGACAGCCTGAAGGTAGAGTTATTAAATCTGAGCAAATCCTGGCATTGCCATAACTGCTTTAACCTCTTAACAACAACAACAACAACAACAACAAAAAATCCAACCCAAAACCAAACCAAACCAATAGTCTGGCTAATTAAGAACATAGGTTTTTCTTCCCAGTTAATTAACAGAAAAGTTTTTAAGGTGACTTAAAAATCTTCAAATGACTGCTCAGGTTGAGACAAAAGTAATAGGAGAATCAAGTTTGGTGGAAAGGAGAAGGTCTCTGGAATAGTTCATCAAGCCAATGTAGAGGTGGCAGCAGTTCTCACATGTATGTGGTCAGTCTCTGAAGAACCTCTTTGGGACATGGTGGACCGAGGTTCAGAGCCTCTTTCCTCCCAATCCACAACTCTCACATTTCAGATTCATGTCCAAGAAACTTCATTATATGCCTTCTCATAAACTATCTGAGTAGTGAACAGCCCAGAAAGAGGAAGCAGATTCTACTGTATAACAGTTAAATGCTCAGGATGGGTGTATTTGTAGGTCCAATTAGGTGGAGAGGCGTTTGGATCTTTGTTTCTAGAATTCTGGTTGAATACATGTAAATGTAACCAACCTATTCTTTCTATATAAAATGAATGGAAAAGAACACAAAATAATTCTGCAGTATTTTTACTACCACTCCAATTTTATAGTGTTTATTTGTGGTTTCACCACCAATCTGAAACATCAGCTACTTGGAAACCTTGGTCTTTTTTGATAGTTTAACCACAATTGCTGATCTTAAGAAAAAAAGTATTCTCTTAGGAAGACTGTACCTTTAGGCATGAAAGATGTTGTCTATAGTTACTTATCTGCCAGCAGCCTACATAGATTATATGACTGCTGAGGTGGATGTCATCAATGTTTAAATATTTTTTACTTTGCTGCAGATATCAGTATATTTCAGTTACTTAAATTGAGAGATTATTTCAAATATATTTTTAAAAGGTTATTTATTTATTTAATTCCTATAAAAGAGGGCTCATGCTTCAAAGGCTATTTTTTTGAACTACTGACTTATATTTTAGGAAATGATTGAAACAAGATATGATTTTTGAAAACAGGCCTATTCATTCATTGTTTTTAAAAACATGTTTGCCACAAGGTGGCAAACTATGTCTGCAGGTTTGAATTGAAAACAAGATTGGGAAGGTGTCAAGACAACTCAAAAAATCTTTTGTTTCCTGTGCTCAAACAGAAAACAGTATCATACACCTGGTGTACTGCTACTGCGTGTGGAGGAGGAGGAAATTTTGTTCTTATGTAGCAAGACAGTGCAGAGGGGGATAGAGGTAGGTGTTCATCATGGTAATGCTTTCACTCACAGAATGGCCATTTAAATAAACCTTCCAGATCTTCCTGAGAGAATACTCTAAATTTATCAGAAAAACGTGTGAGTCTATGGAAGCAGCTGCTATACTAGTGAATAATAATTAATATGGTTATAGGGCTTGGCTTGATGGAACTAAGATCTGCACTGGGGTCAAAACTTTTTCTACCTAATAGGACATTTGGAATGATTTTCCATGGGGACCAGACTTGCTTGACATACAAAAGCACAGAAAGAGTATTTGCAAAAATCTATTTTAAAAGACACAAACAGACAAACAAAAGAGAATTCCATAGCTAGATGATCCTCAATATGCATATTGTAAAGATAAATATAAAGTTATAATTTAATTTTATTTTTGTGTGCTTATTAAATAGAATAGACACAAAGTAGACTGTACGATTATTAGAACATCAAGGAGAAAAAAACCAAACAAAACAACAACAAAAAGCAAACTACTTCTCTTTAACAAAAGGCTTTTACAATAACAATGCATATTTAATAAGTGTACAGTTTCTTCTGGAGAAATCTGTAAAAAAAGGAAGAATTCTGGACAGATTTCATTTCTGACTTTTATTGCTTCATTGCAGATGCATTAAGTAGTGTTCTAGTGCTTGATGAGTTTCTGGTTGTAGCCATTTAGATCAACTCATGCAACTGTAAACAGCAATGTAGATAATCCACTGTTCTGAAACAAAGAACAAATGCAGTTTGAAGTAAGCATTTTGGTATTTTATCAAGGTATAACTTAAAAATTCCTAAAGTAACCTGTTAGGGGTTTAAAGGAAACAAGTCAATCCAAAAAGAAAAAAAAAGGAAGGCAGAAAATTTTCAGTACTTGTGGGAGAGCAGATGCTTCCTTGTAGGATTGTGAGGATATTATTAAGGAAAAATAGAATGTGTATGGAAAGAAAGAAACTGGCTCTTTGAGCCTCAGTTTTAGGTGAGGGTCTTACAGTACCTCTTCAGATGTGCTGAAGGAAAAGACTGATGTGATTATTCCTTCCCCTCCTGAGAGTCTGCATTTAGTTTTTTCCCATCAGATCCTGTCACATTGTGTGCTAATGCTTTTTAAGCAACCCAAAGTGAACACTTAAGGGAGCAAAGCCTGCAGGAATTATGTTAGACTGCCTTCTCAATATGGAGTTAAGTGACAGACCTGGTCTAATGGCTCTACAAATGATCCATGCAGAAGGAGTCTTTAAATAGTTGTTGACAGTTAGTGGATCTTTCCTTCTCATTTTTGAGGCATTCCAATGCTAATGGAAAAAACAGGAGAAAGAAAAAAATGCTCATCTGTATCCATTCCACAGAGACTCTTTCTTTATCTGCCATATCAAAGCTTCATAAAATGTACCAACCCTCATTGACACTAAGGAGTTAATGTCTAGGATGAAATCCAGCTTTGGATCTCCCAGACTTTGCACTTAAAACAAGACTGGAAACTTAAAAATACTTAACTTAGCAGTGGATTAGTGTCATCGTGCTGTTGATAAAGATTCACAGTCTTCCTTGGAAAGACAAGTTTGGTTTACTATAGAAATGTTCCTTTTTTTAAGGAAGACTTTTCCCTGCGACACAGATTTTCAGCTTGAAGTACCTAGAACTCTTGTCTCTGCCTCTGGAGTTTGATGGTTAAAAAAAAAAATCAAAAAAAAAAATCAATGTCTTAATAGCTTACAGATAAGGAGTTATTCTTCTAAACAGCTCTGTGACACATCTGCAAACAAGGACAGCTGAGCCTTTGCAGGAATCCTTCACTACTGGTGAGTAACTCAGAGTTGCCAGCAGGCAGGGATTGCTGTGATAGACTGTAATCAGAATAAAGTCAATAAAGTCTGAAACCCGGGACAGAACCTCTTGCTCAAGGAGATCCGTAAGACATGGACACAGAGCATGGAGCACGTGTCTGGGATGTGATTTTTATCTATAAATATGAATTGCAGAAATCCAGTTGTCAGGTATCAAATACCTATCAAAGACCTACATAATCAAAGATGTGACCTGACTCCAGATTCAGGAGGCTCAGCTTGTGAAATAGGTGTGGATACCACTGAGCAGCAGCTGTTGCCATTAACCTGTGAGAGAGCATGCAGTGCAATAACTTGTGCATAATAGGAAGGTGGAAACTAAGTGAGATTTTTTAATAATAGTAAGTTAATAATCAATTATCCAGAAGACAAACACCATCAGGAAAAGGTATAAAATCTGAGGAAAAGATGTAGATTCAGATGATGATCTGCAATACTAAGGATCAGTTTACTTCAAAGAATGACAGAACTTCACAATTCTGCACTTCCCTGGTGTCAATATGGCCATCAGACACTCCTCAGGTGACTGTACTGCTATTTGTGAGTATATCTTATGCTGTATCCTGCCACATATCATCACCTACCTCAAGGCAAGATGTAGTTTTTCTGTACAACATATTTGTTCTAGCCTATGCCTATATGCACTAGCTAAAAAAAGTTCTGTGCCTGATTTTGCCCTCAAGTCTCCACACTTGACAAAAGAAGCCAAACTGAAACTGATCCAAAGATCTGAGATCTCCTAAAGAGATTTGGAGGTTAAGACATATATAAAGAATGACTGCAGTCTTCATTGAGTTAAACAGACAGATGTTTGGAACACTGTCTTCTTCTAAATCTTCAGTTTTCTTTAGTGTTAGCTACTGTCTATTATTTTTTTTTTTGCTGCATATATATATTTTCAGAGAGGTTAAATTACATCTTGTCAATTCTATTTCTCCCTGATTGCTATGAGAGAGATTTTCTTGGGCAGCATGTGAAGTTTGTCTTTTTGTGCAAATTTAAATTAGTGTTTAAATATTATACTGCTGATTACATTGTTTTCATGAAATTTATTTAATTAAGAACCTTCTTCCACACCTCCCAGTTATATCATGTTCACTAGTTTGCTCTGGATTTACCCAATCAAGGTATAAAGGCTAATATGGATCAACATCCATGTGACTGACAGTGAGATTCAAATTGCGGTTATAAAATACTTGATTTTCCTCCTTGTTTTAACTGGTTTTGTCATCTTCAAGCATCAAGCTGAGGCTTCAAAATTTTTACAAGTTATTTTTTCATTTCAGCTGATTTACTCATGCCAAATAACTGTCCCAGAGCAAGTACGTGTTGAAAGAGGAGAATGTGTGCTGGGAGGAAGATCTACCTCATGCTCAGTTCATTGTGGGCAGAGACCCATCAATCAGGCACAGCCCTTGAGAAACCCCTCAAAGTAGACAAACTAAGTACCAGACACACCCAAGACCTGCACTTCCAGCACAGAATTTCTTTTCCTACATAATGAAAATAATGTACCTATCTGTTAAAAAGAAAAAAAAGTTCAGAGTTGCGTGTTAAGTTTCTAACACTGAGAGAAAGAAGAAATGTGATTTTGATCTTATGTTGATCTCTAGGCATGGAGAGTTGCTAAATTCAAGTGTGAAGGTCAAACAGCAGAATGAATTCATATTTTCTGTTTATAGCTGAAATTCAGCCAACAAATATGTCTATTAGAGCATATACTGTATAATGTCTACTATAAAAAGTCCAGCTGAGCCGTTATTAAAATATTTTTTCTATTACTATTCTTTGTTTATCTGTACATTAATTTTCCCTCTCTATCTGTAACATGGATGTACTATTAGTTCTGCATCCACAACAATAATAATATCCTGTTCTCATAGACTGTTTTCCCTTGTTAGAGCTACATAGAACAACTTAGAGAAGTTGTCCTGTTGACAACCTGTTGTCAACGTCCTGTTTGAATGGATGAAGAACTTTGACATTACATATCTCTTCAGAAATACATCTTATACATATGGACTCATGTTCCTTTCTGCTCTTCACAATTGGTCTGTCCATTGATAAAATCTGTATGAGAATGTATCAGCTTTAATTACAGCAACTGGTACAGCTATGGGGGAAATAGTCAATAGTTTAGAGAAATCTTTCTTTAGGTTGACAGTGAATAACCTGACTGAAATAATCTAATGTTTGTTTAGAGAAAATTTATTTCGCATTTAGCTGAATTTACATAGCAGAGGTATAATTTATTGTAAATTCTATACCCACAATCTCAGAAAGAATCAAAGCTTGGAATAAAGTATAAGTTAATGCACATGTAGACATATTCTAAAATATCTTCAGGCATTTAGGTCCTGAATAATATTTAATGTCTGTGAAATACGGGTACCCAAGTCCTATTTTCAGAACTAGTTGAGATCACTTAGGTTCTTTTACTGGGTAATATATAGAAAAACTTTGAGTTATTTCCATATGCTCAAAGGCTGAATTTGATCCTTCACCTCAAAACTACTTGAAAATTTTTTCTTGGGGATGATTTTTAGGGAATAAGTTATTAATAAATCAAGATGTTAAGTACTACCAGCTCCTACAAAGGTTAGAAGTGCCTCAGTGCTGTACCTCCTAGCAGAGAGTGTCAATTATTCCACTTCTAAGCTTCTGCTTTATTTCTGTGTTTTAAACAATACTGGACTTTTATTGCTTTTGGCAAGTAGTGAACATGTCTTTGATATAACACAGTCCATAATTTTGCACACAAAAGGGATTTTGACACGAAAATTGTAATATCTTTGGATCAGTCCTCAGGAAAACCAGAGGAGTATTAGGCTTTTATTTTTTATTTTCTCTACCAATTATATATCTAAATTCTTCCATGAGGGATGTCCTGACAGAATAGATAAAAAAGATTCATTCTCTGTACAATGGTAGAAGATTATAAAATACCTCAGTAATAGAGTTTAAAACCACAAAACTATTTTCTTTGTTAACAATTGATTCCCTTGTTTTCCCTTTCATTTACAAAGTGATGATCTCGAAGAAACAGACTTTTTTGAAAAATGTGGAAGAAAAATGAAATCCTCTTAAAAATTCTGCAGAGCTAGCTGCTAAAAATGTTCAAGAACTGACAGGTCTGAACTGTGGCCCAAGATGCACTGTTGTGTGGTCAAGAGCTCATGATCCAATTAATGTTTAGGAGCATTTAAATATTTTCAGTTAAGGGAGCAGACAAGGTAATAGGATGATGCATGGAAAAAAATTGGTTGAAAACACATTGATTTAATGTTTGGTTAACTGTGTTTTTTTTAAAGTGTGTCTTAGTCTCTTTCTAGTCTATTAGATGAAAAGAGTTTTATCTTATTACAACGGGGACTCTAGTAATTCCATTGCTCTGGAGTTAGTCCTATAAAAAAGATTAGAAACCTCTTAAGTTTATTACAATATAATTGGTATAAATAGAGAGAACTCTTGCCCTAATAAGTTTAAAATAGGAGATGAAAGAAATATTTTGATATAATATTGAAGAATATGTGTTTTGGTGTTTAGACAAACCATGGGGAACTTACCTTGCATTTACTGAGGGCTACGGTTGTATTCATGATTGGGCACTGCACCTAAGTGATATTTTAAGTGTCTATATCAGGAAGAACTGGTTGGTGACTTTAGTTAGGGACAAATTTTCCCTTCAGCATATTTGTGATTCCAAATGAAATCAAAGGAGATCATTGTGTAGAGAGAAATTGTGAAGCCTTTACTATTTAATACAGTTCAGAAAATTTTGTTCCTATGCCTTCCCACAAACTAGATGAGTGAAATAAGAATGAGGAGGAAAACTAAATTGCAGAAAAGGCAGCCCTGCCTCTGAATAGAGACACAGATCACCCTTTAGAAGAGTTGGAGGTCATGTTTTGTGGAATGACCCTCTTGTTGATCCTTGATGTAGAAAGAAGACTGTTGCAACATCCTTCCCTTCCAACAAAGCTGGGGGTGCCTAAAGAGGTGTTCATCAAAGGAGGAACTGTTCAGAAAGGCTGAGAAATAGTAACATGGTGAAGAGGTGTATGCAGGTTCCTCTTCTCCAAGCTATCTGAAAACATGTTCTGTTAGGTCTGTGACTTGTTCAAACATCTTTAGTGCCAGAACAGTGATCAGATTTTGTATCAGATCAGAATTCCAATGCGGATCAGAAATGTCTATCTGTAGGGATTGAAGAGGTGTACCTGGGCAGAGAGATAAAGAATGCAAACCTGTAATGGGGTCAGCATGGAAAAACTGTCAGAAGAAAGAACAAATGTTCCAAAATTATTCCTGTTTTGCTTATACACATTTAAAAGGGAAATTAATATATTTTGAAATATAATATCCAAAGTGGTTTGGGGAGGGAAGTGAGAGAAAAGGGCAGCCAAGATCAATCAATCGCTCAGATTCATATCAGATATATCAACTTAGAGATAAACATATTCATACACCTCTATTGGTTTCATATCTACTGAAGAATGTGCCTTGTGACTTCTCTGCTTGAAGGAATTAAACATTTGTTTTCAACTTCCATAGTAATTTACATCTTCTTTAAGATTCGAGCCTGCAAATATTATGTTGCCATGGATTCTAGCCTCAGATACTCCAGGAGCTTTTCAGTACCATATCAACAAAATCGCGAAAGATAAGTGTTTCTTTTATTTATTATCATTTCTTAAAGAAGAGTCTGTCTGTGGCAGGTACAAACCTGGTCACTCAGCTGTTTTCTCCAGCAACAGGAGCAGTGCTATACTGTTGATATGAGGTGTAAATTCCACAGAGGTGTGGCACAGGACTGACATATGGTTTTAAAAAGTTCAGGTCAGTAAAGGGAAACAAATTAAGTATGCTAAGCCTCTGTTTAAAGGATTTAATATATTAATAAGAAAACAAGAAAAAAAGAAGATGGAAAGAGAAGCAGCGAGCCACCTGGCTTTGTGTAAACAGAGGTACTAGACTTAGATGCAGAAAAGATATGCAGAGACACAAAGGACTTTTCAAAATCTCCATCTATATATCAAAGACAGAAGATGGTGAAGGGCCATATCCAAATTCTGCTGAGGTCATTGGAAAGTCTTGTGTTTACTTTGATGAGGTTGGATCTAGACTTAAAACCCAAGCTGGTTTCCTCATATTACATGACAAATGTTGCTCAAGAGAAAGGAAAAGTACAGATAGACTGAGGTGTGTAAGCTATGCTTGGCCAGCTGGCATGGGATACATTGCTGATGATTTTCCTGTGCAGATGGTTGGTTTGGATGTCTGAAAGTTATTAGATTTCCACTAGTCCACAAAAAAATCAAAATATCTGAGGTACAGTTTGGGGCCAGTCAGACTGATGCTCCTGGATCATTGTGGTTCTTGTCCAAGGCGTTAGAAAATTTGTCTTTTGAAATATGCTGAAAAATAAAGACCTGTTCTTCCAGGAACCATGTGAGACATTACTTCAGCCAGCCTATGCCAACATTCAAACCGAGAGTGATCTTTCTAACCTGTTGCATTTGCCCCAGAGATATTTTGACCTAAAACCCATCCTCTAGCTCAGGGCCAAGCTAACAAGCTTAGTTAGACTTCTGGAGAGCACTTATGGCTTATTTGCCTGCATTAACTAACTATGCAAGTGCTCCAAAAGGTTACAATTGGGTTCAGGAGTCTTCATATCCCAGCTGTTGCTGATGTTTTTCCCTCCCAAATCTGGTTTGACCTGCCTCTCCCTCTGCCTGAACCATGCTTCCTCTCTCATCCAGGTTTCTTACTCAACTCCACCCACTTCTGCAAAACCTTTCCTTTCTCATGAGCAAAGCAATCTAACTTAATGTTTCTTCTGTTGAACAGTAAAGTCAAATTGCCTGTATCTGGAGCACCATCAACAGTATTTTTTTTTTTTAAATCTAGTGTCTTTCCTACTGTATGAAAAAAAGCTTGACATTCTTTCACAATTGAAAAATGTAATGAAAAAATACGTCTTTTATTTAGGGTTGCGTTTTCCCTAGATAATCTCAAGTTCATGGAAATAACAAGTTTCTATTTTCTAACGTGAGTCATTTGATGAGGAGAAGGCCCATGACCATGTTTAGGACTAACTGACAGGAAAGCAGATAGTTTTGGAAAAGTTATAATTTGCAAGAAGAGTCTCAAGTTAATAGGCAAGAGGATTTCTAGCAGAGGAAATGGAGAAAATGTAATGAACAACGAGTAGAGGAATAGTTGAAAAATATGTTTAAGAGCTGACAAGAAGGGTGGGGTTGGGTGAACTGGTGGGAGAAAAATCTTATGTTATCAGCCAAGAAGAAAACTTTGAAGTTACCTTCAAAAGCTGTTTTCAATATTTCCTTTTTCTTATTATCAGCGAGTCTTGGTGGAAAAGAAACATGAACTTTTTAATTGGAAGAGAGTAAAATAGATAGCCTGATATCATTTGTACAAAGGATGACTGCAGTGCAATACTGTTGCAGGCAACAGCAAGGCTAATGTCTTTAAGCCAGCTAAATCATGAAATGTTTATCTAACTTTCAAGACCCTTACAACTATCATAATTTCTTTTTGTGATTTCTCTCTTACCATTCCTTTTCCTGTTGATGTTTCAGGGTTGACTTTAATGTCCTCCCAAAGGAAATAGCTGAAAGATCCAATATGGTTTCTTCTTTAGAAGCCAAAAATGTTTTAGCTCTTTCAACATTTTTTGCATGGAAATAAGAATAAATGACATGACTGCTTCATATCACTTTTAACAATTTGCCCTTACTTTCCTGAAATACTTTATTTATGTAAGAATGAAGTTTTAAATAAAGATGCATCTCTTATAAAGGGTATTTATATATGATATTCACTATTTGCCAACAGCTGTAGATTTTGAACCATGGAAAATATTTAGATCATTCTACTAGGGCCGTAGGTATTATTTGATTTCTCTAAGCTTGCTTTGCATCTGATTGGCAAAATTCCAGTCTGTTTTTTGAAAGCAGAAGCCTAATAAAAAAACGTAAAGAACATTGGTTTAACTTCGCTTCTTTCTGATGTTCTAGGGGCAGTTACACACACTGGTGTTAAGAAACAGCAGAACAGACATACAGGAGTATGTTGGTAACAAAATAAGTAAGAAGTTTGTTTTCCTGATCAATCCCTCAGCAGTCAGTAATAGACCCAGGGGACAGGTTCATTACATGTGAATTTGATCAAGCTGCTGTTAAAGTTGGATTCTGGACAAACTGAACTGCCTGTTGAGTGAACGACTCAACATCAAAGAGGAGCTTCCACATTCTGCTGTTTTCTGAGCTCTACTCAATCTCTTTGTTCTGAGCCATACCCTTATTTACATGTATTCAAAACCAAATGGGAAAATTAAAATGCCAGCAACAAAAATGAAGTGTTTTTTCCCTCTTAAAACATATAAGAATGGCTATTTTCTTTCTTATCTGAAATCTTCTGTCCATTATATTGCATCTTGAAGTGCTAACTTCTTTTCACTTTTTTATTGTGGTTTTCTTTTCCCCTCATTTTACCAACCGAATATTTGGCTGCTTGTGTCTAGATAAAGACCATTCCAAGACAGCCTAGATCACTGTCATGGTGCCATGTTTCGCTAATATCTAGTCTACTAATACTAACAGATGTAGTGGACAGAGCACTGCATGTTGCAAACTGTCTTCAAGAAGCGGGGTAAATTACTGCAACCTGAGTTTCATATATGTAAAAATAAATATTTACAAAGATCTGAGACAGTTATTTTAGTCATGTTGCTCTCTCTGTGGTGAGTGTAAAGCAGATGTATTCAGAAAGGTCAGTGTTTTTACTGGCATTATAAAGATCCATCTTTATAGGACCCTGGTGTTAAGGTTCCTTGTTTTATAGTAAATTTAGCGTTTGCTCGACTTTCTGTCAGATTGCGAAGAACTTGTCTATTCTGATTATTCTTCAGAGGAACTGTGGGAAGGCACAGGATGCTTTTAGTAATTAACTGCTTTAGGCCTTCTCTTTCCTTGAGAATTAAGGTATGGATTTTGAAAGCATTCAGCAGAATAATGAGAAATTACATTAGTTTTACAAGAAACCAATAGAATTTATGCATAAGTTGCTTTTGAAATATCACTGGGTGATTGGTGACATAAATATTTCTCAAAATTCAGTGAGCTCCTAATAAATGAGTTCAAGTTTGCATGGGATTAAAGCTTGAAAAAAAATGTCAAATTGTGAAACTTTCCTTTCCAACCTTTACCAGTGAAATTTTTTCTTTTTTTTTTTTTTCTTTTTTTTCCTTTTCTTTCATTTTTTTTTTATTTTGTTGGAACTACATACAACCACACTAAAATGAATTAGCTAAAAGGAATGCAATAATGCACTTTAATAACTTGGAATTCTCTTTGTTTACTAACAGGAAAATTACTGAAATCCCCACATATGGTTCTATAGTACTTATTACATTTCAAAGTCTGGAGACCAATGATTAGGTGCATAAATACTAGGTAAATTAATAAATCCTTGTACTTTGTGATGATGATTAAACCTTATTTCATGTATATTTCCAGGACAACCTGGCATAGAGTGGCTCTGCCTCACTTGTTTGCATCTTTGAAATGTCTGTGTCTGACTTACTGTGTACTTTAATGCTCTTAGGAAATCAACCAGCACACGGTGAAGTAGTTACTGTCACAGCCTGAAAATTAAATAGAGACAGAAATCAAGAAAATAGCCTTGCTTAAGCTGAAGGCTTTTAATATAATTGAGCTTTTTGGTATTCACAAGATGCTTTATTATCTTGCAATATATTGGTTATTACTGGCAAGCCACAGTGCTCAATCCTTCATTTGGAAGTGCTGAACATCAAATGCTTAATTGACTCAATCCAAAGACTGGATTTATAGCTGAGGTGAAAATGACTTCTTAAGTTTCCTAAGGCTAAATTCATTGCATACAGATTTTTCTGCTTAGACAGAGCAGCCAGTGCAGTGTGTAGTAGCTCTGGGTTTCTTTAGTACATAAAATAGAAAAAAGCCTGGAGGGTTACTGTAGCTCTTTGGTGAACTGTTTCAAGGCTCAGGTCTGGACAAATATCCCAACAGGACCACACTCCTAAGATGTCTGCCTGAAAATAAGTCAAAAGAAACTGATTCCTTTCTGTTATTACTTACAAGGAAATCCTTCAAAACTTTTTCAGTGCAGTTTTAAGTAGTTCAAGCCATTGTCCATCCATCACATTCCTTTAGATGACTTTTTGCAGTTGGATCAGGATTTTCCTAAATGTGGAAATAGTTGCTAGAAATACTTTTCCATGCACATTCTCTTTGATATAGAGCTGTCAGTGAGTGTATGTCACCATTCACTTCATATAGTTTATCCCACATGTTGAAATGAGTATATAGGATCCACTCTTTGGTTGTAGGTAGAACAGCTTGAAGACAACTTCCACAGTTTGAGAATAGTTTTCTCTTTCAGCAATTTTTACTGTTCATGCATGTATATGTGCATAGACACACACACATTCATGTATAGAAAATCAGAATATGGGGCAGAATGCCAAAATTTCTCTATGTTTTTTTCTACATTGCACAACTCTAACCTTAAAATCCAGCTTGGTGACTATTTATGAAAGATTCCTGTGAATATAAAAAGCAGTGAAAATATTTGCTGAATTGTTTGTAAGGAAATGGAAAGCAAATTTAAATTTACAAATGCCAGCTTGCTAAGATACACCTATTGTTGTCTAAAGAGCTTAGACTGAAATTATATATTCCTGTAGTTCATTAAAACTGTAGATGGGACTTTTGCCATATTTAGTAATACATAAGTTTTAATTTTTTATGCTTGCATGCTACAGTTTGGCTAAATAAGTGAAATGGTGGGATGATTAACTTAGGCTACAAGACCATGTGGCAGAAAAAATGGTGGCTGAATAGGTTCAGAAATGCTAATGATAAAATTTGATGACTTGACCCATGCCCCACACCTCCAGACTATGTGTCACAGCAGAGTTCTTTGCTTCCCACTTACTTGAAGAGGGGTTAATGCATCCAAGCAGAGCTCATTTCACTGATGCTCCAGCCAGCAGGAACAGGCTCACAAGCTGCAGAGCACAGAGCTGGTGGTCACCACTAAACATCTTACAAACCCAAGTGGAAAGGGGGATGAGTAATTTTGTGACTCAGGTAACACATACAGGAAAATTGAGACTCTTTGAGACCTGTTGATTGAACATCAAAGGTTATGATGCTTTAAATTTAGGAGTGACTCTGCTACCCATGGTCTAATCTAAGCAGCTGCACTGAGATGAGCAGCTGAGGAGACATCATTAGTTTCCAACCTTTGCAGTAACTTTTGCATAGAGCCGGAGCAGACATGAAGAAATGAGGAAAATATTATTCCAGACCTATCTCTGTAGTGTGCACTGAGTTGTTATAAGATCATTTGTCAAGCTTCAACAACAGACTTAAAAGATTTGGCCTCCATCTGGCACCTTTCCATTTTTCAGAGCTATGTGTCGGCCCCCTACAATGTTTGGATACAAAATCAAGCTGCTTCCCACCTGGGCTTTGGCAGGGTTACATCTTCATTTGGTGCTGAGTTATCCTTAGTGGTTTTAAGTAAGCCCATGAAAAACACAAACACATTTTCAAGTTCAGGATTCAAATCAGCATGGGTAAAATATAAATTTATGCTTGGTGGTGAAAAATTAAAGTATTTGATGATGTCTTTGCAATGCACAATGATAGAGTAGATTTTGTCCAAAAAGCTTGTACTCCCAAGATGGCAGGACTTGCTTGCTGTTTACATTTTATTATTCATCCTTCTTATCATCAAAGCATGTGTTTGTAATTTAAAAGTGCAAGTCTAAGGACATTATTCTACTTGTTTAGGGAAAACTTCACTCTTCTACTTTACTGATCAGTTTGTATAAAAAAAAATGTAGGGTTTTTAAATATGTTTAAAGAAATATATTTTCTGACAATGTTCTAAATTTAGAAACAGGTTACATGACAATAATTGAAATAAAATAGAAGTTCTTGGTTGTTTTAAGTTGCTTATTTCAAGATTGTTTGAATTGGATCTTCCCCACATCTTCCCCCATGAGATACTCTCTGCCTTCATACATTCAGTGTGATTCAACTACATTTAATAGGAAAGTTACACCATTTTAAGCACTGCAGGACACATTTACTAACATGCAGATGCTGCTCCAGATGGCTACATACCTGTCAAAAGTTCTGTTCTATACCCATTTATCCTGTGGAATTAAATATCTCCAATACCATGGGTCTGCCATTGGTGTTGGGCACTTGTGTTTGGCAACTGAATGGAGGCCTGTTCAAAATGTAGAACAGACTAATTAATTCACCTTGTGTGTTTCTTCCTTGAGGAAGACCTGAGTCACTCAGAATGAGAATTAGAGACATTTTCTTAAGCCCAAAACATGAATTAAGAAGTCCTGCATCAGCAAAGAAGGATTTGTATTTATACCTTCCTGTCTCTCTACCCATTAAGGCTGTTGAGGGGTACCAGGATCATGCACGGTGACTCCAAGGGAACTTGGAGTTACAACAGCTGGAAGATCAAGGGCTCAAGGTAACCCTCTCACAGTGTGGAAGTGAGTGGTTTTTGCTTCCAGTCTGTCTTGGTCCCCAGTTATAAGCAAATGCGATATACGCTGTCAGGACGACAAGTAAACTGAATATACCACAGAAAACTTCAGAACTACTCAGCAGGATCTTTTATTTTTCTAAGTATTTAATAAGAGAAATGTGGTGAACTGCAGAATATAACATGTCTATATTATTAAAAAAAAAGAAAATACCTTCCTATTACCTCTCCTTGCAGTCTCATAAACAAGCTGTTAAGTTTAGGAAAAAAAACCTTCAAGGTAAATTTCAATCCCTTTTCCCTATCTTTTAAAAAACTATTATTTTCCAAGAAGTTACTTAATTTTGAATATCCAGCTTAGAAAATAACAAATCATAAACTGGAGTACAGAATATGACAGGAGAAAGCTGAGTAGGGCATATAAAATTTAAAATTATGTGGTTTTAAGTCCACGTGTGCCTGAAAGTTAATGACAAAGTTTTTTTAGGAAGATTCCCATTTTGTAGAGAGTCCTTCCTCAGTCTACCAATAAATCAGCATAAAGAATTTCAACAGATCCTTTTTTGGGGAATAAATAAAAAATATGTGGCATTTGATTTATCTGAATATACCCCAAAGAGAAGGAAGCAAATTTTACTGTGGTTTGTTAATATTTCCTGTCCACAGTGAGTATATGGAAGGCTGTTCCCTCCAAATGACCAACCTTCTATCTGAATCCCAAACATTGCATGTTACATGTAGGTACATCAGTGTCCACAGGCAGAGTCCTTAGCCTGCCTAAATGTTTTTGCTGAGCACGTGTCTTCATTGCCTGAACTATGAAGCTTTTGCCTTTCATTGAGGTCCTGTCATGGCTCACAAGAGAGGCAGTGAAACCCACCTACCTTGTTCTTTGGCTGCAGTGAAGCAGCCTTCCCTTCTCCCTGAACGACCATCAAGGGAAGGAAAAGGAGTTCTGCTTTTCCCCTGGAGCCTTGCAATGCAGCACTGCTCTCTGACTTCAGAGACCTTCACTGCCCCATATTTACCACATTCCAGAAAAGTTCCTGAATTTTTGGGGCTGGAAGCCCTCTAAATCCTTCCTGTGCCTGCTTTCACATTTTGCATAAAATGAATAAATATGCACTGAACCAGGGCCTGGAGTGAGAGTTATGGGCTTGTTTTACCTGTGTGCTGCAGAGTCCTGGTCATATTACTCTCTGACTTTCTCTTATTCTCTCATTCTTTTCCGTCATACTAAATTAAGCTATGCTAAGTGGGTGATCTTTCACAGAAGAAGCTGTAAAACATCAGTACCATAATACTTCATATCTTTCACCTAGTATCCCATTAGACAAGTGGACTCAAGTCCCTGCAAAGAAAGGGTAGCTCTGTACAGGCATCAAGGGAATCAGTTGTCCCTGTGTTAAAACAAACCTCAAAAAGCTTTCTGAGACAATGAAATCTCTATTATTAAGGGAATCAGTTGTCCCTGTGTTAAAACAAACCCCAAAAAGATTTCTGAGACAATGAAATCTCTATTATTAATGGGAAGCTACAATGTCTAGATAATAAAAAGTTGGATAATATAATTTTAAAGAAGGTAAAAGGCATAAAACCAGAGGAACATATAGCTGAAATGTGGGAAATCCAGGGCGAACATCTTCATGGTTTGAGAAGAGTTGCTGGAGTAAAGCTGGGCTTATTTATACTCATCTTAGTGCTAGTAATGCTAGTGGAATAACTCCACCCAGAGCCAAGAAGCTTCTGCATTGTTCTAAAAGTGTTTTGGGGAGCTGAGATTCCTCACATGACCAGCTCTTGCCTTATAGGGCTTTTTAACTGAGGCTCAGCACAAATAATTCAAATTGTGTGCTGAGTCAGGGGTCAGCAGTTTCTGGAGCAGAATAGCTACTATGCAGAAGTTGTCCATGAAGTAATACAGCTTATTAGACCTAATTTGGCTTTATGTTGAGACAACATCTGTCTCTGCATCCATGACATGGTTAATCCAGTACTTTTTTCAAGTAGACTACAGAACACTGAAAGTTAACTGCAGGCAAGCTGGGAAATAACACATAGGATAAAGGGATACAACGGTTCATTGGGGAAAAATGGTTATATATGAAGAATGATGGAGAGGATAGTGGTGTTCACCTTCTACAGTCTGGGGTCATGTGAAATGCTGCATAAAATTCTAGATTTTATCAGTATTCATTTAGGATGTAATTTGTCCTGTTCAAAACGCAGATTCCCTGAAACAGTGAAAAATGAGCAGACTTCACTTCATGCTAGAATGCACTAGAGACAGAGGAGATGTTCTAGCTACCTCTTTATTTTGGGAGCCAATGTGAAACAAAGAAAAGGAGTTCTAAATCCTGCCCTGCCCTAAATCACAGCCCTTTTGAATTGTACTGTCATGGTTTGCATACTAAGGTTTTGTCTGGTGCAACTAGATCAAGTCATTTTTCTGGTTATTTTGTCTTATTATTTTCATTTCTTTCTAATGCAAATAAAGTAACTTTAGACACTAAGACAGTGATGTTGTTGTGTAGCAGCAATTTTGCAGTAATGCATAAATTTAAAAACCCTAATTCCTGCTCAGTAATTTCCATCTCAAGATGTGTGTGGTAGTATTCCCAGGCACAAAGTTCATCTGTGGTTTCCTTAATAAAAATATGAACTGCTGTTTATGAAGAGATATTTCAGGGAACTCCTAGGTAGTGAGGCTGCAAGAACACAAATCCCCTTTAAAATTCATGGAAAGGAGAGTGCCTAAGTCTGTCAGGGTCTCTTGGTCTAAGTGGAATCCATATCCCATGGATTAATCCCCTCTGCACCTCCTGGCAGCGTAGACCTCATCTGAGCATAGTGTGACAGTCATATATCCCTGCTAGAAAGAACGTTTATTGCAGCCAGATAAGGAATATTCCTTTGGCCCTGATTCAGATGGATTTGAAAAGTATGATTTTTCTTGGAAGAAAACTGAATCCCCTGACTGTTTTCTCCTGCCACCACAGCACAGCTACTGATTTACAGCAGCATGAGGTCTACTTTTCCATCTACATAATATTTGGAGAAAGCTTATGGCAACATAACGTGTAAATGAGTATAAGCAGAATGTGTTTGTTTTTCTTGTAGAGAGAGATGATCTTGACAGTATCTGTTTTGTTGGATGCTGCAGATCAGGGGTCTTTACACGATGTTTGCACTGCAGGTGACAGCTACTATTTGCCTACTGGGAATACACTTCGCAGTTTACACCATCTGGGAGCAAGAAAATACAGTCATTCTGATCTCTTCTGAAGTAAAGCAGGCAGCAGAATTGGTACCACCAACTCATTGAATGTTTGCCAGAGGAAGCCAGCTTTAATACCTGGATATCTTTCCTGAAAAATGATGCTGGGGGAGATTCTGTGAATCAATGTGTTTGGGTAGCCTAACCTTACCTCTTCCCTAGCTGGCACAGGAATTTTCTTCCTTCATTGCTCTCAAGATTTCTCTGCCTTTCCAGTCATATGTCTGGGCTTCCCGGAGCAAGGTATGGGTCAGTATCTTGTCAAATCAATTCTCTGCTCTTGGACTTTCCCTAATCTACTGTTCATTTCTGTAATTACATGTGTAGCCCTGGGGATCAAAGAGATAAAAGATATAGTAACAATAACAACAGAAAAAAGTATTAATGAGCTTCAAGGTTAATGACTATTCACTAATTCTGTTGTGGTTTTTGTTTGGTAGCATTTTTTCCCCCCCACAAAACCCTGCTGCCTTTCTGTTATTTGCCCATTTCTTCTCCTTTCCATGCTGGTGGTCAGGGACTGACAACATGCTCTGCTGGTCAGAGCAAACAGCTTTGAATTTTTATGTTTCCAATTTGAAGCATTCGTACTTTCACATGGGGAGAATTATAAGTCTCCCTTTCAACTACTTGCCATTTATTACTTCTTTCATTGGAGGATTAAATTAATTTGCTACAAGCTCGATCTTGCATTCAGGATAGCCTCAAACCTCTATCAATTGCAATGTGAATTTTTGTGAACATTTTGTGTGATGCATCACAGAACTGGAATATTCTGAGTTGGAAGGGACCCACAAGGTTTATCGAGTCTAATTCTTAACCCTGCACAGGACCATCCCAAGAGTCACACCATGTGCCTGGAGCATTGTCCAAACACTTCTTGAACTCAGACAAACTTTGGTGCTGTGACCACTGCCCAGGGGAGCCTGTTACAGGGCCCAAACACCCTCTGGGTGAAGAACCTTTTTCTAGTATCCAACCTATACCTCTGACATGACACAATGTTGTTTGATGGGTCTTTGGAACAGCATTTAGATATTTCACCAGAATCCAATTTAACCATCCACTTAGTGAATAAAACATGGCCATAGACATGAATGTTATTATTCTTCATACATACATCGAAATCCGATGAGCGTACGTTGGTCTCCAATGTAAGTCATTCTTCAACAAGCAGTAGCATGCAGTTATCTGGTATTAACATTACAGATATATTAAACTCTTCATCCCAACAAATCATATAATTACATAAGCACATACTATTAGTTAGGCATATTTCACTGATGGAGAAGAATGTTATTACTCTAGATTGTATCTAGATAGTTTTTTTTCTCTCTAACATGGTAGCAGTTTTCTACATGGAGTCTATATTCCCAGCTCATACATACACAACCTTGTCTGCTAGATTAAAAGACAAAATAAAGAAACATAAAACCAAATCAGTCAAACAACTCCCATAAAATCATTTTCACATTTCTCTACTTTTTGCCAGAGTTCAAGCCTGCAGACAATTTATCTTCTTTTTTTTTCCCCCTCAGACGAGTCAAATCCCATTAGCTGTTTGATCGTCACTCTCAGTCATATTTCTCAAACTTTCAATTACACTTCTGACTTTCT
>JAWWLV010000045.1:7223821-7241202 GCA_035041135.1 Platyrinchus mystaceus
GAGTCAAATCCCATTAGCTGTTTGATCGTCACTCTCAGTCATATTTCTCAAACTTTCAATTACACTTCTGACTTTCTTCTGAACTCCTTCTAGTTGTTTAAACATGCTTCTTAGAGTAGAGGCACTCTAATAAGACACAATATTCCCAGAGCAATAAATATGACAAATAGAGAGGTAATGGAAGCTTCCCACTCACTTTCCTTGTTTTTCATTATATTCTTTTTTTATAGGCATGAAAAAACTGGAATCATGATCAGCTATATATCCACAGTACCAACTCTCCATTTTCATGATCACTGCATCCCAGGAAGCATTAACAGATTTTAAATGCATTGTCTGAATTTTTATTATGAGGTATATACATTTTTATTGTTGGTATTAAGGACCCTTTTAACCAGTTCTCTTCATTACTCTTCATTTTCTTCTCACTTGTGATTTACCATGTGAAGATATTTAAGCAGTTTAAGACTGTTGATAAAAATATTGGATAGCAATTTAATCTGAATCATTAAAAAATCATCTGGAAACACACCCACTTGATAACCCCTCATTGAGGAGAGTATCCGGAGATTTAACAGCTACGAAGGTTTTAATCCTCATAATATGTCATATGTTGATTTTATAATGTACCCTTTTTGTAGAATGTTGTGTGATAACAGTCAAATACCTTGCACAATATATAAGTAATTTGCATCATTTACCTTTATCAACAGGAATGTGTAATCTCATTGAAAGATACTTTGACAAGAATTATTTTTATAAACCCATGTTGACTGACTTTAACTAAATTACCCTACTTTAGATTTTGAGTAGTAAAGCCCTGTATCAGCCATGCTATTATTTTGACCTATGTCAGTGTCAAACTGTCAGGAATATAATTACCAGATTGTCTTACTCATCCATTTAAAATACTGGCACAACATTCCCTTTTTCCAGTTCTCTAGGATACTCCAATATGCCAAGACTCATGCAACCAAAATATTATTAATTATTGTTGTTGTTGTCATTAAAAGGAAAACAGAAACACCATTACCCAGAGATTTCCTCACCTTACTCTTACAAAATTCTGAAACTTTATCCTGACCTGTGTACTAAATTAACTGTCCCAAACTGCCTTCTGTCTGCAGGTAGTCTTGGACTGGAAAGGGTAGTTGATACTATTTTTACACTGATTTAAGCAGCTATTAAGATATTTTTTTGAAATGAATATACAATAATTCTGCCTATTCTCACCCAGCACAAGTAGTCTAAGAGATGGAGTATATATCTGGCCATAAAAATCAACACCACTTTCAGAAAAAATATAAACCCATCTACTCCTAAAAATACTTTTAACATACCGGTTGAATCTAAGCTATATGTCAGACACAATTCTCACCCCTCCCATCATTTTTTCAACCAGATTGTCTAAAGCACATACTAAAGGATATGCTATTCCCTTCCTGTCTGTGGAAAAAAGTTTTTCCTTTCATATAAAACCCTGCTTGACTTATAGAGCACTGATGCACACCAGTTCTCACCAAACAACATGCAGTTGGCACATGATTATCATGTATACACTCCTTGGGGAACTGGGAAAGCCACATTGGTTTCCTAGAGATAAAAGAGATAAAAAGCAACAAAAAAAAATGGATTGTAGATCTTATGTGGTACCAAGCACAAGACTTCAGCAGGCTTCAGGTGTGACATTCCTCCAACTTCCTGTAGAAACCCACTGTGTAGAAATCCACCTGAGCTAATTGCCAGTGCTAAGGAGAAGTTATCTCACTCCAGCTATCCATGTCATATCAGTCAGATGAACTGCATCCTGGAACACTATGTGCTCTCTCCTAGGGTGAACAAGACTTCCTCTGTTTTGCACAGGCACCTTGCAGATGTCTAGAGTTAGTTTGGATGATTCCAGCTTGGGTGCCCAATTCCAACACTCAGACTCTTCTTGGGTGAGTAGTGATCAGTATATGACACTCATCATGTAGAACAAGAATGCTGGGACTGTTACCACCAATTTCCTGTTTAGAAACAATGGTTCTATTTAGACCTTGCAAGGAATACATGAAAATGTCTGTCCATAATAACTTCCCAAATTAAACTACATTGAGGATGTCCATTTCTGTTTGAACAACATTTTCTGATGGAAAGAAAGTGTCACAAAAATAGGCTAAGAAACTCGAGTGCTTACATTTTCTGTGGGTTTACTTTAGGTTTATCTCCACTCCTCATACTAAGGTTTGCATTGCTCCCTGATGGCTGTTCATCTACAGTGTAGAACAAGATCCAGGCGATGGATTTTATGTTCATATTTAGCAGCAGGGCAGTCAAAAATTAAACATTATTATGTACTATCGGGTATCTAGTTTAGATTTGCCCTATATTCTTCAAAAGAGAAGAGAATAACACTGAAATATCCAATGACTTCTCAGAATAAAATTTTTCTTTATCTTTTAGGGCTTTGTTGTTTTATTCAAAAGCTTTTTAAATATGTAATGAACTTGAGATGGCTTTATTTCCTTAAGTGATACTGTGAGGTATCACAGGTTTGCAAATATTTTCAGCCTCTGTGTTTCTTAAATGACATCATTCTTACTTTAAAAAGAAACAGGACTGCAAATGATCTCACATGTAAAATTAAATCGATGATTAAACTTTTCAAGTGAGTCTTATTCATTTGAAAAATATTTGTACAGTCCCTATTCACAAGCTTGCTTTGTTATTTTTTAAGCTATCTAAAACTCATGTTTAATTACTGGTATGGGGTTTTTTTTTAAATAGCACATTTCTAGCCTCACCTTCCTGCATAGTACCTTTCTTTATATTCACTTCAGACCTCCCTGTGAAAAAAAGCTAATGACTTCTCTGTCTTAATTCTTCATTTAAAGAATTTTTGTTCATCAGCTCTGCAGAGGAAGGAAGTGTTTTCTAGTAATTGAAGTCCGGCTCCAAATCTAGCTAAAAAGAAGAGAAGAGTTAGTTCAGGGATTTTTTGATGGAATGTTTTCATCAGGAAGTTCCAGTTCATTAACACTTTTCAAAGGAGCATGCTGGTTTTGATAAAAACTTCATTAGGAAAATCTTCTCATATGCAGTGCATGATTTTTGGTCAAAATCGGAAACAGATATGCTTTGATCCAAGCTACCAAGACGCCAGTGGCTAAAGCCACTGACAATCACAGAATTGCACAGAATCATAGAATATGCTGAGTTGGAAGGGACCCACAAGGATCATTGAGTACAACTCTCAGCCCTGCTCAGGGCCATCCCCAAGAGTCACATCATGTGCCCGAGAACACTGTACAAACACTTCTTGAATTCTGTCAGGACTGGTGCTGTGACCTTTCTCCTGGTGAGCCTGTTCCAGGGCCCAACCACCCTCTGGGTGAAGAGCCTTTCCTAATATCACACCTAAACCTCCCCTGACACAACTTCAGGCCATTCCCTTGGGTCCTGCCACTGGTCACCACAAAGAAGAGATCAGTGTTTGCCCCTCCTCTTCCCCTCAAGAGGAAGCTGTAACTGCAATGAGATCTCCCCTCAGTCTCTCTAAGCTGAACAGATCAAGTGATCTCAGATGCTCCTCATACAGCTTCCCCTCAAGGATCTTCACCATCTTTGTTGTCCTCCTTTGGACAGTCTCTAATGGTTTCATATCTTTCCTGTATTGTGGTGCCCAAAACTGCCGCAATATCCAAGGTGAGGCCGCCCCAGTGCAGAGCAGAGCAGGACAATCCCCTCCCTTGCCCGGCTGGCGACGCTTTGCCTGATGCCCCCCAGGACACAGTTGGCCCTCCTGGCTGCCAGGGCACTGCTGACTCATATTCAACTTGCCATCAACCAGGACCCCCAGGTCCCTTTCAGTGGCACTGCTTTCCAGCATCTCATTCCCCAGTCTGTACGTATATCCAGGGTTGCCCCATCCCAGATGCAGGATCGGACACTTCCCTTTGTTGAACTTCATATGGTTGGTGATTGTCTCCATCTTGAGGTCTCTCTGCAGGGCCTCCCTGACTTTGAGGGAGTCAGCAGCTCCTCTCACTTTTGTGTCATCTACAAACTTGCTCAGTGTCCCTTCCAGTCCCATGTCCAAGTCATTTATGGAGATGTTGAAGTGCACAGGGCCTAATATGGAGCCCTGTGGGACCCCACTAGTGACAGATCGCCAGTCTGATGTTACCCCATTCCTTATTACCTTTTGTGCTTCACCCATGAGTCAATTGCTTACCCACTCTATGATGTGTTTATCCAGCTGTGGGCTGGACATTTGGTCCAGAAGGATATTCATTGCTTGCAAGAACCAGAATCAAATCTTTGCAGCAGACAGGGCAGACATTTGAGCTTGAATTTCTCTCATCCTTCAGAAAGGCAATGGGTCAGCAGGTATTTGCTGTTCCTTACTTTCCTTCCAGTGTGAAAAGAATCACAGTCAACATCTCTAATTTCTTGTGAGAAAGAACCTCACTTTGGCCTTGCTCTAGAAGAGATGGTCCTTCATCTGTCTGGCTCATGTCCTAGTTTCAGTACTCATGGGCAGATTCATGATCTGCCAGATCCAGATCTTGGTTCTGTCTAGATCTAGAGCTGCTGCTGTGACTTTGTGTATTTCTATTGGAAAATAATTTTAATTTCATCATTTTCAGTGTATAGAATCACATCAAAAGGAAAGACCTTCCTTTAAAAGATTCCCTTTGTTGTATTGTCTTTTGGTCTGTCTATCCATCAATAGATCATCCTCATCTTTACAGAGAAGTTTGAAGGAGAAGATTTTAAAAAAAACATCAAACAGGAATTCACTGAGAGTAACTCAGCAATGGAAAAACAATAGTTCATATAGGAAGGAAATGTGAGAGAAGCATCAAGTGTGGAAGGAAAAGAGCACAGAAAAGCAATGTACAGATCAGTACTCATGGGTGAAAGGGTTAACAGAAGCACTTATGCAGTATAGGAAACTAGTCTAAATGTTATGAAATGTGCCAGAATGGGCAAGGATTTTTTTTATGATATAAAAGTAGATTATTTTCCTGTTATTATCCTCATAAAAGCTTTAATTTCTAAAGAAATTAGGTCATCAAACAAGTCAATTCCAAATAAAGATTTCATGTTATCTTTCCTGTTATCTTCACTTTGTAAACTTGCAGGCTTAGAAGACATGTTTAAACATGCTCTGTACCACACCACAAGTCTGCCTATCAAAGGCTCCATTTTGCAGTTGACATCTGCCAGAAACTTCAGGTGTCCCTTATGACTGATTTTATGGAAGTGCAGAAGAGTGGGATTCACTCATGAAGGCTGAACAAAACCTTAGCATAACTCAGTGCTTATTTGGAACACTGGGTCTTTGTTCAGAAGTTAAGCCTTACCTCTTTAAAATAGGGCTGTTGATTTTTCCATTTCTTACATATATGTTTTTTTTGAAGTTCCTTCAAAGCAGCACAGAGACAGGAATGTGTGTTTATTTTTTGTGTTTGCTTCAAAGAGTTTCATTAAACTCATGAAGTTACAATGTTGAGCCTACAACATAATGGTGAGATGCCTTGTAATTCTTCTTACAGTTAAGCTCTCACTTGACAGATTCTCCCAACCCCCCAAGGGCTGTGCTCAGGGAAACCTTAACTATCAGGAGAGTGAAGCAGATTTCTGTGTGACATTAAAGTTGAGTGAAGGAGCTTAACATAAACCCAAGGTAAAGCAAAGTAGATCAGAGACTGGCAGATGAATGAAGAGCTGCACCTTTGGTTTTGTGAACCCTTAAGGCTTGCTTTGTTTGTTTTGAATGTCTGCTGACCAACATTTTTCTGGCTTCTGTCTTTTCTGCTGTCTGTTAGGTGGCAGGCAGTTTCAGATGAACCAAGCCCATAGTGTTTAAGCCACGTTTAGATTCAGTGGATTTAAGCTATTTTGCACTGGTCCAACACAATGGCCGTACTGACCTTTCAGACAACAAATGCAAAATTTAGAGGAAGCATTGTCTTAAACTTTCCAATTCTTTTATATGGAAGTTAAAATACAGTTTTCCTATTAATTTACTGAGCTTGAATTCCTTGAAGATGCAGACTTGGATGTTTTGATTATTTAAACATCCTTTCCTTTGGCCTCTGGAACTTCCTGTGTGATCCCATTCAGAGCATTGCTCATCATTCCTGTATTTTTACAATATAACACTTCTCTTTTGCCCCATTGCTGGCTCTCCCTTCTCTGCCAAATCCAACACAAGCTGTTTGTCTTCAATTTTAAGGTCTTTTACAGGTTTCCAGCTTTATTTCTCTGTCATTACCTGAATGGTAACTCCATGACCATCCTGTGTTGTTTTTTCAATACTTACCTGCTTTCAGGCAAGGACCTTCATGTTTCTTCTCATTTTCACAAGCCTCGACTGATTGCCAAGCTTATTTCTAACTCAGTGCTTTATGACATTAGAACAATTTTTGGTACAGCAGATTTTCTGGGAACTAAATGTGCAAATCCTTCACCTGCCACATGACTGAAGTACAGCTACTGTGACAGCTGACTTCTAGAAACATTGGTGTGTCCTGCAACACTTTATTTCAGGGTGCACTGGGAAAAAGGAAAATGAACAGGCTGGTGACCGAATAGAGGGTTCAGACGTCCCAAATGGATCCTGTAAAGCTTAGGGTCAGGGACTGTCTCTTTATTTTCTGCCTGTGGAGTAATTATTATAGTGGAGATGTGTTTCATGATGGCAATGGAATATTATGAAAATAAAAACCATCATATTATAAAACCTTTGTATGTCACAAATACTTCATTTCCTACTATATTGCCTTTTAAAATCTTGTGCCAGAGCTCTCCAGAAGCAGCATAACTTATACCTTTGGAGGTGTAATTGCTTACTAAAGTTACAAAAAGCTGTTTATAGAGTCACTGGGCCATGTAAGATTAGTTATCCCAATTTTTCTTGAAAAAATCTCCCTTTTAAGAACCACAGACTTTCACATTATCTAATCTTATTTTCTTGAAATTTAGAAATTCTCTGTGGTCTGTTAATTTGCACTCCCACCACAGTCAGTGGAGGGGGTTGCTCTTCTCTAAACAGCAGTTGTTCACATTGCAACATTGGTGGGATAAATGCCTCTACACATGCCAGTACCTCTCTACTTTTACCAATTAATGAACAAAGTGCTGAGATGAAGTTTGGTGAAGCAGTCTCCTTATGCAATTTGTCCAATACAAATAGTCTTATAAAAAGCAGTTCAATATGATAGGAACATCCCGAGAACCAAAGGTAAAGGCTGTTGAAGATGTTTCAGATTCTGTTACCTGAGCAAGTCTGAGCTTTCCCATTTTTATGTCCATCGTTAATCCACATTTTCATTTCCATTTTCATTTTCATTTTCATTAGACTAGAAATATGTAAAAGCACATTAGTAAACAACAAAAGTAATAGGGGATTAATACTTTTACATATTTGTCCAAGTGTAAGGTACAATATATAAAAGTCTGAAAAGAGCACAAAAAAGCTTGAAACAGTATCTCTGACTGGGCTTCTTAAACTAAAGAATCACGCCAAATCCAACCGCAAAACATAAACCTTTGATTAACCCACCAAGGAAGAACCATTATGGTAAGAGTTATCATAGGCCCTTGGAATATCAAGTTGATCTGCAAAAAAACACACGAAGATGAAATAATACAATTTCCACTGACTCATAATTAAAAACACTGATGCAGTCACCCTATCCAGACTTTGGGTAACATGAGAGGAGTTCTCTGGTTAAACCATACCATTTTAGTGTATTAATTTATTATCTCACATACAGATTTTGCTGCAGTTATGCACATCATCTAGTGTTGGATTAGTAGTGCTCACTACACAGTTCATATACCTGGCATAGGTAACAGGGTGCCTTTCCAAAAGATAGTATTTCAAGAGAAATCTACAGTTTAAATTATCTGAATAGGAAATGTACAGTCAGTAGCACTTGGCCTTTCATACGCTAAACCCTTGACATAATCCCAAACACAATAAAACTGTCAGAATATTTCTTCTAGTCACTTCTAATAGGATATACATTAATTAAAACAAGCAATGGGTAATAGGATGCAGAACTTGCTCAAGTGTGCTCATGCATTGAATTTCAGAGATGAGAATTCCTCCTGATTTCTGCTTTGCACTCAAATATCGGGTTTCTAAATCTTAGATTATAATAAGGACATGTAGATGGATGACTTATCCTTGCAGTTCAGAAAGTACTGACTATACACCACAGTCAGGTTCATGTCTCCATTCCACTTTAAAATTTTCCAAAACTCAGAGCATTAATCGTCCATTTCTCTCTGGCTGGAGCTGTGCTGCTGAGCCTTCTTGGCTCTCTGGAAGTGTCTCCTCTATGAACCATTTGGTTGATAGTCACAAAATCTCAGTTCTAGTAGAAAAGATATGATATATGCATCATATAGCTACCCCTCCACAGCTGAGTTCTTTAGAACATTGTAGGAAGTAGAGAGGACTTTATAAATAAAGTGTTGATACCGGATGATTTTTAGAATACATTTTCCATCATCTAAAGAGAAAGGAGGAAAAGCATTCAGCTTGAAAAACTGAAAGCTTCTCATCTCCTCTTTTTCCCTCCTCTTGTGAAAGAAGCTATTACCTAGGTCATCCACCCTGTCATGAGTAATAGCATTTCTACTGCCAATGTAGATTTTTTTTTCCCATTTGATTGCACAAGCCAGGAGGGCTGAAAGTTCAAGTGTTGGTTTCCTGAAGATCCTTTGTCCAAAACTTATTGGCCTAGAGAACAAAACTGTGAAATTCAAAAGGTTAATTACTTCCTTTTCTCCTGCTTTTTTTTGTGTCTCCCTCAGTGAAACACAACTAAATTTACATTCACATTTCATCTTTATAGTATAGACTGATTCACAGCGCTTAGTATTTGTCACTATTGGTCATGATAGATTCAAGCTGTTTGCTATCCGAATTTCATTGACTAAAAAAGGTATTGAATAAAAAAGGACTTTCTTTTTTCAACTATAAACCAGTGTAGAATATTCTTAATGTAGGAACTCATATCAACTGGCATTTAGTTCCATAATTAAAGTAGCTCCATTTGTTCTGTTGGTCACATGAGTATTTTTTGTGAATATGAATCATAATGTTTCATCATACAATGAACTGAATGGTCAAGATAATTGTCTTAAATTTAGTGAGGCTTATTCATTACCACAGGTATTCCAAGGAACTGTATTCTACAAAATCCTAAAAAAAAACCCTCACAGGAGTCAATGACCTCAGTATAACAAAGAGTCATTTCAGGGTTTTGGGGTTTTTTCCCTTCATTTCCCCCCATCAAAAAAATGTATCTGCAGACTTTGGCAATCTAAACTCATACAGGTTACTGCCACAGTAGATAAAGAAAGACCTAAGCTCAAATCCATTCCCCCAGAAAAGTCTAAACTAGTTCTTTTTTTTTTTTTTTTTGTATTTGTATTTGTGAATATATTTTAAGCCAAAGATAAAATTATTCTAGCTCAGATCAAAGCTACAAAAGAAACATTTCCTCCACATTTTAACATCTCTTCTTACACTTGTTACCCAGGTAGAGGAAGGCCTACGTCTTTTGATTTCCCCACACATACACACAATTCCTCAAGTGGAATCAGTGAACATAACAGAGGCTTAGGATGGCTTTATTTTTGTTGTTTTTTGTGTTTCAGCTTGGGTTTTTGTGTCTTTCCTTAGTCTGAGCTTGTACAAAAAAGGCAGCACAGAGCTATAAAAAGTGAGAGAAACATATTATGCTCTCTAAACTGTTGGCTTTCCCTACTGTACCATGGCATCTTCCCTTTTTCTCTTCCTCTTTGGTGTTACAGTGAGGCTAGAACCAAAAAGAGCTCAAATTTGCTCTCAGAATGGAATCCAGATTGCTGTGCTAGGTGCCAAGGTTTTCTTTTCAACAGCAAGAAAAAAGAAAAAGATTATGCTAAGCTTCAGAAAAGTAACCCAGCCAGTCCCCTGTGCAAACCCAGTTGATTGGGAGATCTAGGCAACAGGAAATATATTAGAAATACAAGTGGTCTGTTGTCTGAAATTTTACCTCTCTCTGGAGCTTAAGTGCATTACTCCCAACTTCTGTGGTTGCATATTTAGTAGTAAGCAAAATAAGCCACAAACCATTCGGAGATCCTAGGATTAACTGGCATATGACATTTCAGCTAAACCTTCCTTCCAACCACAGAAGAGTAGCCACAACAGTATGATCTATTTGACTATGTTAGCTCCTGAATCAGATCTGGGCATTGTTCACAAGGGTGTTCCTTAGCCTGGGCCAACAATTCAGCTGCTCCTGCCAGGGATTTGGCTATGTGAGTTATTGAATGACAGTTCATGGGCACATGACTGGGCTTTGTCATATTCATCTGTGTAGATGGAAGTTATAAGGTATCTTAATCATCTCAAAATAAAGGGGGCATAAACACCTTGTCTACTCTCAAACAATTTCACTAATTATCTTGCTGCCTTTTAAGGGGAAGAAGACCTCAATTTGTCTCATATCTTCTTGTTTGGAACTCCAGGTCTCTGAAGTGTGATTATTAAATTTTTGCTGCCTTGTTCCTATGTTGCACATACATGATATGCCATGTCAGCTTGTTTTCTCTACTTTTCTATAATGACATCTTTGAAAATACCAGTTTACATCAGCTTGATTTTTTGTGGGCGGAACTGCAGCATTTTCATCTTCAAAGTCTGAAGTAATTCATATCTCTCTTCTCTTCTATCTGAACTTTTCCTGGAACAGATCCAAATAAGTCTCTTATATATTTAACTCTTTAGTTGTTTTAGGAATTTGCTATGACAGAGTTATTTTCTCCCTGTTGTCCTTCTGACTGTACGATCGCTTTGACACTGAAGTCCAAGGAGGGAGATTAAACAAACATTAATTACTGTTATGGTTACCTTCCCCAAGGTAGCAATATGGAATATTTAGCATTTATGTGTAACATTTGATTTAAGTAGGGAAAAAGATAAGCAACTGCTGTGAACGGAGTAATCCCACATGAGGCTGGAAAAGGCCAGAGCTCACGTGCACCTGCTGTTTTGTTCTCTGTTGATAATCCTAAACTCAGAGATTGGGATGTTTTCTTACAAGCATGCAAATTAAAGTTAAAAAGTTCTTTCATAACTTGATTTGAAGCCTTGATGATATACAAACATTACCTAATTCCACATAACTTGCAGAAACATGATCATCAAGTAGTTCACTTGAGCAGACATTCATAACAGCAATTAAACAGCAATGCAGCACTCTTAGCAAACTGGCTCTCCTATCTTCCTCCACAATTGTGACAGTGCAGGTTCTCATGGAGAAAATTTCACAAAACTTATATAAAATAATAAGTAGGATAGAGAGGGCAATGGTTGTTCACTGTTTTCCAGCACCAAAATGAGCACCTACCAAATGAAGCTAGAGATTTAATAGAAACAAAAGGAGATGGTTCTCTGACATCGGGTAGCAGTTCTGCGACATTCCTGGCCAAAGGACATTATGTACACAAGAAGTCTATGTGTATTCAATAAAAAATGTTTAGAAGAGACATCTGTTGGGGGGTTACCAAACAGAAAAACCACACCAGGCTTAGGAAATTCCTTGTACTGAAAAGAGCGGGAAGACTCAAAAATATGATGTGGGAAGGATCCTTTATTTTTGGCTGCCTGCTTCCTCTTCCCTGGCATCTGCTTACAAACACTGGTCCTCGGGTTTGGCTGTTGGAAGTGCACCAGTCCACTGGTGATGAAACTTGAGACACCTTCTCAAATGTTCTTCTTCTTTCAAAGGGCTTCAGAGAAATTCAGGGGAGGGAGGAGGTGCTGGGTATGCCACACTGCAGCTGGGAGGCCTTGGGTGTACCCAGAGCCCTTGATCCCTGATGTAAATGATTGCACAAAGGGTTAGTCTGGATACTGGTTGCCAGGGAGGTGGCGCTGCGACTTGTGGGGTTTTGAGCAGTATGAGGACTGCTGCTGTTGTGAGAGATCATATCTTATTCTCTGTAAGTGTAAGGGCTCCCAGAGCCACTCTGGTCATGGGACAGGAGTGTTTTTCTTCTTATGAGGCAGTGTACAGGGAAATTTGTGCAGGGTGAGATCTAGGGAAAATGATCTGCCATTAGAATACCCCATCCACTGACTACCATGCCCCTCATTGCACACTCATTCTACTATTCAATTTAATTCATTTACATGTCATTTTTACAAATTATTCCCATTAAGATGAGTGAAAACTATCCAGAATGAAGTCCTAGGCTTAATCAGCAGGCATACAAAGAATGCCCAAATTGTGTATACAGTTCAGAGGTGTTTACAGTAGTGAAGGTGATGTTATAGCCTCTAGCACAGTCTGTACTGAGCAGTTCAAGTTCCTGCACACTCAAGCCAGCCAATTGTCCACATCAGGAGAACAATAGTTTAGTCATCCGTTTTAAACCTGCTGCTGATGCAGCAAATATAGACAAGGATCAGCTTCCAATATATGGCCTGTGCCAAGACTGAATCAACAGGGAGAGGATGCAGTTTTGTAAGGGTTGAACATGACATACCCTTAAACCATTGCTTTGCATCCTGCTCCTGGCCCCTCAGGCTCCTGGGAAAAGTGGACATGGACCTCCCATTTGAACTAGTGCAGCTGTACATATGCTTTTGATAGAACTTGTCATATATACATAAATTCAGGCTCCCTATTACCAGCTCTTTGTCCAAGGCTAGAGACATGGTTGCATTTTCTCTACTTCTCTCTGGTTCTAGACTGAATAGGTCAGATGAGGTAGACAAAGCAATGCCTGCTTAGTGCATCCAGAGTAGTATTCACATGCAAGGATCAAGTTGCTCAGTGATGTCAGGGATAAAACACTTTCAGGTAGAAGTTTCAGCGCCTGGAAGTTTTAATCCATTAAATTTAGCTGCTGAAGGTCTTCTGGCATCTTCAGAAGGAGGTGGTAACTGCACAGGAGTTTTAAGAAAATGCTGGGTTTAGCCCAGTGGTTTCCATCGCAGCAGATGAGAGCATTCACGGCTGTGCTTGACCTTTAGAATGAGCTATTCCTCTGTACCACAGGAAATCCCTTGACAAGCTGTTCCAGCAGGGGGCTGGGAATGACAACAGCAACCAAAAGGGAGGAGAGCTATAGAAAGGTGAGGCAGGGAGCACACTGCAACAGCCCTGAGGGGTCACAGAACATGAAGTGTGCTTTATGTCACTGTGTCAAAATTATCTCCCCATGGGATGGCTGTCTCCTGGTGTACAGATATTATTGCTATGGAGGGGACAGCCTACTTTAAATCCTCAAGTGGAGGAGGTTAAAATAGAATAGATCATATTGTAAGTCTGAGGTTAAAATAGAATAGATCATATTATAAGACTTCCTGTCCCAAGGGCAGCTTAGCATATGTCTGGAAAATAAAAACTTTTTAAATCATTTATTTTCAAAGGTTTGTCCTCATCTGTCCAGCAGATTGTAGATATATATTTGCCTTGAGCAACAGCTTCCTTGATTTTCCCGTGAATTACATTTATATGTACTTTTAACATAGCAATTTTCACAAGGATGAAGGCCCACCCTCATCACACTGGCAGGACAGAAACATTTCAGTTAATTTGCAGTCTTCAGAGTTGACTCAAGAAAAAATAAGTACAAAAAAAAAGTAGCCTCAATCACTGATATCATAGCAGCTCTGATATGTACATAGCACTCCCCCTAACTTGGAAATCCGTGAGAATTTTCTAATCTTTTATAAAAGCACAATAATTCAGAAAACAAGATATCTAACTCAGTGTAGATAATTAGAATTTTGGGCTCATGTCTTCCTGTATTTTATAGTTCAGTTATGTATCCCGTTCAGCTATCCTGAAACATAATGCAATGAATCTTTATTGTGTATGCTACTACTGTTATCTAGAATACAATGAATCTGCAACTGGATGCACTGGGATGAGCAGGGTTAATTTATATAATTAAAAATCTAGCATAGTCTGCAAGTAATTGTGCTATACACACTGAGATTTTCTTTTTATTTTTGTCAACCTTTCTTCTCATATTATATATATGCAGTTGTTTAATTAGGTCAAGAGCATAGATAGTGGATGATAATTTAAGAATACTTTCCTGGTAAACAGTTTGAACAAAGTTTCTACAAAATCTGCTAGGATTATAACATTTAAATTGCTTTTGATGGCTTAGAGTACAAATGGAGTAAAACTCATAAGATAGTCCATAATTAAAATCATTCCGATGAACAAAGTTTTGAAGCCAACACTTACACTTGATTAACTACAGAAATCTTGAGGTCATTATTTACTTTATGGGATTGTATGTAATGTATACAATAGGTGAGTTATTGCTTGTACCTGTTTAAAAGTTATGAGGACATTTATAGTGCCTAAAAAGGCTGGTATGTTTTGTAAGTCATAAAACACAACAAAATGGAAGCAAAATAGTTGCAAAAAAAAAAAAAATCTAAAGGGATAAGTACTGATTAAACAGTATTGATTAAAATGGAGAACTATTATGCCCTGGCCAAACAGAGAGAGGAAAAGTACCTCTACAGGTCATATAAGTTCAAGTTCTCCACTGGTAGCAAAAAGTACATAACATTTGGAAAGGTCTGTGGAGCTCTAGAAGTTATTCTAGCAAATAGTTTTCATTTGTATATCTGCAAAAGCCATCAGCTGCAGAACAACATCAGGCAGCCTGGAGCAGATTTACTGTCCCAGCTAGTCTTGGTAAGGAGCAGAACTACTGGTGTATCCTGATGTGGCTGCCCAGAGGCACAGCCTTCTGCTCCCAGCAGCCCCCAATCACAGCAGGTTTTGTGTATGTGCAGGGAGTGTGAAACGGAGGGAAAAAACATTCCCTGATTTATTAAACTCAGGCTCATCATCAGGATGGACTTGTTATGACAGTTCCATGTGGCTAAGAATTTAGGTTTATCTGGCCAGTCTGTGAATTTTATAACAGTATGGACTGTGTTTTACCATCAGAGCTAATTTTTGGCTGGTTTAGGTCCCTAATATTATTAAGTGGAAAGTCTTGTTGTGCCCCTGATTTTCATGTATATCAGACTATTAGTGTATATCAGAATATCAATCTACCAGGAGGAAGTATCCTTGGTAATGTCAAGTGGTTTGTCCCCAGTTAATTTTCTCTAAGCTAACTTCACACCAGTTGAGAAGTTTGTCCACTGATTTTGCTTGAGAAGGACATAAAACAGACATGAACTAACAGAGTTCAAGGGAGCCTTTTAGACTGACATTTAAATAATGTGTTGTCAGAAAAAGAAAAAACTTGTTCTAATTGTTGCTGTCTTTCTACTTCATACTTATGAGTCTCCCTCTAATGTTTAAATATACATTGATTTTATTGATTTGTAAGTAAAGACAGTCTCTTTCCAGACTTTTCATTAATTTTGATCCTTATAGTGTTCCCACATCAACAGCTCCTTATCAGAGTTTTATAGTATCCATGTCCCACTTTCTGTACAGTAATCTCATTTATTCTTTGAGATTATCTTTTTGCTCAGAGTGACTTTGTGCCTGGTTTATGATTTGTTTACAAGGATCTCCTTAGTTACACATATGTTGATGTAAGCTTTTGGATGAACTTTTCAGGCAATCCTCTTGGGGCTAGAATTCACCACACCTTTTTGCTGAGTGGTGTCCTTTGCAATTGCTGCCAACTCCTCACATGTTTTAAACTTGATGTGGGTCATGCTACAGCAGCCAAGAAGTCAGTCCCAGAAACGATTCCTACACCATTACTTGTGATGTAACCTCCTGCTGTTGTATAAAAATGACAATCATATCTTTGCTGTTGAAAGATGCAGTAAAGCTTGAACAGTAAAGCTAGAACGTCACTAAATTATTAAAACTAGACTAATAATGACTTTAGATCAGGTAAAGACTGTGTTTGTACTGTTTTGTGATAAAACAGAAAAGGATATAAGAAATCACTTTTATAAGCTGCAGACACACAGATTTCACTGCAGATAAGGAAGAAAATTATTTTGCTTTGGCTGTGCACACTGAATGAATATTTCATTGAATCACTAGTTGTCCCTACTCTGAGCATTTTTATTGGGAAGAGGTTGAAAACAAGTTGTCAAAGCCTTGTTGCTGAAAGAATGAAGGACTCAGCTCTATACTGGTTTCTGAGAACACAACAACCTATAGAGAAATGTGCAGATTCACCTTGAATTCAGGATTACTTTTGCTGAACACCCAACAATCTAATGTGCAACTAGTAAAAGGCCCTATGGTAACCTTTCTGATTTCCAGGTAACACTCCAGAATTACAAAATCCAGTGTCATGTCCACTCTATGAAGTCTCAGACTGTACAAGATGACTCTGTACAAGCAACTGAACAGATCCTCTAGTCTTCACAAACAATGTGGTAGGAAACACAGTAGCATCTAAGGTAAGGAGTAAATAAAACCTTACACCTGGAATACTGTGAATTTATGCTCTCCTGACTTAAGAACTAGCCTGATAATATTAAGGTGATCTGTCATTATCAACAGTTCTCCCATGCTTTCTCTTAGCTATACAGAAGTAAACCAGAGGATACTGAAGTTGAATGCTGAAAGCTGTACTGGCAAAGCTCTCAGACTCAGAATTTAACAGATCTTTTGTTTTTAGAACCCATTTGCAAAATCCAAGGGTTTTTTAAAAGGTTTATTTTCCCCTCAAGGAGTCTAAGCAATTGGTGCCAACAGTCCAGCTGTCAAGTCCCAGTGTTATATGTCTGTGTAGAGGGAAGTTGGATTAATGGAAAAATTCATAAGAAAGCATTTCAGTGTTGAGATTTCCAAATGGTTTGTGTTAATAATAAGGGGGTGGGGAGAAATAATTTGAAATGATTGATATCTGGTTCTGGTTTCTCAAATCTGTCTTAACTGGACCAATGCTAAGACATGTCACATAGCTATGGCTTTGTGATAAAGGAGATTTATAACTCTTATGGACTCCAGAATAGGTAATGAATTGATTACATGACATTATCAGTCTCTAATTATACAAAAAATAGCAATATAACCATTTCAAAATCAAGATGAATACATAACATCCATTTATATGGATCTCATTAACCCCATATAAAAAGAGATTTTGAATGGGATTTTGAAAACTAATGATTCACTGGAGAATAGGGAATTTAAGTGAGATGGATTAAAAGGACTATCTAGAACATCTGTTAATTTACCAGTCTTAAAATAAACTTATGACAACAGCAGCATGTGCAGTCAAATCTGCCAAGTATCAGTTATTTATTAAGTGTGTTGAAGATTTTAGATAATTGCTTTACAAGAAATAGTTATTTTCCAAAAGATATTTTTTTGAAGGATCAGAAAATTTCCCCTACTAGTCTAATATTCAAGTCCTTC
>JAWWLV010000045.1:7241302-7291136 GCA_035041135.1 Platyrinchus mystaceus
TGGGAAAAGTATTGCCAGAAGACCAAGGGAGCTGGTTCTTCAACTCACCTTTGACGAGACATGTCTGGGGTACTGGATTCTGTTCTGTGCTCCCCATACAAGACAGATGTGTGTCTGGAGCCAGCAAAGGGCCACAAAGAGGTTTAAGGTACTGGACACTGAGAGAGCTGGGAATGTTTAGCCTGGAGAAGAAAAGGCTCAGGGGGATCTTATCACTGTGTGTAAATATCTGATGGAGGGAAGAGACTTGGAAAAAAGAGGGAGCCTAACTCTTCCCATTGGTGTCCAGTGACAAGAGGCCACGGTTGTAAAGTGAGATACAGAAAATTTCATCTAAACATTAAAAAAAACCCTCTCCCTAACCTTTTTCTTTGAGAGTGGTTGAACACTGGAACAAAATGTTCAGAGAAACTGTAGAGTCTTCATCCTTGGAAATATTCACATCCATACTAGACACAGGCCTGCACAACCTTTTCAGAGCAGGCTGTTGAACACGATGCTCTCCAGAATTTGCTTCCAATCTCAGCCAGTTCTATGATTCTTTTGCTTTCACTAACAACAGATACATGTTATTCTTTAAAGGCTGGAAGGGAAAAACATTTCTCTTTTTGCTTCCAGTATGACAGCAAAATGTTTTTCCAGTGATAAATAAGATGCACCAGTTTACATAGGAATGCCAGATTTTAAAAAAAATGGGGTCTGCAGACATTTAGGCAGCTAAGTAGCCAATTACATTTTTAAAAATGTTGAGCTTTTCTTCCCAAAATGCTATGACAATCAGGCCAGTATTGGTTTTGCACCCAGGAATCCCTGGTGTAACAGATGGTTCCTTCATTATTGAATTCTTGTGCATTTTTACATAAACTGCTTTTCTGGTCCTGTTTCCATGTTAGCCTGAGACTCAGGCAATCATCTTTATCACTAAAGTGAAACACTTTTTTCAACTTTCTTCAGGAAAAGAGTAAATGGGTGAAAATCAATCAGACTTATAAGAAAAAGCAAGTCTGGAGAAAGAATAAACACTCTGAAATATAATTTGGACTCAGAAAAACTTGTTTGTTAACTGGGACCATGTGTCAAAATCCTTACTGTCTCTTCCCTCCAAGGTGTCTTTGTAAGGTTGCTATAAATTTAAAATGTGTTCTCCTATTTGTTTGTTTTGGCAGGACTGAGCAAAGTTGTTCATTAATTGTGATCTAGAAAAATGGAAGTTCCTACAAATATGTTTTCTGAGATGAGCCACTGGTGTTGGGATCCTGGTCAAATTCTCTTCTTGCCGCCACTTTCTTTAGAAAAAAATGTGTCTACCAGAAAGATATCGATCAGAGTTTATGCCATACCTTAATGGTGAGAGCACTGTCTGCAGAATATGCAGAGCTGGGTTTCATTTCCTGTTCAGTCTGAAAGGGTCCAAATTCAGAAATTCTCCATCCTAGGAAAGCTCCTTAACTCTGTGGCTGAGCTGGGAACAGTCAGACACTTGCATCCCTCCTTTTAGTATTATGCTATTAAGCAAAGGAATGAAAGATTTATGAGCTCAGCAAGCAAAACACCAAAAGTTTAGTCTTTCAGCTGAAAATGAAGAATTTTATTTTGTTTCCTGCCTTGGTCCCTGTTTAAACATTTTACATTAAGCAGTTGTTAAATGGAATACAGAAATGGGAGTCCAAAACATCTTCTGTTCAGCAGGGACGGATCCTTCTTTTAAAGCACTAAAGAAGAGAAGGCCATAGTACCAAGGGTTAATTTGCTTCCTAGCACGTAAGAAACTGGGGTTCCAGGTCTATTTTGGCATTAGGGATTCAAAACTCTTTTCCAGAGGACTGCCTTACCCACAAAGGCATATTAGCTATTTTGGAAGGGGATAACCATTGTTTTCCAGTTGGCCCAGTGTGCAATTCACAGGCCAAAAATAAGCATAAGCAAAATGAAAGGTACTTTGTATTGCAAATTTGGGGCACAGAGAAGACTGAGTTTCTAAACTCTTCTTTCTTATTTTTTTTTTCTATTCCAATGACTGTTTAACTTAAACTGCATAAACAGCTAACAGAGCAGGAAATTGAACTCAGACGTAAGTTGAAATCATCTGAGGTGAAAGAAACTGTGAATAAGGTTCTCCCTTTTGTTGGAGAGTTGCATGAACGCTCATCTGTTATGAAAATGCTGGCATAAAGATCGCATGGTACAATTTAAAGGAGGTGGGCCTGATTTTTTAATTTCCCCCCAAAATTTTCATGGAGCTTTCAAATGAATACAAGCAATCCACCCTAGCTCTCCACACCACAGATTGGATGGTGGCAGAGCACTCAGGTCCAAGCTTGTGATTGTTGTTTTTGACAGGCTGCTCCTGGGCATCTTTCCTTTTATTGTGTAGGTACTGAATTTCTCTAATGAGACACCTTGTTCTCCCATGTTCTGTACTCAAAAGCTTAATACCCAATTGAGGGCACTGTGGTCTAGCTCCTTGAGGCAGAACCTCCCAGTGAGGCAGTGTGGTGCCCAGCTTGGAGGTGTCTCCTCCCTTCGCCAGTCCAGGCTCCAAACTCTGCATCTGTTTTCTTGCCTAGAGGATGACTCTAATCAAACTTATTTGTGTATTTTTAATACATATGCACAGTTCTTTGAAGATTTCTAAATGTTGACTTACAGCAAACCCATTTTTTAATTCCCCAGTAAATCTCCTGGCCCTCATTAAAATGAATAACATACATTTATATGGGTATAATTCATTTTGCATTAAATACAGCTACAGCAAGAGCTACAGCTGTAATACATCTTACAAGGTAAAGATCAACAAAAATGAATCTTATGTGCTGTACCATTAGCAAATCACTGATTCTTTCTCCAGGTTGAGGCAGGCATCTCAAGAGAGGAAAAATATTTCTACAATGACAGTAAATTAGTTCAACAGTAAACATGCAGTAATGAATTCCTGGATTACAAGAACATGCTCTTTGGTTGTAGAAATTGGCCAAGGTATTTGGGAAAACTATTGAATGTAGTCAGAAAATATCCCAAATGGCACCAGAATCCAATAAATGCAGACACAGCTTTCAATCCTTTCTTCATTGCTCTGTGTATGTGAAGTAGAAAAGGATTTAAAAGGAAATTGATGTGCAACAAAAGTGAGGGTGCTTTGAAAGTACAGCTCCTCATGAACCTGACTGCATTCTCATGGTTACCAGATGGTTATCTCCTCATCTAGCTAAAACCAGTCCATCTAAGGCATATCAATGTATCACACATAATAATTAAAACAAGCACATCTTAAGGGAGATAAACTGAAAACCCTGACAGCTCCTCAGCTGGTTTAAATCAGTATAGATCCACTGATGTCAACGGGCTTTTGCCAACTTACACAAGCTGAGAATCATGTCCTCTGTGTCAGTGTTTGATCCAAGCCCAGCTGGGACTCATTGCAGCTAAGGTGTGAGATGAAGAAGATGTTTCTAAAAAGGAAATCTCCTCCCTTTATCCTAGACTATCTTGGTGTTAAAGTGGCTTCATGCCTAGTTTGGGGAGCAGTTCTGGCTGCTTAGGTACCTCCTCTGGCTGCTGCAGTGAGGCAGCTTTCAGGTCAGTAGCACAGAGAGAGGCTCACAGGAAAGAACCTGAGTGAGGAGGTGAAGGAAAGAACCATCAGGCAGTTACAGAAGGAAAGCTGAATGATACTGTAAGCTTTGCCACTAAGCTTCCTGTAAACAATGGGCAAATCTAGCTGGCTTCAAACTATTACCCCATAGTTTTCCAAGTCATTGACTAATGTCTTGGTGTTTGACATTCCATCTGAGTCACTACAGAATTTTATACCCATCCATTCGTCCATTCATTTTCCTAGTCTGTTGCCTCTGTAACAGTACCAGAACAGCTCTACAATTTATTACAGTGCCTTTTTGGATCTCCAATCTCCATCAAAATTTTTTTCATTCTTGAAGAAATAAAAAAAAACAAGCCCAAACCCAGATTTCTTAGCTCGTCCTTCCCCAAAGGTGTTTGATGTCTCGATTCACAGAATGTTTTTAATTAGCGATCAGCATCTCCTGATGTCAGAGCAAACTATCTGATTCTTGTTAATTTTTTTCCCACATTTACAAGGAGCTTTTGTGGTCACAAAACAGATTTATTTAATTCATAACCTTTTCCTTTCCCTTTTTCTACAGATCTTTCTCCATCTTTCCTTTACATTAATTTTATTTTTTTCTTTCAGTTGCAAGTATTACTCTGATTTTTTTGGGTCACTGTTCTTCTGTGCCACCTTCATTTTTGTTTCCCATGGCAAATGAGGTAAAACAAATGGACCCACAAACTAGTGTGGAAAATGAAAGTTTATTTCTTCTTTTTAAATCATGCATATGGGCATCATGACAACAAACAAGAGACTTCTTTCTCGATCCATTTAAATATGTTGCAACCTTTCCAGTGAGACACTTTTAAAGGAAAAAAAATAATCAACTGTCAGCTTCCCTCAGGAGAACACCAAATAACAAATAAATAATTATTTTTAATTTCTACTTTATCACAAACCAGTCCAGTTAGGCTATTTTTTTCTTGCCTTTTTTTTCCAAAAAGTTGAATGAAATTCTACATGTATGGAGGACCGTACATATATCCCACATTTACAAATTCATGACGATTTTTCAAATTCTTCTGGTAGTTGTCAGTATTCTGTGAAAATTTATATTAACTTCCTATTCTTATCTTAAATTCTGTTATTTTATTACCAGAAACATTCATCTGTGTGACTGTTTTGAGTGACCAAGAACTGTCTATTTTTTATTACCCAGAAATTTTGGAGATTAATAACTCTGTCTTCAGCAGATAGATGGAAAAAATACCGAGAGCTAGAAAACGATGTAAGGATTTATATCAAGCAGCACTGCAGTCTGACTCTCTTCTTTTGCCAGCAATGCAATATCCAGATCTCACACACACAGTTTGCATTAAAGTTGGTGGGAGATATTTCAGTGGAGACAACCACGAGGGCACGTATCACCCCAATGTGTTTGACACATGCACAGCTTTGCACCAGCCGTGGCAGAACACTTTCACACGATATCTTGCCAGGTTGTCTCTCAGTACTCAGAGAAGGGCCAGCTATTCAGTCCATGCAAATGAACACATCTCTATTGACAGAGAATTTGCATGATTTTGTCTTGGCTGGACACCTGGTCCTCAGGCTGCTGCAAGGGACACACCTTCCTTCAGAGCAGCTCCCTTTTTTCCAGTGGTTATGATACTCCTGGGAAAAAGAGACAGAGGCAAAAGATGAAAATGAAAGCCAACATCTTTAGACTTAAAAATTGAATTTGGATTTTGACCCTGTCCACATGACTCAAGGTTATTGAAAAAGTCAATGTCATTCAGGCTTCTATAGGGGAAGGTTTGTCTTGTGTAAAACTCATGACACAGTTTTCTATAGACTCATATTTTATATCCTACAAACCTCACTCCTTTTTTCCAAAGAGATTTCAGTAAAGGAAAAATGTTTCCTCCATATACCTGCTACTTTGCTTACAGTATTCTGACATTGCATGCACTCAATCTTGCTTGCTGCTGAATGTGCCCCCTTGAAGTCAATGTTGTTTGCACTGTATAACTATTAACAGAATATGACCATGAATTTACACCTGTATTTATTTCATGAAAACATGAAATTAGAGAAGAAAGAGGCACTAAAGGTACAGAAAACAAAAATACTTGTGTCTTACTTTTTCCCCGATTGCTACAAAATTACATATTGAAATGTTCCTGAACTGTTTTACTGTTTTGCTCTTAGAAGATATCCAGTGATAGTTTGCAAGGGGAGACAAGGTAGAAGGAAAGACATGCCAAGGATATGCAGAAACAAAAACATTTCCAGACTGAAGTTTCCTTATTTTTTTAGTATCAGTCCTAGAAAAATATGTATTTTGGCTGGCAGGTTTTGCTTCAACCTACTTCAAGGGCAACCTTTAGTATGATCACAAGCAGGCCGAACACAAGCTGTTATAATGCTGCTGATGATACTGGTTTACATCTCTGTTAAATCTGGCCCATAATAACTAAATGACTGTGCAATTAATGAAAGAATAAATTAAGGAACAAAGTCACTAAACTAAATATCATCTTAAGTCAGAAGAAGAAATGTAAAAAATCTAACTGAGTTGAAAGACTTAAATTAGTGACAGTTTTCCATTTTTAACTACTGGAAACAGGAAGTATTTCTCACTTTTTTGAAACATAGTAGGTTTTTTCACTTCATCTCATATACTCCTAACATATATAAGTCATGCTAAGTACTTAATTCTGTCATTAATTCTGTTAATCACACGAGTGTGATTTTCTTGTGAATTGTTAGTGTGTTAAAAAGGTTATTTTTTCATTGATTTATTTACATATACATATTTTTACATGAGACAAGTATCAAGCACATATTAGTTTGAAAATCCTGCATTGTGTCTTTTGTTCCTTAATAAGTCTTTGTAAATAATCTCTCTTGTACATTATCCATGTCAGCTTCTACTTTCAGGAATGTGCACTCACTGGAGGGGAAAACAGCTTTCTGTGAAAGTGCCTTTATACTTGTCTGAGTACTTTTATGAAAAATACACACAGGGAGAAATGCAAACATGTGGGGAAATGGGTGTGTTGATTTGCATGCTGGGGACATACAGTATTGTCAGGAATCCAGGTGTGTTGTACTGTGTGGTGCTGAACAAGAGCTACTGTGCAGGTCCATAAACGTCACAAATCTTATCCGAGATCAAACCTGGTCCATAACTGTTAAGCTGTGTTTTCACTAACACCCCATAGTCCATTCTTTCTATCTGGCTATTTTGAGTTTTAGTGGTGGTGTATTTTTCCAAAAGCCAGATGGAATTTATTATGATTTGAACTATTATAGCATTACAAAAATATGACCTTTTTAACATTATGCTGCTTTCTTAACTCTTTGTACGATGAATTCTGTATTTCTTATGACTGTACAGTTAAAACTAAATGTTTCAGTCTCAAAGAAAAAGAAAATAAAAGTTTAAGGATACATTGGTGTACCTGGGGTTTGCAGAAACCTAAAACCCAATTTTGGCTCAGTGCAGCATCTCTGTATCTTTTGCAAAGCTGTTTGGTCACTTGATGTTTAGGTTGCAAGAGTTAAAAAATTTACCATCTCAGACTGAAGTGATATGTTTGTTGGATAGCATAAAAATAGGATCATAAGCTTTCTTTAGGTGTCTACCTGGAAATTGTTGGAGGCATAGAATCATAGAATCATTAAGATTGGAAAATACCTCTAAGATCATCGAACCCAACTATTAACCCAGCACTGCCAAGTCCACCCCTTAAACATGTCTCCAAGTGTCACATCTACACAGTTTTTTGAACATTACCACGGAGAATGACTCCCCTGGACAGCAACTCCCCTGGACAGCCTCTTCCACCCTTTCAGTGAAGAAATTTTTCCTAGTGTTCAATCTAAACATTTCCTGGCACAGCCCAAGACCATTTTGTCTTATCTCTGGTTACCTGTGAGAGGAGAGCGATCCCCATCTGGTTACAACCTGCTTTCAAGTAGTTGTAGAGAGCAATAAAATCTACCCTGAGCCTCCTTTTCTCCAGGCTAAACAACTCCACACCCCTTAGCTGCTCCACATAAGACTAAATAAAAACTAAGTGATTTATAAAGTTGTCCCAGTTCTAAATACTTATCCTTCACTCATTTAGGAATTTCCTGGCAAGGGTTAACTAAAGAGTTTATGACATGCAAATGCAAATTCAGTGAGTTAGCACTGGAACTATCAGCTTTCCCTGGGCAAGAATTGGGATGAATTATTGAAGTGATAAATGATCCCTTTGTGTTGTCCATAATCCCAAACCTAACAGCAAAGTATCCAAAGGGTTAGCATTCCAAGCAGAGAATAATCTTCAGCTGTTCCAGAGAAATAAAATTATATCATCCTTGTAGTTGCTCAGAAGACATGGGACAGGGAGGTATTTAAGTAAGTGAAGGAGAATGAATCAGATCCTCAGCTACTGTGAATCAGTGCTGTTGCACAGAGCTGATTAGATTAGTCAATTAACAGCACTTGGTGTTATACTCAAGAGACCGATAGTCAGAAATGATTAAGGAACAGGGGGCTTTACCCTTAAAACCATTTTACATCTCATGTAAAATATAGAGGTTCATAGTTGAACAAGTCAGTTTAGGAGTATCTCTCTTAGAACAAGAGTTTTACAACACCTCTCTTCTTCCTTTTATTTTCCAAAGTGCACTTAACTTAAATCACATTTGTCTTTTAGAGCACTGTAACAAAATGAATAAGTTCAGTCCCAAAAGCTTTAAATTTGTGAGAAGCTGAAATAGACTGGTAGCCTAAACTCAGTGCCCATGAAAAAGTGTCAATACTATTTAAAAAAAAAACCAAACCTGCAAGTCAAGAGAAGAGAGAAAAGGAAGAAAACTACTGAAGGTCTTTCCAAAACAGGCATTTTTCAAAAATTGTGTCATTACAACTAAGGGCAATCTGAAATTTTAGGTCAAACTTTTTCAATTTTTTTTGAGGTAAGAGGTATATTTTTAGTTTCATTTAAAATCTTTTCCATGTTTAAGTTAATTTTAAAGCTATTTTTACTCAATTTTCTTCATTTTAAACCAAAATATTTTATTATCTTGGAGCAGTATGATTTCATTGAGATAACCTTGTAAAGATGTATTTTGATATTTTTAAAATTTCCCTGTTCCCTCCACCTCCTATTTCCGTTTCAACTTTCTCAGTACCCTATACCTTTTCCCTTTTTCTTATTGTTGCTGAGATGAAAAGAAAAAAAAAAAAGGTTATTATAACGAATCTGTATATTTGAATACAACTGAAGTTTCACAATAGAGGTGATTTTAATATCTGATTAAAAAAAAACACACACACACACACAAAAAAAAACCCCCCAAACAACAACAAAAAAGGCAGTAATAATACGGGTTAAATATAACCATGGAAAGCACTAAGGAAAATCAGAGTAATTGTCAATACACATACACAGTATAGACTCAATATTGTTGTCATCACACAACTTTTTACTCTAATTTTTAGTGGGAAATGGAGAATCCATGCAAAGAAGCTCTGCTTTGCCTGAGGGGCCTGGACTGGTTAGAAGGGTCCCAGCCCAGACACCCCTGTCCCTCAGCACAGGTTAGTGGCTCCTGCCGCGACCTGAGACAGATAATTTAGAGGTTTTCTGGGGGTCTCTGCACTGCTATCAATTCTGCAGGCCTGTTTTAAAATAGATTTATGCATGGGACATTACAGATTTCCAAATTAGATTACTTTTTTTCCCCCCTCTAAGTTACTTGGAACAACTTGGCAGTTAAAAGAGTGTTTGTTAATTGCCTTAAAAAGCGCATTTCCTATTAACACTCTATTCCTTCTGGAAAAAATACATTTGTTGTGGTTTTGTCAGTGTCATATATATTGGATCTTTTTTAAAACCTGATAACCAGATTACTTGAGAAACTGGAATGTTTCCAAGACAGCCGTTTCAAGTTTCTTGGTAAATAATCTGTACTTTGTATATATTTGTGAAATGTACATTATTTACTTTATAAAGTCTTCTGATCTTCCATAAATCTCTGCTCACAGAGTAAATTTTAAGGCACTGTTTCCCACTTCTTGGGATCTGGCCTATTCATCTCTGTAATACCACACATGTAGCCACATGGAAAATGGTTCATGAGGGATGTCTTTGAAGTGTAGCCATCGGACATCAGATGGACCTGCTTTTCAAAGTGAGAAATATAGATCATGACTGTTTATTTTTTCCAAGAAAGAAATTCAGAACTTTGCTTAGAGTCTATCCTGACATAAGCACACACTTGTCAGACACTGCTGAATGACACCTTTTCAGTAACAGGAGAAAAAGTGGTGAAAATAGTGAAATCCTATTCTTGCATATGATTTGAAGTTTGGGGGATGATTTTTTGACATGTTTGGTTGTGGTAGTTTTGGTTTGTTTGGTTTTATTTTGTTTGGTTGGTTTGTTTTGTTGGGTTTTGTTTTTTAAATTATGCTATTTGACTGAAACACTGTAAAGAGAAATGATCTTGTACTTCTGTCACTCTTGGCGCTCACTTTCATTCATGCTGGTAGTCGCAGATAAACCAAGCCTGCTGTGCCCTCCTTAAGCCTGAGCAGAAGAAGCAGATTGAATCCCAGCTTGAATCTGAAAGCTGCCAAGCTGCATGAGAGCAATACTAGCCTGAGCTAGTAAGCCCTGGACATGAAGATTTGCCTGTTATTTTGGGTGGTTTAGCTGTATGCTCACAAAACAATCCCATTCTATGGTACTTGTCTCTGCAGGCAAGAATCACTTTGCCATCCAAATGTCTATCTTCACCAAACTGTAGGGATCTATAATAGAATTATTCTTCTTCCATCATGAGACTAGACATCACAAGGTAGCTTAACAATCTTTGTGACAGAATCAGAAGCTGAAGCCTAATCTACCATATAGTCCTCAACTCTTTCACAATATGGGACGTCAAGAGAAATTCCACTGAAGTCAAATTGTTTTTCTTCTAAATATGTAGTACATGCTGAAAAATTAGGTATGAGACCCTAAGAATTCCCATTGTTTAGCAGGTATTTTCCCACTCTGCAGTGTCATTTGGGCTTAAAAATAGCATCCTTTGAATAGAGCCCCCTGTTCTGGAAGAACAGTATTTTAAGCTTCTGATGCAAAACACCTCAAGGTTGGCATAAACTCAAAATCACACTTAGATTCAGAGCCAAATTCTGTACTGTTCCTCAATAAGCTAAGCCAAGGAACCCTCTCCTAACATCTGTGGATATTGGGGTATTTGAAATCCAACTCCAAATTCCAACTTAAGCCACGCTCTAATGTAAACAAAGTTAATGGCTTGTCAGCATGGGGCTATAAAACAATGTGGGTACTGTCATAATATTGATGTAAGGAAACTTTAAATATGTAGCCATTTTTCTGAATATAACAGTGGCTTTTGCTCTTAGGGAAAAGTCATTAAATCAGTATGTCCAGGTTATGTAGCAGCCAGAGAAAATATACAATTGTGGCAGCCAAGAAATTACATGGAAAAGAAATTGTGCCTTGACCCACTGACCGCAGTGCCAAACAGTGACTGCCATTTAATGTTGTATCACCTGGGTTTTATACCCACGTGCTATAGCTCACAGGCAACTTTGGTTGTATGGAAACAGGAGAAAAGTGCTTGACCTGCAGCACTCAAGGGACAACTGGAGTATGAGCCAGGCAGAGAGTTTGGTCTGTTTGAAAAAATAAAGAAAACAAAGAGGAGATACTGTACCGGAATATATAATCTATTTTTGGTTTGTACCAATGAGGAGTTGTCAGCAGTATACCATTAATTGTTGAATCAAGGTCAGTTTTAAAGTCACAGGTGGAATTTCCCAAGTGGTATACTAAAAACTCAAAGTGTGGTTATTGTTCTTCACCTGAAATCTCTGCAAACAAATACAGAAATTCATAAGGATTACCTTTAATACAACATAAAAGAATCTGTTTTGAACTGACTTAATGATTTCCAACTCTTAGAAAGTAAGCTTAATTTACTTTGCAATGATCTGTACAAGCTGAGCATATCTAAGTATTTCAGCCCATCTCTGTAATCAATTCTTTTAGCTCCTGAATTAATTTATGTCAGTGTTCTTTTATTTTCTCCAAGTTTACTGTCAGTTGTAATATTGAAATGCCAAAAATGTATTTTAGATTTAATAATCCTTTTACATCTTTATTTTGCATTTTTAATCTACAGGAATCACTACAACATACGTTTTTAGTGTGAAATTGTGGTCAAAGAACTTTTTTTCAAGCACAGCAACAGCTACTCAGCATAAAACTTGTGCTTAGACACATAATAATTTTGCTGAGTTTTTGTGAAGTGTGCTCTTAGACCATGTTCCATCTGTACCACTATTTTGATTTATACCAGTAAATAATCTCGCTCTCCTTGTCTGTGTTACATTGAATTCAAAGTTGTACATTATGGGATGAGTTCAGATAAAGATTTGGACTGATTTTAGAGCTTTGGAGAGATAAAGCATTAATACTTTCCAAAACTTCAACAATGATTTGGATTTGGGTAAGGGCCCATGTCTGATTATGTTTAAATATTTTGACATGCATGGTATTCTGTTTTATAAGATGGATAGATCATAAGAATTTCATTTGTGCTGTTAGTCTACACTATGGGAACAAATGACATGTTTCACCCATATTGAAGATATTCAGGATGAATAGATCACAGAGCAAATCATGTTAAAATATAACACATCCACACAAATATTGCAATTAAGAATTTACAGATGTGACTCAGAAACAGGCACTAATTCCATGAGAGGTAAGTTTAATTAAACCCAAGATTCCAAATTAGTCCCTAAGATGAGTTTTCAGCTTTCTAGGTTGGTGTGAACAAATATTGTGGCAACATATCACCATGGTAAAAAAATATATTTTTAGTAAGGTTAAAAGGAGTGGGAGTAAAGGTTGAACAGCTTTTCTCCACCTCGCAAAATTGAGGCTGGATGGTCTATACTGACCCTGTTCCTGATGAACTGGGATTCTCTGAAGCCTCTGGGCTTGTTCAGTGTCAGTTTTGTTTCTCTCTAGATGCTCACTTGGGACATCTGCCCTGATGAGCATCTTGATTTGTGTCCTAAAACCAATTCTCCAAAGTAGGTGTCTAACCTTCCCTTCAGATGCAGTCAGTGTTAAATAAAATTCACAAAACTTTAAGTCTCTTGTAAAATTGGCCCAGAGTGCTCCAAACCAAGCGAGTAGAAGTTCTGCAAGGTGCAGGATAAGAAGGATTTTGCTGACGCCACTGGTTTATCAACATGTCAGTGGATACTGTGAGCAAAATCTGATAAAATGGAAGTTGATTGCTTTCATCATTTACCATTGCCTTCTTTAAGAAGTTTGGTATAGTTTTATCCTATGTATGCATTGTTCTTTACCAGTAGATCAAGGAGCATCCAGTCAAGAACTTACACCAGCAGTTCAATGTCTTGTAACAAGCTGACATTTAGCTTTCTTGCCACTCATTTGAATATTGACTGAAGTGCTCAGTCTTAAATTTTGTACTCCATCTGATTTATTTTCCTGAAGATGACCACAGAGAAAATGCACTAAATGTGAGATGATATTAAAAGTAATAGTTATTATGTGAACATCCAGTTGATTTTTTAAATCTGTGACTGTAATAAAAATTGCTTATTTAATCCTGAGCCATATTTCATAGAATCATAGAATGATTTGGGTTGTCAGGGACCTTAAAGATCATCCAGTTTCAACTCTCTAGAGTTGGAGATCATCCACTAGATCAGGTTTCTCAGGGCCCCATCCAACCTGGCCTACAGAATTTACTGTAAGTATGGATTATCTCTGCATCACAGTTGGTGTTATCCATCAGAAAATACAGGAAACACCAGACTAGACTAGATCCACATTCTTCAACTCTTTCTGCTGATCGTGTGCAATATTGGGATTCTTGATAAGTTCCAAGAATTTCTGGACAGGAAGAGGTGAGCAAATCTACCTTTCTTCTTTCTCACCCTTTCCCTGCATTCCTACTTTCTAATACTTAGAAATTGTCTTAAGTCCATATCACAAATGGACAGATGTAACAATTAGCCTTCAAAAAGACATTGCTCTATTTGTATGTTGCAAAACCAAACATGAAACCCAGAAACACAGGGCCTAATTCTAACTTTGGCTGCTAAATTTGATTCTGCTTTTATAAATCATTACTTTGTTTAAACATTGTCAGTTGTAAGATATTCTTAAGTGTCATTAAATTGTAACACATAAAGTTAGAGGACAGAATCATGTTTTATGTACATGTCTTTAAAATTAATGAATTATGAATAAACTCCCTAATTGCACTGAAGTACAGATGGAAGCAATCTTCATGAAATTATAAATAATCACCATGCTGCTGATTGCAACAAGTGGAATTTAAGCTTGCCAAGCAGTCTTAGAAGTTTAATGAAATGTATTAAAAAAGCAATTTGATGCTTTAAAAGCCAAACTGTTGCATGGCACTGAAGCAAATCAAAACTTCAGTTAGGTTTGCAAACCAATCTTTGCTGCTGACCTCAGAAATGCCAACATTCCCAGTTTAGAAATCTTATGCTTTGCAAGTTCAATGCCTTGAATAAATGTAGGACTTGACTTTTGGAAGTATTATTTAGGTGAAGACATTCAGATAAGCAAGAATGATTTTCAGACATTACGAATTCACATGATCAGTAATTTTATATAGTATAGAGAGAAGAGACCCTCTGTAAAGTAAGAAAGAGTAAGATGTGCCAGATGTCATCAGGCAAGTTTAGAGTTTATGAACTGTAGAGAAATATAAGGAAGCTTATCTTTAAGGTTGTTCCTTGACCTTTCATGACCTTCTGGGTCTGTGAATCCATGCTTAGAAGAACTAGAGCAATTGGAAAATTTTGTCAGAATCTTGGCTCCATATCTCCCCAGCGAACTACCAACCCTGCACAGACACGTGTAACCTGCTACTTTGCTCCTGGTAGACAATTTCTTCCTTAGTGTGTTCTTCAAGTACTGCAGCTGAGCAATGCAAGGCCAATGTAGTGCTTGGCTTAGTAGGCAAAGATCCCCAAAGAAATTTATATTTTATTCATTTATACTTGAGTTAGGACCTAAATGATGCTGAAAACTGCAACATGAATAAACTTCATGCCAATGGCTCCAAATCCCACACTTCTGTGGTGAATATCCACTTGACTTCTGGGGTATGTTTCTACTTCACATTTAGTTGGAAACAGCCTTAACCTGAGAAATTCAGAGATTATTTCAGATTTGTTAACAGACATGTCTGGAGCTTTTTCAGGTATCCTGTACAGTTTTTTCTTTCAGTCTGGAAGGGCACAGAATTTTTTTGGTAGGTATTTATGCATGTCCAGCAACTTCAGAACATCTCAAATCAGGACAGCTTGAATCAACCAGGGAAGTGAGGTGATGCCTCAGTGTTTACTTTCTATCTAAACCTAATCAATATTGAGGCAAAAAGCTACTTCCCCATCTGAGCCTTTGACTGATGTCCTATGGCCCTTTTAAAGTGCATCTAATGCATAGAAAGATGATGACTCTTAAAAAAATCCATCTGAGACAAGCCCTAATGTATGGACATTGAATCAGCAAGGAATTGCAGAGGTGGCTTTTAATATAATAATGTACCACTTACACCACTCTCACAGGAAGTGAGGACACTGATTTCCCTTCCTTCCTCAGACAGAGGGGATTAGACCCATATTTCCTCATTCCCAGGAGGGTGAATGACAACCAGAATTTATGTCAAGCGGGTTAATGGGTGAGGGGGGAGGCACCTCCTACCACTCCAATGGGGAAATGGATACAAGATTTACTGTCCTCAAGAGTGAGTTAGAAGAAATAAGATGTAACTGTGTAATTTAATGGTTGGGGTTTCTTAAGAAAAAAGGGAGTCACAGATTTTGTTTCCCCAGTTAAAGACCTATTTTGTGTTTTCCAGTAAATGGTAGTTAAAGAAAATTACATTAGAAGTTAAAATTCCATGTTTTGAGTGTCCCTCTTGAGTGTTCCTCTTCAGAGTGTCAATCAACCTTTTTTTTTTATCCTTGGTTTATACTAAACAGAAGGTGTAAAAATGTTCTGTTGTCACGTTGCTAATTCAGAAAAATTAAATATCCCAAATGAGTGGGCTCAGGGGGGACCTTATTGCTCTCTACAACTACCTGAAAGGAGGTTGTAGGCAGGTGGGGGTCAGTCTCCTCTCTCAGGTAACAAGTGACAGGAAGAAAATGACCTCAAGTTACACCAGGGAATGTTTAGTTTAGATACTGTGTGAAAGGGTGGTCAAGCACTGGAACAGGCTGCCTAGGGAAGTGCTGGAACAGCCATGAGTAGATGTGGCACTTGGGAATATGGTTCAGTGGTGAACACAGTGGTGTCAGGTTAACGGTTGGACTTAATGATCTTAGAGGTCTTTTACAACCTTAATGATTCTATGATTCTATATCTTTTCCCCTGAAAAAAGAGTTGGTGTCTGAGAAATTAGAGATGCAGATCAATTTTTTATTCAGGGAAATTGAGGATTGAAATGTATATCCTCAACTGTGTCTTTAAAACTGCAGCATGTCTTTTTGGAGGAGCATGTGGAAATGGTTAAATTTGTAATTAGAAAAAGTAACAATGCAGTTTAAAAAGACTGTTAATGTCTTCTGGTACCTCCCCAGTTCACTCTAAAATTGCAAGCTGCATGTACATGGGCAACATCTGAAGCTCACCTTAGGTTTTTGTGCTATACGTTGGTTCTGTAGCTGACTGTAGTACATGTGAAGAGCTTTTGGATGCAGCACAAAAAAATAAATGGGAAAGCAAGAAAGTCACAATTGCTTTAAAAGATCATACTTTCACATCTGCATTGCAGGATATTTCGCAATTTCTTTTCTCTGTAGAAGTGGCTACATAATGAAAGTACCAAGTTCCTTTGATCTAAAAAATCTCTGTGGGATTTAATAATTTATATCAGAATTTAACAGCACAGTTGAAACCCTTTTTATATACTGCAGTAATTTTGCTTCTCTTTTGTCAGATCAGCTCTACTTGAAACAGAGACTTGCTATTAATGGAACTGAACTATATTTTAATATCCCAGATATTATGGTGGTTTTCATTCTACCATATTTCACTCTGGTCCCAGTTCAACAGAGATCTTAAACACATTCTTAAATCTAATAATTTCAATGGGACTGAAGACCATGTGTAGATGTTTTATAAAAATTGGGCCAGATTACGGACTCTGCTTTATGATAATTTTGATGAAGAGTAACATGTTGAGACAGATGTATTTTCTTTCATTTTCTGTAGTAACTTACTCCACTGGTTGAATATGCAATAAGGCACAAATATGAGGGCTAGAAGAAAAAATCTTGTGGTTGTCCTCTGCATAAAGATACAGTAATAGTATTCATACATATCTGATCTAATCTATATAATACATGCCCTCATTTAAGATAGACATCTATGTTTTCTTTAGTGTTGGTGGGTAGAAATATGTATGTTTACAGTTCAATTCACTCCTCCCTGATACAGATGCCTGAAACAGTCCAAACTTCTGTACTCCAGGAGTGTCTGTTGCTCCTATCTGACTATAAAGAGGACTTTCACATAGGCATTTACACAGTATGTATCTAAGTGTGATGGATGAGGTGACATGCATCCTATGGGACATTTAGAGTAGAGAGGAGGTCTGTCAGACCAAGGTGCTCTCCATCTACCATCTTGTATCTGAGACTGGGTAGTAGCAGACAAGCAGCCAAAAAGGGAAGAAGCAAAGGCAGATACAAAAATATCTCAGTCTAGCAAACTTTTCAGCAATCAGTGGTTTCAGCACTCCCTGATCCAAATTTCTTTCTGACAACTCATGTTTAGTAACACCAGTTGATTAACTTTCCACTAATTTGTTCCCGTTTTACATCCATGTATATTTTTTACCTCCGTGAAATCCTGTGGCCATGAGCTCTACAACGTAATTATATGTTGCGTGGAAAAAAATACTCCACTTTGGTATATAACTTACTGCTTAATGCTTTCATTATATGTCTGCTAGTTCTTGTCCTTTGAGATGGAGTGAATATTCACTCTGTTCACATTCTGCATATAGTTTATGACTTTAAGCCCTCTGTCATTTCCCCCTATCATTCATCTTTTTCCAAGCTTAAGAATCCTAATGTATTTGCTCTTTCCTCATATGGAAAACATTCAGATCTAGGCACCAGTGATGTGAACAGGATTTTTAAAATCAGAATTTAAGTGGCTTAAGTATAAAGAAAGTTAACAATGGCAGGGGAACTAGACTTCATTAGAACAAATCCTCACCCTACAGTGTGATATACAATGAACCCCACACAAATATTGAATGCTTATTAATCATTGTGGAGTCTATTATATCAAATTTATGTTTCTATTGTGGATGACTTTTATACAAAAAACAAATTTAAACTGGTTATTGTTTTGGCTATTAGAGAAACAAAATCACTCAGAAAAAAACCCCCAAACATTGGATTACTTCTTTTATCTCTATTTTTATATATGAGACCCTTCATGTTGGAATGAAGGGCATGCTGACTCTTCATCTCCATATTAACAGTTACAAATCAGCCTATATCTAATGGCCATTTGGTTGTGTCCATCACTGTGAGGAGATTGTATTGTGGTATGAATTGGTGGACTCCATCCAATTCCTAATTGAAAGAGTCATTAACTCACAATGACAGGAGAGCAAACTATTGAATGTACTTGAAGGTACTTCATCTCCCCTAAGTTATTTTTGTGTCTCTAAAACCAGTGGCATAGCTAAGCTTGTACACTGAGTTTGTCCATGTTATTTATTACCAATATTAGTGCACCCCCTAGAAGCTCCCATCAAAAATGGAGTCCCATTGCGGAATAACATCTCGGTTTCCAACATATTTTATGCACACATCATTCAGTAAGAAGTGTGTCTTCCAAAGCAAAACAAAACAATGTGTTTTACATGATTCACTACGCTTTGCTGCAAGAAATACAAAATAATTGAGCAAGACTGCAGTAACACTCCAACATTTTGTTACGGTTTTTAGCTGTACTCAGCAAAATAAAGTGACCCTGGTTCACAAACTCCCAAACTGCATTTGCGAAGGTGAAATTACACATTGAAAGGTTTCTGTAGAGAATATAACTCTGAAGGCTGACATTTTAAATCAGTAGAGTTCACGCAAAGATATAGTGGTTGAAAAATGAATGCCCTTTTCTCTATGATGTGTGACAGGTTCAAGTTACTGCAATTTTGCTCTCAGTGGTTGTGTTAGAGATCAACATATCCACAAATTATCATTCACGTTGGCCATTTGAATTTGTGCGGTGTTTAAAGCCCCGTGCTTGTCAGCTATATAAAGAGGGGAAGAACATTATTCCCTTCACTGAAGAATTCATGATACAAACAAGAGATGGAAATGGGAAGGTGGGGGTTCAGGTGAACAGACTGGCAGGCCTGCTGTGGTCTTGGTGCACTGGCAAGAAAATCCCAGTTAGGGAAACTTTAACTTTGCTTTGTTGTTCTATGCTTTGGCAGAGCAGAGCTCAGCTGAGCTGCTCTGTCTCATATTGGAGCAATCTTCACCCATGCCTCTGCAGTCAGCATGAGAGCAATTACCAGCTCCATGGCCATATAAAGCCCAGAAAAGTAATCTCTGACAGATTTGATGACAGCAGGAGGAATACTCATGAGAATTGTAATTGTAAGGGCTAACTGCAGACCCAGATAGCTCTCAGCTGATGAGCAGGAACAGCCCAGAATCAATGGCTACTCAAGCTTCAATGATAAGAACATGCTCTGATTTAAGAGCCTATTTCTGTGGGCAAGGCTGTGAACTCTTTACTGCTGTTGAAGACATCCATCAGCCCTTTGACATTAGTGGGACTAACTCCTGATTAGAAGGGCAACAATCTGACTTAGTGACACTGATAAATTTCTGCTTGTGTATCATCATTTTTCCAAGCATGCACAGGAAAAAAAACAAAGGTATGAAACATTTAGAATATCTCCACTAATTGCATACAAATTCTGTATGCAAGGATGTATAAGAATCGAATATGGTTCTGAGGATTTACCTCTCCAGGATCACTTATTTCCTCATTGTCAGCTTATTTCAGCCTGGATGCATTTCTGTATCCTGGTTCTAATGCTGCTGTTGCCTGGTGTGGTTTCCATGGATCAGTCCATGTTACAAATAAGCATAAGAAACTAGAAGAATCTTTCTATTTACTGAAGAAGAGAAGATAAGCTAATGTGTGTTATATAAAAGGTCACCTTTAGGCATGTTGCATTTATTTGTCACATTCTTTCAGACCAGTCTTTTCTGTGTTTTCTTAAACTCATTGTAAGGTACAAAGCAACTTCATTTAAACACGGTAGCACAGTTCACAAACTCATGGGTGGTGAATGTTCCTTTTTTTGCCTTAATTTTATGTAGTGTAATTAAACACCTTCTAGATGCCTCTGTAAATAACATAGATTAATGCAATTGTTCCACAGGTGAACCGGTATAACTGCTCTGCACATGGGCTTGGTGATATTTCCCATGACTGCTTGGGTTTCCAGCCTGATTAGCACACAAGGACTGACCTTCTTTTGTGGTGCCAAGATGTGTGCATCACAACAAAATGAGAATATTCTCTTGGCTAAACATTTCACCTGGTTCAGTCTGGGATTTTTAAGGACATGCCTCTGGTGACAGAATAAAAATCGATCTCCATGTTTCCTGGGCTCTTCTGGAGTACTAGCTGCAACATGGAGATGATGAAAGCAGCAAAAGTCTGGCCTCAGATGAAAACTACAGCAATGATCATTAAAGATTTGTTCAGTAGAAACCAGATTATATTTAGCTCTCATCTGAGATTAGATGGCAATAGTTAAGGGACAATAAAAATTTGGGCTTAATTTAAACATGGGACTAATCTCATAGCTACTCTAACCTCTACAGTGCCACAAAGGACAGCAGTCACAATTCAGCAGCCAGACAGTACCTGCTATTTGTGATAAAGTCTTTTGTAAAAATGTAATCCTAAACAGAAAAATTAACATTCTCAAATTGGTTGCTGAAACACACCCTTTCAGTTCCAAATGTTTACATCCTATCCACTCATAAGAAAATGGATGTCTTTAGTGTCTATTTCTCAGCCACTAAGAAGATTTTAAAATAGAGCTTTCACAAGTGATTCCTGTAATTGTGCTATTCATGGATTAAGCTATGAATTCTCTGCAATGAAGTAATAGGGACTGGTTTCATTTCATCAAATTTTCTTCTCCAAATTTCAAAGTGGCTACTTTTTGAAAGAGGTGTCCAATTTTTTTTCCTCTGAATGCTATATCTAATAACCATATTTTTGTCTTATGTGTTAGAGAGGGAGATAAGGAACTTTGGATCAGACAAGCCTAGTTTTCTGTGGTTTGAGCTAAAAGTTCATCACTGGAAACTACAACAGCTCATCTTGATTATGAAGTGGCCCAGAAGAGGGCCTAAGACATATCAGCTAATGGTTACTTCAGTGTGAGGTTTGAGCATACTTTGTGTATGGAATATAAAAATGTAATTCAAATGTATTCATATTTCATATGCCATAAAACCAAGGCAGTATTACTCTATAACATTACACAAGCATGGTGTCATAAGATGAAGCAGAAAAACTCCCAGGCCTGTTTCTTCAGTAATGCTTGTGTTTTGGTTCAGTCCCCAAGGTTTCTGGCTTATCAGATGCAGACAAAGTGAAAAGAAACAGTACCAGTGAAAACTGTTATAGATCCATACATCGCGTGATGCAGTGTGGAATGAGGCTGAAATGTGTTCTTTAATAATGAATACTAAAGTCAACATTTATAATAGTAACAGGAGATACTGAGTTTTCTTTTCATTTGAGGGTCAAGAGTTAATGTCATATCTCAGCTAGGGAGCTTAGACATACAGTGCCCCATTTATCACCACTGCAGTGTGTCAGTCGGACACCGGCAGACAGTGTCAGTACCTGGCACTGTTTCATGAGAAATGAAATATTGAAAAAGACATGATCACTACTGTATTAAAGTTTGATAATATTATTTCCAAGGTAAACTACAACATCTCTGACACTAAATGTTTTCTGTCTGACTAAAACCTTTGCCATGAAAAATGACATTTTTTTGCCTTGTGTCCATTGCTTGTTTTAGTTATGGAAAGGAACAGAGTTGGAAAATGCTGTCCTTCATAGCATTCACTAAGGCAAGGGTGCTCTTTCTGTCCTGAACCCACCACATTCCAAATCAATAAGCTTATAAGAGAAGTCCATTTGTTCATCTTCATACTTGTGTGCATGTGTTCATAAGAAGATTGACATTTGACCATGAGTTTTTGCCAATCACAGACTTGTTCTGTCAAGACCAGTTGCAGAAATAAGCAGAGAAGTGTGCAGAGAGCCACATGCAGACTACTGTGTATACATCAATTATGGAGGTAAAAATAGGACCTTAAATTAAACAAAAGGCTCCCATGACTTCCATCCCTTTTTGTTTTCTGCACTATTTGCATGGAATCAGTGTTTTCATCCAGCAGTAATGTGAAATTAAGATTTTTTTCTAGATTATCTCAGTAATTAACTGAGTATCTCAGCTAATGTTAAGCCTGAGTTGAACAAGGCATCGCTCGCATGCTCAGTGGTGAATATTGACTCGCATCTCACGCTCTTTAATATTCCCTTTTTCTTCCTTCATAGATGTGGATTAACCAGAATTGCTATGTTACCTAAATGGCTGTTACTCAAAATGCCTTTGAAATTATAACAAATCTGGAGCACAGGCACTTCCAGATGTTTTTTCTAATATTATGATGTAAGAAAATACTGAAACCAGGTCAAATCTCTATTTATGTCTTGTAAACCACTTCTAGTAAATATATTCTGCATATTCAAATGGTCCACTGTGGTTGCTAAGACACACACAAGTTTTAACACATCCTATTCAGAGACTTGAGATACCACCTTAAAGAAGTGAGTTTAAAAACTTGCTATATGTACCTAATTTAAGACTTTTCAGAACTCTCCATTGAACAAGGTACAGAAGTTTGACATTAAAATCACAGAGACATCTAAGTTTGTGGGAGCCTTGAGAGATTCTATTGTAAACCTTTTCACTTGTTTATACTCTCAAGAGAGGCATCTCTTCTCTCCTCTGAGGTAAGGAAAGAGAGAGCTGCACAGACAGCAGCTTGGTGAGGGTATCTATTGCTGTTGCGTGACTTCTGGTGGGGAGGAGACCACCCTTTTTTTTTTTTGAGAGTGTCACAGAACGCAGCTTGATTTCTGTGAGCTGGGGCCAACATTTTCTTTCTTTTTTTTTTTCTCTCCCTGCTCCCCTCCTTCCTTCGCCCCACATGGTGTCTGCTTTCAAGATTGCTTCAATAGCCAGCATTGTAACATACAGAGATGGATTTCCACAAAATTAATTTCAGCACTTGGATAGGAACTGATTATGAATCTTTGTAGTCCTAGAGATGAAGTTATTAAGACAGAACTCAGAGTGGAATGCAGCCAAGGCTCTGAGTAAGAGCATTGCAGTGGTGGCTTAACAGAATATGGTACGACTAAGAGAAATGACAGAACAGTCATTTTATACCATTTGTTAGTTTCTCCATACAATGAAAGAACACAGTGGCACAAGTTAAATCAAACCAGGCCTCTAAAGAAAGTAGCAAAGCTACATGTGTGATCCAGCAGGATTTTGGGGTGAAAGGTGTTTGGACAACTCTTAATTGTCACAAATCTATTTTAAATACATCCATAAAATTGCAGTGATTTCTGAGATGTTTGAAAGAAACATTTAAAGTTCTTCAGATGTAGTACTGCAATATAGGCAATCGAATTTTAAAAACTGCAACAGTGGATGTGAACAACTTATGAAATTGTATATTCCATTAGAAGTATATAGAAAAGAGACTGATAATTTTCCATCATATTTTTAATAATTGTTTTTTCTCTTAGGGGGAAATAGCAGTAGAAAAAGGAGAGTGATACGTTCCTTAATTAAACTGAGGTTTACATCATGCACAGTTTCTTATGGTGCTCAGTTAACAACATTATCCACAGCATTCCCATTAACATCATTTATCCTATTATAGGTGTTATAAGATTAAATTTGTTCTAAAAAAGTATGGCTTATTTTTCAAATCAGTATTTAATGTTCAGAAGTAGTATTTATCAGTTAAAAACAAAACAAAACAAAAACAACCAACCAATCAACAAAAAACCCAAACAAACAAAAAAACACACACACACACACAAAAAAAAAACAAACACAAAAACAAACCAAACAAAAAAAGATACCTGTTCAGGATGGATTAACATATTCCCTTTTCTATAATTCACCAGTCCACTGTGTAAGACTACTACTTGGAATCTGAAATAAAAAGGCTCAGTTTCCTCATCTATCTGATTTACGTTAGGGATTTCCAACACATCCCAGGAGAGTAAACTCAAACATAGAAAACCAGATCTATTGAAGGATTCATAATCTGTAATTTCTACAGCACTGGGGATGAGATAACTAGCTGAGACATAAAAATGATCTGGTAAACAGCTGAGACAATTCCCTCTTTGAAGTTGGTTATATCTACAGATACAGATAAATATGTTGTTGAAAGCAAGTATTTCTCATTCTCCTCTCTTAGTGCTGCCCATATGTCCCATATTTTTCTAGCTGTGTGACCTAAACAGTTGGCTGTAATCCCACTCTCAGATATTTAAGAGTTTTGTATAAAGTCAAACTGCTTCATGGGGAAGAATCATGGGAGAGCATCAGGCATTATTTCATAGAATCATAGAATGGTTTGGGTTGGAAAGGACCTTTTAAAGATCATCTATTCCCAACCCCCGCACCATGGAGAGGGACACCTCCCACTAGACTAAGTTGCTCAAGGCCTTACCCAAACTGGATTTTATTATCCATTTCTTTGCATTATCTATTTCTGGTGAAAGGATTTCATTTCTGTTGCAGGTTACATCTACACAACCCAATGGCGTGCTACCAGAGAAATAATTTTTCTCAAAACCAAATAAATTACATTGCAACAGACACATACCAAAGTCATCAAACTCTTCTAAGTTGGAGCAGCTTTATACTGATTTCTCTGGGCTGGTTTCAAGGCAAGTCCTTTTGCTCAGATGTCTCTGAATCACAGCCGCTATCAGAGTTGCTGAAGTGGCCTAGGATAACTCAGGTAGAAATGGGTTTGCTTCTTGACATAGCATTGAGAGTGATGCCAATTCCTGTGAATAACTGTAGGACTCATTTTCTTATGCTCTATTTGTATTCAGTGAAGAGAAACAGAAACTTTTGTGGCCTGATTTATCTCATCTAATGAGACATTTCAGATGGATTGTTGAGATATTTCAGATGGATTGTTAAAATCTTCCTTTTTCTGTCCAGTTATTGCAAAGAGAGCATCTATTTCAGCAGCAGATGCTTATACTGAACACGGGTGAGAAGAATCTCACCTTAGTTGTCTGTCACTTGCTTCACACTTCTTGCATACAAAGAACACATCATTATTCTGATCCTGAGTGTCTAAATGCACCAGTCAGAATTCACTAATGCACTGGGGATTGAATAGCACAGTGGAAATTAATAGATGTGAAAGAGTTAAAGTGACAGTATGAATTTGATATTATGAGCTGATAAAACAAAAAAGCAAATAAAACAGCAGAACTGCAGAGAGAGAAAAGGTTCATATGTGCTGACATGCCTGTCCTAACATAGTTTAGCTTAATCCACCCTACTTGCTTTTTTCACCCTATTCTTCAATCCTCCTTTCCAGAAACAGATTTAGGTATCCCTTTATCTCTGTGAGACTGTACTTCAGTTACCTTCACTAGTAACTTATTCCATATGTCTCTTTCTCTGAGAGTGAAGCAACCCTGCCCAAGTCCCTGTTTGCTCATTGTTACCTAATATTTCAATTTAGTCCCTTAGTTTTCCCCTCTAAGTAATAATAACAAAAGCCCACCCTTTGAGCTTGCTTTATATTTTCACTCATCTCCCTTTCTTAACACTGAAAAATTCAACTACACCACTTCCCAGGTTTTTCCTTTCCATGGAGAATAAGACCAGTTCCCACAGATTTTCTTCAATTTATATGTATATAAAATAGAAAATTTTAAAAATAAAAATTAAAAATTTCATATTTTTTTTCTGTATCACAGAGGAAAAACTTGACGCTGAAACACACACTCTTTAATCAGGTGATTAATTCAATTAATCCAATATAGCAGACATGTAAGAGTTTCTAAATGATAACTTGGAGAACAGAGAAATAGAACATAGTCTCATGTCAGGTAGTCATCACACACATTGGCTTCTCCATGTCATATCACCAGGACTAGATGGACTATTATAGTATAAGGAGGACCAGCAGGGAACAAGAAAAAAAGTTCTGAAAAGCTTTGATATTTCTTCTTGGAAGGAAAAAGTATTTTAAACATTTTTGCTATTAGCACTGGTGCTAATAGTAAAAAATTAGATTTTCTTATCTAGAGAAACATAGTGAAAGAATAAAGCACTAAGGTATCAGAATAATGCTCTTTTTTTTTTTCTTTTATAAAGGCAATATTTAATATAATTATTTTCATATACCTTCAAAGAGCATTTAAATTGAAGAGATAAAAGTGGAAAAGGGGAGAGGAATAAGAAACTTTTTACTGCCTGATTCTCTTCCGTCTTACACTGAGTTTTGGTTTACACTGGCACCTCTCCAGTGGGTTGCTGTTGATTTATACCTTCATTTGTGAACTTCAAGACCTGAGAACAGGCTGCTGTTATGGTTAATACACTAGACTCAGATTCAAAAATCTGCCCTTAATTCCTTGTGTTGCCAAAAATGTCCCAAGAAAGAACCCAAGAAAGATATTTCCGAAAGGAGATATGTGATTTTGCTAATTTGCTTAGATACTTTCTCTGATCAGTTTTCCTTGAAAAAGGGTTCTTGGCTGTATTCACAAAGAGATTTATAGGTCTGCATCTTTTGATGCTAAAATGAAATGGTCCATTTTTTGTGGACCACCTTTTCAGCTGCTCAGTTTTTTCAATTTGCAAGCATTATAGGTCTATTTCCTCTTTTTTAGCATGATATGTGGAATCATCTACAGAATAAGAATCTGCCTCAACTTCAATCTTGTGCTCATCTCTCCGATATTGAACTGCGCACACAAAGACCTCGTGCCCAGTAGGGCTGAATCCACTTCGTGTTCTTCAGTGTACTTGGAATATGAGTTCTGCACAAAATATTGATGAAGATTTTGCAGTCCCAGGTTCTGCTATTAATACATAGCTCAGGGGTTGGGACACTCAGTAAAGTAGAAAGGCTGACTTTCTTTTTTGCTGTAAGGAATTTGAACTTAATTTGCCCTACTGTTTTTCAGTTGAAACTGCTCCACTTTATGCAGAATAATTAAATATTAACTAGGCCCAAGACAGTGACTTGGTTTACTTCTAAAACTTGTTCTACAAACCAGTTAATATAAAACAGGGAATTTATTAACTAGAAAAAGAAATAGAGCTCCTGTGCTGACCTAATTAATACTTAAATATTCCATGCAAAATACAGCTTTTTCCACAGGAAAAAGATGTCTTTTAATATCTGGGTCACATCGAGTATTCTCTTAGAGTAGCACAATGGATTTGGATTACTGTAGGTACTGTGAAAGAATAGGTTAATTTCAGGGGGAAAAAAAAGCCTCCAAGAGTCAGGCATAAAATAGGGAGATAGGGAGTGGGGAGGGTAGGTGTCCTGCAATCCTACAAATTCCCTTTTCTGAGGCTGTACTTTGAAAGACAAAAGGAGACCTTAGAGACCTACAACTTTAGGGTAAGGTTGTAGTTCTACTGGAGGCATTTTTTGTATTTCCCAGAGCCCATAGTAGGTAGCCACAAGCTAGGGGATCTCAGAAAGCAGGACATATTAAGGGTGCTTAGATACCATAGGCGGTACATTTTACCTGTATGACCTCCCAAGGGAAGTCACAGCCTCTGAAATAGTTACATCAGCTTTCCACACAATGAAAACCAAAAAAATAAGAACCTGAGAACAGAAAGTCAGAATTTTGAGTGAATAAGTGCCTATAGTCAAAATGGAAACCCTTAGGAGAAGATAAGGATTACTTAAGTAGTAAATCCTTCCATGAAAAAAGAAATCAAACCACTTTCCCTTCACAGTAAATAACACACTGGGAGCTCTGACATTGGATTAGATAGCTCAAATTCAAAACTGACTTAAAGGACTTAAACTTATAAAGCATGCTTTCACTGTCTAAATTCTCAATCAATAAAACTCACCGAGGTGTAGCTCTTGTTGAAACATGACTAAAAATAACATGTAGGAGAGCAAACAAGAAAATAACTCTCCTGCAGGTGACTGTCATACTTTCTTGAGAGACAGATTTAATTCTCTAAATTAGTAGATACTTGAATACTTCACAGGAGGTGAGAATGTTTCAGAAAAATTCGATTCTTGCCTCAGATGGTATTCTAGACCAAAGGACAGGACATCTCTGGGAGGAGGAATTGGACTGGAAGCCTTGCTTGTAGCAGGTTGTGACATGGTTGCACAACTATGACCTGCCTGAGCCACCCAGTCATTTAGCAGACTAAGGAAGAATGGGTCATAGACCATGACACAGCACCTCCACACCTTCAAGGTGCATGCACCCTTAGGAGTTTACCTTGAAGGCCTAATGTAGAGAGGAATTAATTGCCTACAGGAGTTGCTTATTTCTTCCACTTCAGTATGGAGAAATCAGGGACGTGGAGTTGAGTATCCTAGAAAATGTCTTCTTTAAGCTCTCTGCATCTTACAAAATAAGCATGATATTTTGTCCTACTTATGTCTCTTCCAGTTTAAGTTCTTTCTACCCTGTACTACCCAGCAGTAGTCTTGTGGCATTTCTCAAGCTTGAGGCATGTGACAAATATTTGCTACTGGAATAAAAATACTAACAATAGGATCATATTGAATCACTATTCTTCTCAATTTCTTATTGGTTTAGGCTGCCTGTGAGACCTAAATCATATAATTAACAAATTTTCTATCAGAGCTTTTACCTAATTTGGCAACAGCTGTTAAAATGTGATTATATGCTGTGAGCTGGTCCTGTTATAAAATGGCTCTATAATGTTTTTATAGAAAAAAATCTTAGTTTACTTGTCTTGATTTCATTGTAGCATGACTTATGTTTAACACCTCTGTTTTCCATTGTCAGCAAGACCAAGTACTTTTAAGTGTTCTTTTTACTGATCAGAATTTTATGAACAGTACAAAAAGCTCACAACAGGCTGGTATGCATTACTAGAAGCATAGAATTTTAAGATGAAATTTATAGTTTAATAACTCACTGATATTTTCACCAGGAATGTGTTCACTGTTGGATATCCAGTTAGTTTTTTAAATTTAACCCAGCCATCAGAAATTAATGCTTGTTTTTCTGAACTTAATCTGATTTATAAACTACAGAGGATACACACACACATGTCCACACTCTATCATCTTACACAAAGTGCAAATGATAAGTGACATGACATTGCACAGCCTGTTGCTTTAAATCAATATTGTCAAACTCTAAGAGTTCAAAGCAATGGCTTACAGGAATTCCAGGAACACATACAGCATATTGTTTCTTTTACTCCTGCTTTTGAGCTCAGAGTTTCAAGCCTTTCTCAGTGATGGAGAAAAATAACAAGGATTTTCTGTACCATCAAAAGAAGTAATTGTCAGCAATATCTTCTCACTGACATAATACACTTGGGCTACATAATGCAATACTTCATGGTCCAAGATACACATGTTCATACATGCATACATAAATAAAAATATAAACATACACATGCACCTCTACATTTGAACCTCTTAAGCAGCTTCACACAATGAAATAGTCCTATATGTAAAACCTTTTCATCAGGAATAAATATGTGTAACTGTGCTGAACCCAACACAACTATGTCAGGTGACACTCAATAAAAATTTGGCCCAATATCAGGTAACACTAAATAAAAATTTGGCCCAAATCTTGTCATCTTGACTTACACAGTTTAGTAGTCTCCCTTGTTATGTCAGCAGCTAGGTTTCAACTCATGGAAATGATTACTAATTCTACCACCATGATGAAAATATTTGGGTTGAATACTGTTTAATTCTTGTAAACCTAAGGTGACAAGAAGCTATAAATACTCCTATTTCCCTTTAAAAGAATTTTTTTTAGTAATGAAGTAGCACAGATTGAATCAATGCATAAGTAATGGAAATGAACAGAACCAGTAGAATAATCAATGTAGTGACAGCTGGGTTTTTAAGCACATTTATTAAACTACTGAGGAGATTGGTGTAACTCTATAAAAGGCAAAAACAAATATTCCTTCAAAATATAAAATAGTCATGTGTTGAAGGAAAAAAATTATCTGACTTGAAATAAACACTGGGTTTGTATTTAGATTTTAGCATATATTTTAGCAACTAAATACATTTTTGAGGGAAAAAAAGTTAGCATGTTTAAAAAAAAAAAAACACCAAGCCCCAGGTTTGTTTTCCACTCATTCTCAAGTATTTTGAGGCTGAGACCAATTCTCTTTTTTTTTTGTCTGATACAATATTCTAATTACAAGGTTTATCCTATTCAGCTGCTGATGCCTTTAAAACTGTTCTTTCTTCTACAGACTACAGGCATAAAGATTTCAAGAGACATGCCATGTAATGTGTAAGAAGACAGTATATACCTAAACCATGTAGGTTTCCCTAAAGTAAACCTAGATGTTAATCTGAGTTGAAATTTATCTATGTTTTTGATTTGACAAAAATTTTGAGACTGTTTGACTGCAGGCTGAGTGAAGAACCACTTACTCCCAAAGCTGCATTGCCAGTGACCTGGGCATAGGCCACGTTCATTTGAAGATCAATTAGGTTCAATTTACTCAATTAGAGATCCATACTGTTCGGCCAAGTAATGATATTGAGGTTTGTAAGCTGGGAACACAAAGGCTCAGTAATCACTATCTTTAATGACCTCCCCAGAGAAGGCTTGAAACACCACAAGGATCAGAATTTAGTGTTCGCAGGTGCTCTTAGCAGACCAACCTGGGACTTTGTCATAGTCTGTTTTATCAGCGAGGCTCATTTGTAGCAGCGTTTGATTTTAATTACACACAGGTATAAATAACTACCAAAGGGGAACGTGGGCCAGTGAGTTTCAAGCTGTATTTGCCTTCCTCTCCTCAAGATGAAATCCTCAAACATATGTTTCCCAACTAGGATAGTGTTCTTTTGGAACTTTAGATTCAACATATTTCCACTAATTCCAGTCAATCTGCTTTAGACTTTTTCTTCATTTGTCTGGAAAACATCCAATATATGACATGATTTCTGTTTCCTCTGCACCACTTATTCTTATGCTAAATGGAGATATGGAAAGCACAGAGAATTTCCCAATATCAATTACTCATTTGCACAGTCTTTTACCCTCCCACACTGCCTGCTGTGCTGAAAATCACTTGTCTTCAGTTACATAGTTAGTTAAATAGATTTCCTTTAATCTTAAACTATTTCAAATGTAAATCTTGAAGGTCATGATATTGCACCCATTGAAGTCTTTCCAATGTATAAAGATGGCCCAACTACAAAGAAATATCACCAAGGGAACTCTGTTTCAGTGGGGGAGATGAAGGCATTAAGCTAAAGTCTGGATAAAGATGACAGTATTTCATGAGTGAGCATGTTCAAATGTAGATGGCAATGTTGTACTTTTCTTGTCACTGGTGGATCTCAGAAGGTCAATCTCTATGAGACAAGAAACTTGCTTTTATTATTGTGTCCTTCTTTATCAGGATAATCAACAATGAAATTATTTTTTAAGTTTTCAGGAGGCCATCAGCAATACACTATAGACCTTTTGCTTCTACTTTTCTCACAAAGCTTTCTGTGAAGATTCCCTATTGCCTTAGACCTGGTATAATAGGACTCTGCATCTTTCACCATGCACATGGAAATTATAAACATGGGGAGTAAATGAAAGGGACTGTATGATCAGGAGATCAAACCCAGTGAATATTTCCCTGTAGACTGCTGTAAACCAAAAAATATCAAAATCTCCAAAACTTAGAGCTGGCACTAATTGTTATGTTATTATTGTTATTGGGGAATGGCTTCAAACTGAGAAAGAGGAGGTTAATATTAGATATTAGGGTGGTGAGGCTCTGGCACAGGTCGCCCAGAGAAAATGTGGATGTCCCATTCCTGTAAGTGTTCAAGGCCAGGTACGATGGAGTTTTGGGCAAACTGGTGTAGTAGATGTCCCTGCCTATGGAACTAGATGATCTTGGCCCCTTCCAACCCAGTCTTAAGAGAAAATAATGTATATCATGAAACATGTTATTTTCTGACAAACAGACACTGCTGCTCACAGCCTGAAAAACGTAGGAGTTTTCCATGGTCCTTTCAGTAATTAATAAGTGTATGAGAGTTCCATGGTAATATTAATGTTTCAGACATTTAACTTGGTTTTAATTTTTGTTTCCTTGAAACACTTTCACATATTTTCCGAGCTAAAATAATAAAAGCCCAGAGGAAATGCTTGGATGTATTATATAACTGATAATCCGTAGATGTGTTTAACAAGAATTGTAAGCAACTGGAGTTATTCATATCCTTTTACTCCTGCTCTTTATCTAGCTTAACTCAAGAGTGAAAAGTAAGATTTGAACAACTGATTCACAGTTGATGGATTTGCTTTCCACATTTTGCTATGTTATGGTAGATTTGGAAATGGAAACCTTGCAAGTGAAATAATTTCATATTGCCATTAGTATTCTCATATACCTCTTTCCCACAGCTTTGCTGGTGTTGCTTTCAGTTAATGTCATGCAATAAATATTTTGTGAAATATAGAACATTTCTGTGGTTTTATTAAGGTATATTTAAAAAATATGCAGCTTTACAGCATTTCCTGAAGGTTTTAACCTTGATTCTCTTTAATGAACAAGTAACGCTTATCACAAACATGAAATGTGTTACTGCAAATTTTCCAGTGGTTATAAAACACCTTTTTTTCCAGACACTTGCTTTAAAGAGCTATTGCAAAAAAACCCATGTCCTGGACCCTTCATTTGCTTATAGAAAATCAGAAGCCAGCTCAGAAGCCAGCATGTTAATCTGGTCACCATTTTCAACCCTCATTAAAAAAAAAAAGTCTTCTGAATACAAATGAAGTTGAATGTTCGGTTCCATATGACCAAATAAGTCTAAAAGAATAACAATTAAAAAATATATTTTAGATTAAAAAAGCAAAAACAAGTAAAGTCTTGTTCATGGCATAGCAAGTTAATTCTTCTAATACTAGAATATAGAGATGAGTCTGAATTGTATAGTCATGTTAGGCCAGAAGCAACCTCCAGAATTATCTGATCCAACTCCTTGATCAAAAAAGGTTTAATTAAAGCAGGTGCTCAGGACTTGTAATTGTTGAATACCTCAAAGTACAGAATATGTACAAACTAGGCCTTTTTTCCCAATGTTTGACCATCTTTCACTAAAAAAAAAAAAAAATAAAATCATAACATGATAATTTCTGTTTTGCACCTTGTATTAATTGTCTCTTATCCTTCAGCCATGCACTCCTAGAAGTCTGTACATCATTCCATTAAGTATTTTAAGACTTATTTTCTTAAGATTAAATAAGCCAATTCCATCCTTAGAGGTCAAATTTCACTATTAATGTCATTTCTGTGTTACAATCTCTTATAAATAAGGAGAAGTATAAACCCTGCACATACAAGGTTTAGTGAAAGAGGAAGCAAACAGGAACTTCAGCATCTGTAATTTACACTGAATTAAATTAACCTCTTTTCTTGGATCATGAACTTAGCCTTTGTCAAGACAGCCTGTAGCTCAGACGTCCTTAGGATGATACAAGATTCATTGCTGCTCTACATAGACACACCCAGAAGCTTCCAACAACTCCAGCTTTTTGAAAAATAAATGAAACTGTGATAGAAAATCAGTAATTAATTAATTGGGAAAAGGTCCTAATAACAACTTACAACAACAACCTTGCAAAATAAAAATGTAGCTATAAGTAGTTTTGAACTAAACCCCAACCACTGTCACATTTCAAAACCTGTTGAGAAAAGCATGTTGAACATATTAAGAGTGTAAACTTCCAGTTAAGAAATATAATTCTCACCCAGGAATTCCTATTGATGAACTAATACTAATATGAAAGGTTAGTACTCAGCAGAAGTCTGGGTTGTGATGCTGTCCTCTGCTACAAGTTTTCCCATATGAAATTGCTACAAACCCTGGTGGTTTTGCTGTGCTGTGCATAAAGCTTTTTTATTTCAGACTACGTCTAGGTGAGACTTGGAAACTCTTCTTTCATATTTCCCTTTATTTTCTGCAGAAATAAATCCATACAGTCAGTGTCAACACAACTGTAATCTCACTGACTGCTTGTTGGCTATTTCATGTTCTGTTAACTGATAAAGCAACACCCAATAAAAAGGAGATTATTCAGACCACAAAGCTGTTACGATTAGTTATTGAAAACAGCAGACATCTTCATCTGAGTGTTTTCATAGTGTCATACAAATATACTGTAGACAACCAGATGATCACATATTTACAATTTTCCTTTAAAATCTGGAAATTTCATGGAGAAGTTGCATCATGAACTGAGCTGTACTTTTTAAATGAGAAATATAATCTTGTTGGAATATGCTTCAGGGTTCTGGAGTTCATGAGCCTATGAGGAAAAAAGCAAATCCTGTGCAAATTAAAGGAAGTTTAAAAAAGGATTTGGGAATGATCTGATGCAGAGGTAAAATGTCAGCAAAATCAGTGCAGATAAGTTAACTTACAGCAGTAGAAGATCTGGTCAGAATTTTTTCTTATAGGAATTCCAATAACTTTTTAAGGATCAAATTACTCATTTCTCCTGGAAATGTATGGAAAACATTGTGACATTTAGATAAATTTCTTGGAGAGATTTTTGGTATTTTCTGGGTTTGAATAGGCTGTGAAGATCATAAAAACCCTCCCTCTGAGCCAAATGTAGTAAATTTAGAAATACAAACACATAGCTGATCTTCATTTTCCTCATACTCAATGAAAAAGTTTCAGCTCAATTGACTCTGAGTTCTGATTCATTTCTTTATACTGAAAATGTCATCTGTCCATCTGTCCTACACATATTCTTGAAATATGTATTATATCTATATAATACATATTTCAAGAAGAGATTGAAGAAGTTCAGGTTTAGCAAATAATTAAATCACTCAAGTACTGGACTGTGATCACAAGAGTTAAGATTTCTCATTAACTTGGACCCCGGTTTAAAGATCTTGCACTGAAGTTGTAGGCTCACTAAAGCCAGTGGGATTGTTGCCATTGTTTTTCCACAGCTTTGGGATTTCAAACTTTCTTTGCATATATCTTGTAAAATATTCCATCAGAAACTATTTCTATCAGATTGAAATTCTCCCCTCTTTATCAGGATATGGTCATTATTATCTTGTGCTTGAGCTTCAGACTGTGTTTGGAATAAATGTATAGAAATACCTTCTATTGCTACTCATAGGTAACATGGCAATAACTGATTTTTTTTTTCACTGGCTATTCTCCATGCATTAACTTAATTGTGTTGCAATAGAATAATTGGAAATAAAGCCCATTATTATCCAAGAACCTAAAGGAAGTGGTATTCAGCCAGCCTTGAAGAGAATAGCAATTGTACACTTAATTCCTTTAGGCTTTTTTGACTATTTCATGCCTCCAGTTGATAAGAAAGTAAAGTTTTTTGGCCTCCTTTATAAAAAAATATTACTTAAATCCCAGTGTACCTTCCATTGCAAAGGAGCTCTTCCCTTCTCATTTTCTAAGTTCCTTAATTTCATCCACATGCCTCTCACCAGTGTCTGGGGCCAGACTGAGGAGTGAGATGTGTGTCCAAATGTGTTTCTAGGAACAGACTGCAGAGCCTATCAGGCCTTAAAACTTGATTGCCCATCAGCTGCTCTCTGCAATTGTTTGCTAATTTTCTAACTTTAACAGAATACAGAGAGGCTCAAGGCCAAGGTTACAATTTGTGCATTTTAACTCTTTCTTTTTTATATTTCACATTTTTTTTACAAAAGTCATTCCTTAACATCTGTAAGGCGGGATCTTAGCCCTGAATTTCTGCAATTGGGAATTCCCTTAAGTGCTTTAAATTCAGCAGTGCTCACAAACATGCAAAGGTTACAACAATATCGTAACATCAGGGCCTGTTCTCGGTTCTATCTCTGTGTTGATATAGCAACTTGCTCTTCGCTACAGATGGCAGGGAGAAAACCCTCCAGTGGAGCAGCTTTTCATCAAAAAACACTGTTCCATCAAAATAAGAATGTTCTGTGAAAACATTTCAATGCTGAATTTATTTTGTTCAAAGGGAAAAACAGAGGGAAGGATGCACAAGAAAAGGGGCAGGCCTGGAGTCTACTCTTCCTTATCTTAATATTTGATTCTTTCTTTTGAGACAGTGACAACATACTATTGGGTGTAAAAATAGTTTCAGCATCAGGAACCAACATATGGTCTGCTCCTCCTAGCCAAGATATTGAGGCACACAGTGATGGAAGAGGCTCGTGATCCCTCTGGCCCCAGGATCCTCCTCTATAGCAGTTGCTGCAGTGGTCTGGCTTCAGCAAAAGGGTACAGAGGACATGGACTCTGCTGAGTGGTTTGGGCACTTGGCTTGAGAAAAAGTAACTGCAGATTTCGGTAACTTGAAGTGAATTTGTACAGTCTGAATCTTGCTTCTTAAGTGATTTCAAGAATCCTTCTTTATAAGCACATGAGCTCAGCTTTCAGATATTTCATTTAGACGTGTATAAAACTGAAGAAAATCTTTCCTCTAGACTAAAAAGTTATATAGTGAAAAAACATTTTGCAAACTGATGAAAACAAAAAAAAAATAGGTACTTCTTGCTCTCTAGCATTAGATTGTGGTGGACTTGCAATTATATATAGACTTTCACAGATCTAAATAAGGAATAAACATTTACTTTTCTTTTTCTTGATTTCATTTTGAGACATTAGTTCAAAAATGAATCACCATCCTTCAGCTAAATATGGTTTGTTCCAAGTTAGTATTTTTAGAAATAATGTAATTTTACCTTTCTTCTGGTGTGTCAAATACATATATAAAAATGTTTCACACTATAATCTATTAATCTGTGACCCTCACGCATTTTAGAATAAAAAGAATTGTTTATGCATAATTTTTATGGTGTAATTTTTTCTAATTGGAACATTGTTGCATCAAGACAAAAAGTCTGATTAAAACAAACATATGGGAAACTCAGAGCAGATAATTACCCAGAGATCTCTAAATAGAAATGTTATGCACCTCCAGTTCTAAGACAACATGTGTTTAACAGAAATTTGAAAAACATGTTTTTACGCTTGATTATACTGATCCATGAACTGTTGTCAACTGGCTGAATGTCCTGGGATAATATTGATGTCCTGTACATTTCTGGCATGTAAGAATCTCATTTGTAGTGACTTGAAATTGAATCAAGCGTGTCAAAGGGAACTAGAGTGCCTGTATCATATTTCCAAAGTTTAAGAGAGCAGACAACATTCTCTTTTCAAGCTTAATTAATATAGTACTCCACTAAATGCCTCCTGGTCATTGAAAACATCTTCCCAAATGCATGCATTTTTATAAGAAACTAAGCTAGAGCAGATACTGACAAGACATATTTTAAAAGGAATTGTGAATGTATAAACTCTAAAGAAAAATGGTGCATAGGCAGTGAGTTCTGCCTTAAATTTCTACTAGTTTTTGTTGACTTTTTTTTTTTAATATCTACAAAAAAAGGAGACAGGGAACACACTCTGTCCCAAAACAAAAACAAATCAAAGAAAAGGGTAAAAAGCCAATGTCATCCAGGATGATCAGATGTTATTGATTATCCTGCCCTCTCAAGATTCAGGAAAAAATAGAGGAATCAACTCTGGTCTTAGCAGCCATTGTTTCAATCCACCAAGATATTAGAGATATGACAATCCAAGTAGTAAAACTCTACAGGTTTTCTGTCAAGCCTAGCAATATAAATGCATATTACAAGAAGGAGCAATCTTTGGGGGGCTTTGTCGAATCAAAAGGTTGATACTGGCCTTATAATGAGGAAAATAATGCTATGAAGATGCATTCTAAATATCAAGAAATCCCCTAGGAAATTTCTCCTGGCATAGCTTGTGATTTTTGACCAAGTCAACAATATATAATGGACTATGATAGAATACTCGTCTATCAAGGGCAGAGGCATGGAGAAAGACCAAAGCTATGTGCTTTTAGGGTCCTGATTTCAGTTTGTCTTTAAATTAGAGGCATGTGACCTCTGTGTGAGTATCATACACTTTTAATAATCAAAATTCTGGGGAACCATCATGTGAAAAAGCTCAGGAAAAATAACATTTTTATTTTTCCTGTGGCTACAGAACATTATAATTGTCAAGGCCTTGTGTCAAAGTGTTCTTTCAAAATCTGCCACTGGTTCCGATAGCATCTGTATTTAAAGCTGGAATTTTGAAAACACCTGGAAAAATACATCATGAAATTGTAAAAACAAAGGTTTAAAATGGAGAGTGACCTAAACTACAGTGAACTATTTTTCCTTCCCCTGCAAAAATGTAAATGTGATTGGGTTTTGAGTCTCCCAAAGCTCATACAATCCCTTTTTACTATTAAATATTTTCATGCCTCAAAGCTGCTCTAATATCAGTTGAACCTGTTTGAACTCCACACCCAACAGAGCCTTTGGCAGTTGCTGGACTTTCAGCTTACATAAGTGACTATACCTAATAATTAGTCTGTTATTTTACCTCTACATCTTAAAAAAAAAAAAATCTACAGTATGTCAAAGAGTGGTAAAATCAGTTTCTATTCTTTTTGTGGATTTTGCTTTGTGTATTCAGTTTTGCCCAAAACTCCATCTCTATGTGCAAACAAGAAGTGAATTTCAAGACCTTGGTGATGGTGACAGTACACTGTCACCAGACTTCAAACAACATGGGAAAGTACAAGTAGGTGTCCTTGGGCTTGCTGACACCTGCAGTACATTTTTTCTCCTAAATTTTGGTCATGACTCACTTAATACAGGCAGTTTGAATATACCACTAGATTTGAGTAGCACTGCCCACTAGGGAATACCTAAATGAGTGAAGTTAAGAGTTAGAATAATAGTTTGCAGGATTAAAATGCCTTCTCTGAGTGTTACTCTACCAATCCTGGAATATGTAATCTTTTCCATAAAATTCCATTTATAATTTTATTTTTTTTTAAATTATAATTGAATATATGGCAAAGAGGTTTGTTTTTTTTCCTCAATTCCTCTTTCCTAAATAAGTTTTCAAATAGAATTTTTAATTCCATAGCAGTTCAGAAGAAAAGAGAATCACACATTCCCTCCACCTTCGATAAAAATACAAGCAATTTTCAAATTGTTTGAAAAATTTTTAAAAAAATTTTAAAAGTCACATCCAGACTCAGGTTCTTGCTGTCACAGTCCTACATGTTTAAATCTATGCAGTAGAAGTCATCTGTTCATATTGTTCAGGGCTTATTTCAGGGAATTTTTCACATGTACAAAATCTAGGGAAGCATAAATTACCCCAAAGTCCAGGGCTGTTGTGTTAGATGGGTGAGGTGAAACATGGGGGGCTTGTACAAATCATCTCAATGTTAGAATTTGAAATACCACAATATTTCCAATTTCCAGATACAGTTCTTGAAGAAGGAGCATATGATGACTCCGACAAAGTGACACAAAGTGGACAGAGAGGAAACAGATTTACTTAGAAGCAAACTGCAAAATATATGTGCTTTGGATCTGTATTTATATGCATACACTTCAACAACTATGTTTAGGTACATATAAACATGTATGTACGTCTTGACGTACATACATTGCTTTGTTATGCTTTTAATACTAAAAATCACATTATTTTGAACATATAAACTTATGAAGGTGTTTCTTGTAGCAGTCAGCCTCTGACAATTGGTCATGAAGGCAAAAAACTTGACCTTTTATTTTTTTTTACTTATTTCTTTAGTTTCTCCTACCACTTCTTTCCCTTCCTGTATTTTTTTAAAGTCCTTTTATTCAAACATTAGCTGTCTGCTAATATCTAAACAGGATAGAGGCATTTACAAGTAAGATGACCAATGTGCCAAATCAAATAACATTTGTTTTACCAGGGGAGAGGAATATGTTAGAAGAGAAATCTGTTTTTACATTTAGAATGTATTGAAAATGTTTGAAGGGAAGCAGAGCAATCTCCCGCAGTTTTCTCTCAACAGAACATACTGTGTCACCAGTAAGGCTGTGTCCAAAAGCAACAGTTTTACCTGTCTCTTCTTCCAGTTTTCCGCCTCAGTTTTTCTCTTCCTTGAAATGGTTCATGGAGAAACCAGAATAGTTATAAATCAATGAGTTTGCAGCAAACGCTCAGATCAGCTGCGTACCGTGCCTTCCTCTGAGAGCGCACAGCACACTGAGCACCTCTGAAAGCCAACTTGCTTCCTCTGGTGCATCACTAGGGGTCAAATTCCTTTGAAAATCAGTCTGCAGTGATAGGGATGCTTGGGAGGATTTGACCCTAAGTGTATGGAATTGTAATAAAAACTCTGCAAAGCAGCAATCACCAGCAAAACTTGATCATTCACTTGTTCTCTCAGGAAAACTGCCCAGTAACATTAGTCCCTCGGCATATACTCTCCATATTTAGAAGAACATTTTGACACTTTATCCTTAAATTTGTTCTCTTAGAATTTATAAAAAAAAAAAGAAAAAAAAAAAAAAACAACAAAAAAACCACAAACAAAAAAGGAAACAAACAAAAACAAACAAACAAATCCACCCCCCATCTTGTAAAAACCTCAACAGTTTTATAAATTAATCTGCAAATATTATTTTTTTACATTTTGTCGATGAGGAACAAGCATTTCTAGATGTAATCTAAAATGAGTGGCACACACTCATCTGTGCCCAAGTACGTCCATACCTGCATAAGAGAGTGATGGCCTTGTAAAAACACTGTATTTTTTTGTGTGTGTTGGAAGAGGGTCATTTACTTCCATCTCATATCTGCCACAAGATGTAATGATGGCATTTTTGACAAATACCTCTATGGATAAACATGTTTTAAGTCTTGGCATATTTACATGAAATGGATTTTACATTTACTGGACTCTTTCCTTCTCATTATTACTTTGCCACTAGCTAGTGTGGCTTCCACTTGCCTCTTGATTCTGTTTCCAGACAATTCAGTTATGGCAGAGATAATCCCTGAAACTGATGGGAGGTGTGGTGAATGACATGTGTATTGAAGTATAATAAAAAGTATTACTGAAGAAAAATTAATTTACATATCAGGTTTGCCTTTTTATGGGGTTGTATCCTCTGATGGCACACAACACAGGCTCGAGACAATGATGTATTATCAATAATTATTCATCATATTCTTGACTTTTTAAACTGTATTATCTTGAGTACCTCTGTTTGTTACTCCATTGTTGACCCTGACACTCCATCTCTTTCTCAAAAATTTTCTTGCCTTAATTGTTTGACATTATAGCCAATATCTCCAGGACTCATTACTATCTCTATTAATCTATGCATCTTTTAAAAGAATACATCTTTAAAACACAGAAAGGTGATAAAACTCCAAAGAACATGCAAAGAGTACAAAGAGTAGCTCCTGAGGACTGAACTACACTGATTTCTCTGCTTCCGTGCATCTCTGAACATCGTACAAGGTTCCAGGAAGCCCTTTTCTAGAAACCCACATACCTGAAAGGAACTTTTCTTCTTAAAGCTTGGATTTTTCTTGAGTCTTGTTTGAATGTTGTCTTTCTGTTTTTCACTTTTTCAAATATTTATTTGTCCTTCTTTAGTAGTTTCTTACTCTGTGATAGAATGTTCTGTTTTATTGGTTCACTGCTTTGCTTAAATATGAGTTTTTTTATTTGTGCTAACACATACACTATTGACTAGCTCACATCTTTTGTGCTCAACAAAATTGATTTTCAGTTTGCCAGCTACTCAAAAGATCACTTGATGTGGCTTTGGGCATTTCTGAAGTGAAAGACACAAACTTTCATCAGCTTTTTCATAATCTTTGCATCAATAGCCCACGAAGTCCTACGTTTTGCACTTTAATGTTGACTTACTTCACAGCTACATTTGGTAGATGCATTTCTGCCATCTAGTTTTGTATTCTATTATACTTTTCACTTTATTTTTTCCCTTTTCTTGATAAATACATTTTATAAATTAAATCAACATGGCCCGACCCAGCACATATTAAAATGCCATTTGAATCAGTTCCAAATTCAGGTGCTTATAAAAACAAATTTGAGGAGCAACTGTAATTCCAATCCCTCCTATGTTATGTGAGCAATTTAAAATTATGGAAATACTTCCAATTTTATAGGCAATTTGAAATGGAAAACAAGCAGAGTTCTGGGCATGTGCTCTGTATATAGGGATTTTGCAAATAGAAATGCTTTTAAAGTTAATTTCCATATGCACCCAGTTACCTGGTTCTGTATATGTTCCAAATGAAAATTACACATTTATATTTTAAAATTCAAAATGCTGCCTTTATTGGACTTCCAGCCAATAAAGAGAACATCTGTACTATAACTGCAATCTGTCTGTTCAATTTGTACTAAATTCACAGATCATATAATGGTTCTATGTATTTACTATTTTTTCCATTTAATAGAACACATTTTCGGGGGAGAGGAAGAGAGGAGTCTAAGTACTCATTGGATCCTTAGGCAATAAAATGTTATAATAAAATTTCTAATCTTCTACTTATGCCTACATACTGCTATAAAATAAGCACACATAATCCTGACATGTAGACAGATGAATCTCTATGTGTCATACTTAAGTTTTCTTTATTCCTTTCACACATGCATGCAATCTTGCTTGATTTTATCCTTTTCCTGCCACAGTGAATCTGTTATTTACAGCATGATGGAAGCAGTAAAGAGTTAGACTCATCTGTGAATATCAGTGGTAGAACTTCACTTTAACAATGTTGCTGTTTATTCCTACATTAAACGGCCAACTGTTTCCTAGTTTACACCTTAAGCACCCCTACAAAATATGAAAATCGTATAATCAAAAATTAGGAAATATTTTCTTTATAGTAGGAACAAATCTTTAGCAAACTAAAACTATCTTGAGTCAGTATGGTTTATACAGGCCTGTTGTAGTGATACCTGTCACTGAGGATAATGTTGCAGTTAATCAGTAGTACAGCAGAGGCAAATCAGATCATCTCAGTGTGGACTTACCACTGTAGGCTTATCCTTACATATCCAGAAGCATCTGATCAATAACAGAAAATTAAATAAATAAAAAATGTAAATGAATAAAAATAAAAAATGTATTAAGAATCTAGTTCCTTCTCGGAGGAAGCTGTGGTTATATTGTGTATGAAAAGACAGGGGAGAAAAGGTTGTTTAAAGCTTGTGTTTGCCGGCTTTTGTCTGGTGTAGACCACAAAAGCTCCACGGATGGATCCCATGTGCCAGGTGTCATCAGAGGATATCAGCACTCACCAGAAGCTGGGGTTTCTGGAAAGAGAAGATCCAGGGCATTCATGACAGTGGAGGACTACAAATTAACCTCCACATGACCAAGCAGAAATTTGGCAAGGCAAAGGGCTATGATAACCCTGAAAGCATAGGGAAGAGTGGTTCATGTTTTTCAGGAAGTTATCTGTTAGAAGACAAAGCATTAGATAGAGGTTTTGTCTAAACCAAAATGGAGCTAAGGGTCTAAAGGGAAAAATTTAAACTGAACATTACAGAGAGACCAAAGGTGCAGAGAGGCACAGTGTGTAGGATTATACATTCTTTAATGATAAAGATCAAAGTTTATTCTTATGCAAAAGAGAGTCAGTAAAATTTCCTTGAAGAAAAACTTGTTCAGAAAACGTCTAAAAAAATTCATATATAAAAACTAATCAAGGGTTAATAATTCTGAAGACATTCTCTCCTGCACAAGAAGTTAGTAGGCAACAAAAAATGGAAGTTAAACTATTGTTTTAAAGGAATGCTTTTTAGAAGCAGCCCTCCATTTTCATCCTGTCTTTAAATTCTCCCCCAGGCATCCAACAGTGACTGCTGAGAGAATATGTGACTGAAAAGACTATTGCCAAAAACTACAGCTCTAGCAAATGCAGAATACTAGAAAGTTCAGTATCAAGAAAGCATTCTCTTAATCAGAATGCTAATAATTGCTAATATACATAAATCTGTGTTCCTGAAACTTTCAGAAAGCTTTCAGAAAACTTTCTCTAACTTAAAGCAGTTTTGACCTAGTCATTCCTACTGTGAGATGCCAGCCCTTCCAAAAAGAAATGTCAAGGAGGTGGACAGAGGCTCCTTCCACTTTTCTGCCACAGCAAGATCACCTTGGGCAGGCACTTCACTGTAGATGGGATTTTTTTTTTTGCATTTTCAGTGGGTCAAACATTAATTATGCATTCTTGTGTAATTATATGACTCATGTCACACAGTTTTATATTATTATAATATAGTATTAACTCACACACAAATAACAGAATCTATGGGCTGTATGAGATGGAGCCTTGCCTCTTATTTGTCAGAGAGGTGTAAAAGCGTAACTTTAGTATATTCAGTCTGAATTTCTGTTACCATCTCACCATACCCAGCATTTTTTTGTGTGGCTAAGGCTCAGTTTCTTTCCATCCAGCTCAAAACTCTAAAATGTGAAAGATTCAGAGGTTTGTATTCTTCTGTCAATAATTCTTGAATTATAAACTAACGAACACAAGCTAAAATGTAAAAGATTTTTTTTTTTTAATGACATGACATTTCTGTTTGTTTGTCAGCTTCCATTAGATATTTCATCATAACCTCAGAGTAGCTACATATGTCCTCTGGGATAATGTCATTCATCTAGTTGTGGAACCACCCAGCAATTTCATCATTCCAATGTAATTTGAATGTTTTTAAAATAAGCTGTATTATTTTCCAATGATTTCACCCAGATTTTCTCCAATCCTAATTTACAGTCTGGTTTTGCATTTCAAAACTGAATTTTCAAATGTGAATGAAAAGAAAATATTTGAAAAGCACGTCCATCAATTATGGCTGTGGTATTCCACACTTCTCAAAGGCAAGTTCTGCTTCAGAATGCAATAAGACAGTGGGCTTCCCTTGTACTTGGCACTGGTGAGGTCACACCTCGAGTATTGTGTCCAATTCTGGGCACCTCAGTTCAGGAGATACTGGAGTGGGTCCACAGCAGGGCAACAAAGCTGGTGAAGGGTCTGGAGCACAAGTCCTATGAGAAGCAGCTGAAGGAGATGGGGTTGGTTAGCATGGAGAAAAGGAGACTCGGGGGAACCTTATTGCTCTCTACAACTACCTGAAAGGAGGTTGTAGCCAGGTGAGGGGTGGTCGCTTCACTCAAGCAACAGGAGAAGAGGATATAGTCTTAAGCTGCATCAGGAGAGATTTAGGCTGGGCATTAGGAAGAAAGTCTTCACAGAAAGTGGGATTAGATAATGAAGTAGGCTGTCCATGGAGGTGGTGGAGTCATCATGCCTGGAGGTGTTTAAGGAAAGACTGGATGTGGCAATCAGGTGAAAACCCTGGTCTGGTTGACAAGGTAGTGTTGGGTCATAGGTTGGACTCAATCTCAGAGGTTTTTTTCCAACCTAATTTATTCTGTGATTCTGTGAATTAAGACAGTCCTATCAGTAAAATTTTTACCAATATAACTCACTATGCCTTGAATACCTGTCCAAATCTCCAAGAATTCAGTGCATTTGCAGTTCATCCTACGCAGGAGTTATTCAAGAGTCCAGGTGTGATGAAACCGAAAAAGTGAAAAGTTGCAAAAAAACCTGACACAAAACAGATAATAAAATTAAAAACAGATGTATAATGTAACTATTTTGGACCCTTTTAGTTACAATGAAGCTAGTGAAGCTGCCAGTGTTTCTGTGGTGACTCTAGAGGAAGACCAGATAATGAGTTAAGGCGAAAGTATTAACATTTGAACAGCTGAAATTAGGGTGAGTTAAATGCCACCTTCATGCTTACAAAGGAAATGTGAACAAGCTCATGAATTGTTAAAACCACAGTCAGTCTAGAGATGGTAAGGTCTTGATGAAAGAAGGGAAAAGCAAGAAAGAACACTTTGGCGATTTATTCAACCACCCTGTCCCAGACAGCCCTGCTGTGCATGATCAGGATGATTCATTCAGTCAGTCCTAATGCCAAGGAAAACAGCCCTTTGCAATCTGAAATGAAAATGGGCTGTCATGAAGTTGAGGAACAGCACATTTCTCTAGGGTGGATAATATCCATGCAAAACTGCAGAGGCAGAAAGGAGACTTCAAGACATTTGGTGGATTATTCATCATTTTCTCTTTCAGAAGTGAGTTGGATGGCTGCTTTTCAAGTGCTGAAGCAAGAACAATCATATAGTGTGGATATTTGAAAAAAAATATCTCAGTAACTTGGACTTATAGTCCCATTGGATTTTGCTGATATCTGAGTGGGGACTATTTATTTAATCACAGCAGCAGAGGAAAACACAACTCTACCAAATAATGTAGCGAAAGAGCATTCTTGGCATGATGACCAGGACTTGTCTGTCACAGAGGGAAGAAAGTTGATTGCACAGCTTAGGAGAGAACACACCGGGCAGTGACTGTATGAGATGTAAAGAGATAAATAGAAGAGGCAAAGATTGCTGAAGGAGGTTAGAACAACATTGATCTGTCAGTGAATATTCATATGAATATCAGGAGATATATATATCTCAGCAGTAGCACAGGAACATGGTGTGATTCTCGGGTTTGTCCTGTGCAGGGCCAGAAGTTGGACTCAACTCATGCTCTTGAGTCTCTTTCAAGTCAGCATATTCCATAGTTCTATGATCCTATGAATAGCAGGTGTACTGAACACATGCTGCTCAAATGGACTTACTGCTAGGACCATGCTTATGTACAAAATAAACATGTACTTGTGTGAGAGCCTGAACTTTATTGTAGAAACTGCTGCAATAAGATTAACTCAATTAATGGCTATGCAGACTGCTACAATCTGTGCTGAGCTAAAACACATGTGTCTGGTGACTTTGGGTCCAAACACCTGCAAATCCCTTTGCATTTTATTCAATGTATTTATTATGGTTTTATCCTATTTATTTTAATTGGGTGACATTTGTTTTTGCACAGAGCCCCAGGTATTTTAGAAACAGAAGTAATATACATATAGATGTTTCATTATTATTACTGTTTCTGTTACCAGATCTGTAGGTTCAGGAAGTGGCTTGGAGAAGTTTTCCAGATGTTAAGCAGAGTTTATATCAGTGAGCAATGAACAGGAGAAATGGGATAGAACAAAACTGATGTGAAAGGAACAACTGCAGGGTGAAGAGAAAAATCTCAGAACCATCCAAGGAATAGATTTGACACCTTCTGAATCTGCAACAGACCTTTCTACCATAGGGCAATGGTTAAGGAGGTTGTGATTTAGTGATTACTATCTTAAATTTTTACTGTCACCAGCCAATCTAAGTCTCATTAGCATCATTAGGGAGAAAAAGGAAATAAGGGAACATTTGTCGGATTTAGAGGCAGTTCCTAAAGCTTCTAAACATGATTTCTGTTCTGCTGAAATATTGTTTCCTATCAACATATTTAAGATGATTTTTTCACTTGGAGTCCATGTCTAAGAGAAGGCCTTTTTTAGGACTGAGATCAAAAACTGATTTAACTTGAAAGGGTGATTGTCACTTAATAACACAGACAAAAACCTTCACATAAAACTCAGCTTATGGGATGACAGCACAGTGAAATAAGTGTGACTAGATATGAGAGAAAAGGAGAGGAATTCTTGGAGACATGGCTACAAAACTGTCTTCCAATGAGTTTTTGGAACCTGATTTGGAGTTACTGCTAGTGCCCTTTGGAGACTGAAACTGGAGATTCTGTATTCACTGTGACCAAATCAGAAATTCAGGCACTTTTATTGAACCTGGGTGGACAGTTCAGCAGTTTTCTAAAATTAGTCTCTTTTCTTCCATCAATATTTTATTCTTAGTCTGCTAATTTCCCTCTGTCCTTTGTATTGTGAAATTTACTGAGGACTATGCAAACAAATCATGGACATGGGCCAGGAAGAGATTCACAAATGTACCTCATTTTGCACATGTCATTAACTTTAATGGGATATCTCATATGCTCATCATATTTAGACCACTTTCTTGGTGGCAGCCACTCTTGTTAACTTACTGAAACTTTGAGCCTTCTTCTGGTAGGGTAGTATTTGTACCATATGACCAAATCACACAGTAATGCTTTTGTTAGTTCTGACTTCAAAACCTATTTCTGACTTTATGAAAGCCATTCCTTTTTTAAATGAATTTTCCTTTGAGATTAAATAAATCTCTATTAACATCCTGTGATTCAATTTGTACCGAAATCCACTTAAAAACTCCCCCAAAACTCTGTCAGGAAAGTAGCTAAAAAAGCACAAGTAACTACTTCCTTCTTACACCCTAATTCCTTCTCTTCTTACCAGAAATCCTCTAAAAAATGAAATACATTCTGACAAAACCTGAAATTTGAGTGTTCTTTTTAAGTAGAGGAACGGATAAAGCAAGAAACAGAGAAAAATAAGATGAATTTAGTTGGATTTCTCCATATCTTTTTAATCAGCATTTATTCATACTTGGAAAACCACTTCCCTTTTCAATGCCTCCCCAACATGAAGGCCAGAAACTTTCATCAACATTTTACAAGCATGACTGAAGCTAAACAGCATACTTTTACTGGATGGCATCAACCCAGTTAGAACTTCAAGGAGATTGCAGCTGAATGTGTTGAAGCAAAATTGTGATGAAAGGAGACATAATTTGTTATTCTACTCAGAGATATATCAAAAATGTGAGCAGTTGTTGCTTTAATTCAGAGCTGAGTGTTCCCAAAAAATTTGGGGGACTGTTTGGTATTTTGAACGTCTGCCATGGAAGCCCTAACATCAACTTGGAGAAGAAGATTTTGTACAAAGTTATTCCTCTGCAAACCTTGAGTTATTTGGGTTGGGATTTTTATGTAGGAGCAAATGTACAGGGTCAGAATAAATGTTCATCTAGTCCAATCTCCTGTCTCTGACATGTCAGTCAGTGGACATGTTGGGGGAGGACATGGTATGAACAGGGTAAGGATATAATGACACTTTGCAATTATGGTCCTCCAGCTTCCAAGGATATCTCCCAGCCCCAGGACTTTCTCTGCCAGAAATTGTAATCTTGTGGTTTTGAGAACACTATAGAAACAAGTCCAAAATTTGTAATGATTGAATCCAGCTTTTTTTTTTTTAATACATTTCATAATTCCCCAAACTATTGGAAATATGTACACCATTTTTTCATGCTTGATCATGGAAAGCATAGATATTTCTCTCTTGTGACTTATGATATGTCCCAGGAATGCACTCCCTTGCAAGTTTCTGTAATTTCAGGTTTCTAGCAGAAGCTGCAGTACTTCAAATATATATACATATAAAAGAATGTGTGGTTTGGACCAGTGTCTGCCTTACTGCAAGAAAGAATTATCAGAAATCTCACAGGGAAAATTATTCTTCTGAGATTTTTCCCTTCATTTGCAACAAGAGTCAGGTACTTTGTACTTTTCTTATATAGTTCATACTGAGAAGACAAAGTGTATTCCTACTTTTATAACTATTTCAGTTTAAATTATATTAAGATAAAAAGAAATAATAAAGGGATCAAACTTCATACCAAGGTACTATTCTACTGTTATTTATGTTGGATAATAAATTACACATATATATATATATTAACAAGGTGGACATGAAGCCACTATGATGAAAAGATGTAGGTTGTATAGATGCATACAACAGACAAGGTTGTGTTTTTTCCCCATGTTGACATACAAATTAATGTAGGACCCGGTTCTGAAGCAGATGAGTCAAAATTCATGCTGGGCCCCTGACTCTTATAATCTGGAAGCCAAATCCTCATAGTCCTCAGACCTCCCTCCAGATGCAGAGTATAACTGTCAGCCAGATAAATGTGCATTACTAGAAGGTTTTTGTTTATATCCTGGTATAATGTTGCATTTTATATGTAATTAGT